>CM077200.1:8816775-9416775 GCA_039654625.1 Rhinogobio ventralis | reverse complement strand
CATTGAGCTCTTGAGCTCCAGCTGCAGTTTAACATCTGATCAGATTTCACAGATGTTACAGCAGTCATCAGAGAAGGTGCTTTTCATCATTGATGGATTTGATAAGCTGAGACTCACACAAGACATTTATGACATGTCACCAAACACTGATCCGCTTCAGAAAGCACCACCTGAGGTCATTATTTGTGGCCTTATGAGAAGATACATAATCCCTAATTCCATACTGCTGGTCACCACCAGAACTAAGAACACTGTGAACAAGCTGCTGAAAGGACAACAGCATTTCACTGAGATCATGGGCTTTTCTGAGAGTCAGGTGGACGGGTACTTCCAGAAGTTCTTCAGGAAAGAGTTTGACTGTGTGAGAGCAAATGAAGCCCTCTTCACTGCCTGTTCCATCCCTGTTATCTGCTGGATCATCAGTGAGATGTTCAGAGTTGGTGCAAATGTAACAAGTGGACTGGAAAACACCACCTCGATCTACATTGACTTTGTGTCCACTCTACTGGAGCCTCACTGCCAGGGTTTGAGTCAGTCCATCCCGACCCTGCAGAGGAGTCTGGGTCAGCTGGCAGAGAAAGGGATTTTGGAACGGCAAGTCCTGTTTGATGAGAATAGTGTGAATGAAACAGTTTCAGACCCTACTGGCAGTCCATTCCTGAGCAAGTTTCTTATTAAGAGAAGAATCCGTCAAGAGACAATGTTCAGTTTCAAGCATCTCAGCTTTCAGGAGTTCTTCACTGCTCTGTACTACGTCCTTCTGGATGAAGAAGAGTCCCAGAGGAAAGTGAGAGAGCTGCTTCACACTGTAGAGAGAGGGTGGGCTTTGTCCTGTTGGTCTGATAGAGATTTTTCAATGGCAGATGTAGATGTTAGACATTCAGAGTGGCTGCAGCCTGTGATTCTGTTCCTCTGTGGTCTCTGCCAGAAAGAATGGACCAGCACATTCTTTAAAAAGCACAACATGGCAGTAGAAACCCAGCTTGAGGAATGGCTCTATCAGTGTTCACAGAGATATCAAAACGAACACATACTGTTCATTCTCCATTGTCTCTATGAGCTCCATGAGGAGAACTTTGTTGGGAAAGTCTTGGAAGGTTTGATTTTGATAGATCTGTCTAATATCCCACTGAAAAGGACATACTGTTGGGTGTTGAAGTACTGTTTACAGTGCTGTGAACACATCAGAAACCTGAAACTCCATTTAACATCTGATGATCTGAAGATGCTTCAGCCTGAACTGTACCGCTGTAAAGAGCTGTGGTGAGTGAAACTTAGACATATGACATTATACATTACCACTATTATTACTACTTACTTACTTATTTGTATTTACGGTAATTACAATGCATTCACTTCTCTTGGAGCTGTTACTGTAAATTTTATCTGTTTCAATACTTATGCAATATCACACAAGCAAGAGTGCTGTAGTACTGAATATGAGCACACTTGTGATTCAGCCTCGAGGATATGTGATATTCAGTACTACAGCAGTCATTATCGTGTGATATTGATTTGATTTTTTTTTTTCCCCACACACTGCTTACTCCAGTCACTGAGAATCACTTTTCTGAACCATACCGGAGTGGGAGAAAATGCTGAGGCAAAACTTTAAATAAAAACAAAATAGGCTTTAAGGCAAAATTGCACATCTCTGTTTAAAACTGATCTCATACTTTAGTCTGAAACAATGCAAACACACACAAGCTCAGAATTAACTGTTTGTATAATGACGATCAAATCTGATGTACTGTGTTATTTTACTTTCAAAGGTTGGTAATGGATCACATTTCAGATGATGTTGATGGTTTGATATCAGCTGCTGGTAAAGGAAAGATTCTGAATAAACTGATTATTTTTTACTCATTGTCATATTCAGTTATTCACCATATTTAATCATTTTTATGTAATATCTAATAATAGAATATACTAAATAAATACTATAACTTTATTTTAATTGCCAGTATAAAGCAGCCTGAAAATCATAAAATGGTTCATGGTTCAAATCATTGGATTTTGGAGATCAACAGTGGAGATCACTGTGTCAGTCAGAGATGACAACATCACGTATGAAACTTTATAACTTGTCACATACAAAGTTGCAGTCTCATCCTAACACCTGATGCTTATCATAAGCCTGTACTGATGTTTATATCTGTGAATGCTTCAGGTTGTTTTTTAGCAGATCAGTGATCACATCCTTAACTCTAACCTGTCCAAACTCAGTGGTTTCCACCATCAACTGGGTGAAATCACACAATGAGTTGGCACAGTTGGACAGTTATCAACATTCGTGAGTGGAAGCTTCTTTTTTTCCTTCTTCTTCTGTGTTGATGCCTCCTCTGCAGTCTGTGAAAACTTCGCTTTTTTATTGATAAGGTCACTTTCACTAGGGCTCTAATCTCACCTTCTGCTTATGACCCCTCAGTCTGTGTCCTGTCCTCTGCTCTGCTGTCTTTGTCAAGTTTGAGCCTGTGACTTTGTCTGTGTTAAAGGAGATTGTTGGTCATTTGAAGCCCTCAGGCTCTCCACATGATGCTGTCCCTCCACAACTTTTTAAGGAGGTTTTCCCCACTGTACGGCCATCTGTTCTTGCAGTTGTTAATAGCAGTCTGTCCTCGGTGTGGTCCCTGAAAATTTTAAACACGCATTAGTGCAACCTCTGATTAAAAACCTGGGGCCATATTCACAAAACATCTTAAGGCTAAAAGTAGCTCCTAACTTGCAGATTAAGAAGAAACTCTTAAAAATAATGGGCGTATCAGTCCTAATTTTAGGACTCCTAAAATTGTATTTCACAGAGCATTTTAGCACTAAAACTAAATCTGTGAAACGTTAGGAGTAGTCAAGAGGACTCCTAAAGTCACTAAGACCAAATCACTAAACAATCCTAATGGATGTTGCGCCACAATCCGCCCAATGACACTGTACACCATTGAGGCAATAGCGATAGAGCCTTGGTTGCTGAAATGTTTCTTCATAATTGCAATACATATTTTGATTTATAGATTTTAATCTACGATAAAACGGCAAAAATAAATCTTTAATTAAAAAATAATGTCCGATTACCTGTGGCAGTTGTTTTCACGAGTTCACACTTACAAATGATCGAATAGAGTAAAAGAATATAATAAGCGTATTTGACGTGCTGTCCGAGGAGATCGAGAGTTCTGAGCTTGGAATTTAGCCCAAACACAGAGTACTCCCCCGTATCCCCGGCTGGGCCGAGAGTGAGGAGTCGGGGTGGTGGAGGGATGCAGGAAACTGTCGAGGTAACTAGGTGTGTCGGCTCATGGCTGTAAACACCTCCTCTCGTGCCGATTAGACAGACTATTTGAATGTGCTCCTTACGAACTATGTTTATAAAACATAATTTTCACTTGAATTCTGCAATTTCTCGAGATGCAGACATGTAAAATGCTGACAATTAGCTAAACATATACTAGTTTAATTAGTGACATTTGGCCTACTTTTTAAAATCTTTATTTTAACATGGCAAAATTTTTTATTTTTAAATCTTTTTCACGATGGCAACATTCTTATTTTAAAATTTGTATTTGAATAGGGCAACATGATACCTCATTCAACAAAATATTTATATAATTAAATCACTGACAGAGACCTCTCTCTGTCAGTAATAATCAAAATAAAGACATTTCTTCCGAGGCAACACTTAGAGACAGTAATCAACGCCTTTGTTACCACCCAGCTGGAAAACTGTAATGCACTGTATGTGGGGGTTAGTGGGTCTTCTGTCACCCGTCTCCAGTTGGTACAAAACTCTGCAGCGTGTCTTTTAACTGGAACACGTAAACACGAGCACATTGTTTTATGTCTCTAATCTGTTTTATTTGTATTCTATGCCTTGTATGAGTCATGTATTTTTTTTTTTTTTCTTCTGTACAGCACTTTGGTTGTTTTAATGTGCTTTATAAATAAAGTTTGATTGATTTCTTTTTCAGATTGCTGCCAGTTGCTATCAAAAATATCATTGAAGTATTAGTACACCCATAAATTATTATTTACTCTCCCTCTAAGACATATAAGATGAACCTATAAGACTTTCATTCATTTTCATTTTTACAGATTTGTGTTTATGATGGCAGAATTGTAATTTGAGTAAACTATCCTTTTAAGGATTTTACATCATGATCAATGGGTAGATTTATTAGGTGCTTATTAAAAAAATCAGTTAAAAAATCACTTATTTATTCTTAAAAAATAAAAGCATGTATATCTTTAAGCTTTGTGCTTGAGAAGTGATTTATTACTTCATGTGGGTCTTGTGTTGTTTAGGGTTTTTGGGGAAAAGCATCTTAGTCTATTGGTGTTCCTGAAATTACTGTCTGGTTTGAAGAAAGTCTGTCTGCAGGTTTCTGCAGTTGGACATCTGACTGTCGCATTTGCCTCTGAAATCCCATCCCTCATTCAGGCCTGTCCCAGCCTAATTGAACTCAGGTAACAGCAATATTTATGTAGGTTTTATGTTGTTTTCTTATTACTATAGTAAAAAATACTTTAAAAATATCTTATAATATACACTCACCTAAAGGATTATTAGGAACACCTGGGCGAAAATGCCTTTTTGATGCTAGAGGTCAGAGGAGAATGGGCCGACTGATTCAAGCTGATAGAAGAGCAACTTTGACTGAAATAACCACTCGTTACAACCGAGGTATGCAGCAAAGCATTTGTGAAGCCACAACACGCACAACCTTGAGGTGGATGGGCTACAACAGCAGAAGACCCCACCGGGTACCACTCATCTCCACTACAAATAGGAAAAAGAGGCTACAATTTGCACGAGCTCACCAAAATTGGACAGTTGAAGACTGGAAAAATGTTGCCTGGTCTGATGAGTCTCGATTTCTGTTGAGACATTCAGATGGTAGAGTCAGAATTTGGCGTAAACATAATGAGAACATGGATCCATCATGCCTTGTTACCACTGTGCAGGCTGGTGGTGGTGGTGTAATGGTGTGGGGGATGTTTTCTTGGCACACTTTAGGCCCCTTAGTGCCAATTGGGCATCGTTTAAATGCCACGGCCTACCTGAGCATTGTTTCTGACCATGTCCATCCCTTTATGACCACCATGTACCCATCCTCTGATGGCTACTTCCAGCAGGATAATGCACCATGTCACAAAGCTCGAATCATTTCAAATTGGTTTCTTGAACATGACAATGAGTTCACTGTACTAAAATGGCCCCCACAGTCACCAGATCTCAACCCAATAGAGCATCTTTGGGATGTGGTGGAACGGGAGCTTCGTGCCCTGGATGTGCATCCCACAAATCTCCATCAACTGCAAGATGCTATCCTATCAGTATGGGCCAACATTTCTAAAGAATGCTTTCAGCACCTTGTTGAATCAATGCCACGTAGAATTAAGGCAGTTCTGAAGGCAAAAGGGGGTCAAACACAGTATTAGTATGGTGTTCCTAATAATCCTTTAGGTGAGTGTATATATATATAATATAAATAAAAATCTTTTTCAGGATAAATTCCATCAATGTATTCATTTTTGTGGCGTACCTGAAGGAATCATTGAAGCAGATGGGTTGGACTTTGACTGTGTAAGAGTTATATATTAGACACTTCTTTAGCCTTTTCTTCCAGTTCATTATGAATATTATGTTCTGTAGACATACAGAAAATATTAATAATTTTGCAGTCATCATGAGTGTTGAATGTTATTCTCATTAGCTGGGACAATTCAGTGTTGATCAAGCCAGATGGGAAGAGATTAACAATGGAGAAGCTGAAGATGAAGGAAGAGAAGAGTGAGAGAAGTAAGCAAAGTTTTTTTTTGTTTTTTGTTTTTTTTAAATCAAAACTCCTACCATAAAGCTGGATCTGTGCCTTTATTATGTACCTCATTATATCTGATATTCCTGAGAATAAACCAAATAATCTAGAGGACTGTCAAAAACATCTGATAGTAAAGCGTTCTCTGTTGTATATATTAGAAGACCCACAAATGATGACAGATGTTTTCTTTAGTTGATTTTTATTGTCTGACTGTTCTTACAGTTCTGTTTTAAGCAATTATTATTGTAGTGCCTAATAAAGTTATTGGCCAAGAGGCAGGTAATTCCATTTTATTTACCTCGATTTATTTATTAATTTTTAATTAATTCATTTTATTTAACAATTAAATCCCACTTTCACTCTTACTTGGTGCTTTGCGATGTTAATTTTAGGAGCCAGAAAACAGAATGTACACTATATTGCCAAAAGTTTTGGGATGTCTGACTTTACATGCACATGAACTTTCACATTCTATTCTTAATTCGTAGTATTTAATATGGAGTTGGCCCACCCTTTGCAGCTATAACAGCTTCAACTCTTCTGGAAAGGCTTTTTCACAAGGTTTAGGAGTGTGTTTATGGGAATTTTTGCCATTCTTCTAGAAGCGCATTTGTGAGGTCAGGCACTGATGTTGGACGAGAAGGCCTGGCTCACAGTCTCCGCTCTAATTCATCCCAAAGTTGTTCTATCGGGTTGCGGTCAGGACTCTGTGCAGGCCAGTCAAGTTCCTCCACACCATAGAAGGTGTGAGGTTCCAACTCACTTATCCATGTCTTTATGGACCTTGCTTTGTGCACTGGTGCGCAGTCATGTTGGAACAGGAAGGGGCCATCCCCAAACTGTTCCCACAAAGTTGGGAGCATGAAATTGTCCAAAATGTCTTGGTATGCTGAAGCATTAAGAGTTCCTTTCACTGGAATTAAGGGGCCAAGCCTAAAGCCTGAAAAACAACCCCACACCATAATCCCCCCTCCACCAAACTTTACACTTGGCACAATGCAGTCAGGCAAGTACCGTTTTCCTGGCAACCGCCAAACCCAGACTCGTCCATTGGATTGCCAGACAGAGAAGCGTGATTTGTCACTCTAGAGAACACGTCTCCACTGCTCTAGAGTCCAGTGGCGGCATGCTTTACACCACTGCATCTGACGCTTTGCATTGCACTTGGTGATGTAAGGCTTGGATGCAGCCGCTCGGCCATGGAAACCCATTCCATGAAGCTCTCTACACACTGTTCTTGAGCTAATCTGAAGTTTGGAGGTCTGTAGCTATTGATTCTGCAAAAAGTTGGCAACTTCTGCGCATTGTGTGCCTCAGTATGCTCTGTGATTTTAAGTGGCCTACCACTTTGTGGCTGAGTTGCTGTTGTTCCCGATTGCTTCCACTTTGTTGTAATACCACTAACAGCTGAATATGGAATATTTAGTAGTGAGGAAATTTCACAAATGGACTTATTGCACAGGTGGCAACCTATCACAGTACTATGCTTGAATTCACTGAGCCCCTGAGAGCGACCCATTCTTTCACAAATGTTTGTAGAAGCAGTCTGCATGCCTAGGTGCTTGATTTTATACACCTTTGTTCATGGAAGTGATTGGAACACCTGAATTCAATGATTTGGAGGGGTGTCAATACTTTTGGCAATGTAGTGTATGTCATGAGTGATGTGAAATGAGCAGGCAGGGAAGCGGATCTAAGTGCAGGAACATTTAATGACCGTACTGGGAAACAAGGGACATACATATGTGCGTGCATGCTTGCGTGCAACGACCGATAAAACACGAGTAGAACACAAGCACTATTTATACACAGAAGAGACCAGTTAAACTAGATAAGTAGGAGGAGATGTAAATGGAAAACACCCGGGGAACTCAACGTGAAAAACTAAAGAAATACAAAGCGAAACACACAACAGGCAATTACATTAACACAGTGTATATTTGACAATATAATCTCAATGTAATGTGTAGTTTTGAGTTACTCATTTTTAAGACTAGGCATAGAATTGAAGACCGATAATGTTTTGATTTTCATTTTAATATTCAATGGCTTTGTTTTCAGTGATTTCTGCCACTGTGATTTCAGCCAACTATTTTGGACATACACTGCTTGAAATATTTTGAACCTCTTCTGGGAAAATGTGAATAATTTTAACAAAATAGGAGGGAATCATACAAAATGCATGTTATTTTCTATTTAGTACTGTCATGAATAAAATATTTTACATAAAAGATGTTTACATATAGATGTTTACATATAGTTTACACAAGACAAAATAATAGCTGAATTTATAAAAATGACCCTGATCAAAAGTTTATGTACCCTTGATTCTTAATACTGTGTGTAGTTACCTGAATCTGATCTGATTTTCTTTGCTTATAAATGTTTTATGTAACAAATGAGTCTACTTATAAATGCTTGCATCTGAAAAAAAAAAAAAATTTTAGTGTGTGCAAAAAGTTTTTGAATAACCCCAGTTATTTCTGACCAAGATGGTTTCCCTTGTTCTTAAAGGGGTCATGAACTGGCTTTTATATTTTTTTATACTGTTGTCTGAGGTCAACTTATGATATTTGCGTGGTTTTTACATTCAAAAACATCATAATGAATAAGTAATAGGCCATTTTCTATTCTGGTTTTGAGCCTAGCTCTTGAAACGCTCAGTTTTTATGGGCGTGCCGCATTGAAGACTTGGAAGTAAACGCCCACTGCTATAATTGGATAACAGTTTTACATATTATAATGAGCTTCAGCTCCCTTACACGTGAGGAATTGTTTTGAAAACCTCCAATGTGGAGAAACGGCAACCGGAATGATTCGCCCACACTGCTCGCAAAATGTCTTTATCAAGCAAACACAATTTTTTTCTCTCTCATCCACCAGCAATTAATTGGAATGTTATTTTTTATTACTTGGCCGGCCCAATCAGTGGATATAACCGCGAACCGTGCATATAACACACATGTGCGCGTGCACCCACAAGCCAGTACGTGCATCAGCAAAACTTCACCTCAGACAAATCAGCATGTTCAAAACTTCCGCGATTGTATTCATTCAAATTACCACTCGAGAGTGAACAACGCACATCAAGAAAGGAATGTTATTTTCACTATTTAAGAGCCCTGGCCCATACATGTCTGAGTCTAATCACAAATCGCAGCACAATGAACCAACAACACCTCAAATACAAAGGATAATCCAGCCTGTGACAGCATGGAAGTTATGTTTAGTTAGACACGTACATTTAGCCTGGTCTTAACAGACTCTCGTACATTTCATTTATGCAGAGAGTCTGGCCACTCTTCATTGACAAGCGTTAATTTCCTTGAAGACGGGTGTCAATCGCTAACGTTTGGTCGTGACGTATGTCATCTCAAACTAGCGTACAACATCAACGTCATTGTTCTCAGCCACTCCCTCTGTTCGCTGATTGGACTGGAGAAAACCAGAGAATATACCACAATCCCAGACAGACTACTGAAGGAAAATGTAAAAATTGAGCGGAAGTACACAGGAGGGCGGAGCCAGGCTAACATACATTATCAGTAGATATCAAACGTAACAATGCGATACTATCACATATAAAAAAAAAATTTACTTACATAATTGTGTTGCATCATTCCTGTCAGATCCAGAAGCCACAGCATTGTTTTTTAATATCATCCTGTCTGCAAATGAATCCACAATGAAATGAAGTGAACAAATGCAATGTCTTTACAAGGGCTATATATACACAGGGAAGACTAGCTTAACAAGGTGACAAGGGGTGTGATAAATGAGAACACCTGGGGAGACTAATCAACATGAAAGACTAAAAAGAACTACAAAATACCACAGAAAAGAACACAGAAACTAGGCACAGATAACTACAACATAAAAGTCCCACAGAGCGCCAGACACAGAAACAGATATGACACTAGGTGTATATGACATTCTTCTTTCAGACGATTTAATAAAAAATGTCCTGGCTCTTCCAAGCTTTATAATGGCAGTGAATAGCAGCCCAAAATTTGAAGCCCAAAAAAGTGCAACATAATCCACACGACTCTAGGGGGTTAAGGCTTTCTGTGAATCTCAGTGAATTGATGGGTTTGTGTAAGAAAATTATTCATATTTAAAACTTTATAAGGTAAAATATCTAGCTTCTGGTGGGCCGCCTTCCGTATTCAACTTAAGAAGAAAGTGTAACACCTCTCGCAGTCCAAAATGATTACGCTACATCCGACGTCATTGTCGCGCCAGTTTCGCTTTTTCCGTAAGTTGAATACGGAAAGCGGTCCACCAGAAACTAGATATTTTACCTTATAAAGTTTTAAATATGAATAATTTTCTTACACAAACCCATCAATTCACTGAAATTCAGCCTTTATGAAAGCCTTTATGTATAATGCATTATAAAAGTAATTTTAATGCATTAATTATCCCTTGTAATGCACATTATAATGCATTGTATGGTCACATGAATAACTGTAACCACAGTTAAAGTACATCACTTAACACACCTTTAGAAAGTAGTGCATTAAAACACATGACGAACAACCAATTTCAGAACCTGCAAATATTATAATGCATTTTAACTTTGGTCACAATTATTTATGAAAATATATAATGCATTATAACATACATTATGAATACCTTTTATAATGCATTATACATAAGGGCTAAGTAAAGTGTTACCAAACATATTGGTGTTTCAGTGTATGATAAATTATTAAAATACCATTATTCAGAATGTTTACCTTTAGTCTTTTAAATAACATAACATTTTATAGGATAAAAGATTTTCTTTACTTCAGTCCTCAGAAGATGCAGAAGTGTTCACACCTGAACTACTTCAGAGAGAACAAGAAAAAGCACAAGAAAACATACAGGTATCAAACTCTGTTTTATTTTTGGACATTGTTAGAATGTAAGCAGACTGTTATGATTTATTATGTAAATTAATATTATGTCTTCCAGGTTTGTGTGTCCACATGCTGGTCAGTTTCGTTGCAGTCTGACCAACCTTGTGTTTGTGATGGAGGGAGAGGGAGAGGTGCTGTATAAAACTGTCTCATGGGATCCTTGTCTGTTAGATGGTTTTGGTCAGATGCAGCCTGCAGGACCCTTGTACAACATTGACTGTTCTGTAGGTTCAGTCTCAAAGCTGCACTTTCCACACTGTGAAATATTCTCTGGTATGTTTATTTCTACATCCTAAATAATAATATGAACTCTTATTGTTTCACAGTTGACTTGAACAGTGTAGAATTTATGGAACAGTGACTGATAATTTACACATCAAATTACTTGAAACTGCGTCCATTGATGATATGTAAATATTTAGCAAGGAGTGAGATGAGAGCTCTTAATGATTACATAAAAAGCACTTCATGTAAAATGTTGGTCAATGTATGATTAGAAAAACAATACCTTTATTTTACCAAATAACAAAATTCTTAAATGTATTTTGCAGAGGAAAATAAGGACGGTTTGGCTGTGGCACATTTCACTGGTGGTAATGTAGAAATAATACAGCCACTCAAAGTGACGGAAACTCATGTGATTATTGACATCAGAGACCTCAGCCGTTTTGGCCTTGTCTGGATAAAAAGTATATTGGGCATCCCCATTAGTGGCCAGGTTTTGCTCTTCCTTGAACACTAACTCTTGAAAGGACAAAACTTAATGTCCTCTTGCTTCCAGTGAATGTTCCAGTATTTGAGGTACTGCTATCTTAACAGATTGTTCCTTTGTTTTGTTTTTCTATGTGCTTTCTGTTTAACAGAGTATTATTAAATAAAAACACTCATTGAGAATATTTGTGTATATTACTGCTTTTGTATATTGACATTATTAGGGGCCAAGCACCGAAGGTCCTATTGTATCCAATATCTATTGATGTTCTTATTATTCTTCAGTTTCTTCTTCTTCCGCTCTTGAGTTTATGGCTGCCCATAGAACCACTTGCGGGAAAGTTATGGAATTTGGCACACTGATAGAGGACAGTCCCAACATTAACTAAAGCAAATTTGGTGTCTCTATAGCGCCACCACTTGTCCAAAGTTTCACTCATATTTACGCGAATAATGTTTCAACCATAAGGGTTAGAAACAAAGCTTCTTCGTCTGATTCCTTGGTCCAATTACGATTCAATTGTCAATTGAAAGTTTTCCTGCCAAAAAAAAAAAACTTGTTCAAACTCCTCCTAGACGGTTGCTCCAATTTTCATGAAAATGAAATCAGATCCTCTTCAGACTATGCTGGCAAAAAGTTATCAAAAGCTTGTTGATAAACCCAACCATTCTCGAATGATAACAAATTCAAAGAGAATGCCAAATTGGATGCAATTATTGGATGGATGCTATATCTCTACAACGCTTTAGCGTATTCTGACCAAACTTGGTACATGTCATCACAATCATGACCAAAGGCTACAAGCTGTGTTTTGACACAGCGCCACCTACTGGTCCGGAGATAGCAAAAATTTCTATTTGGCTAAAAATTATAAAACTGGTCTTGTTAGATTCAGGGGCAGGGCAGCATGTCAAGTTGAATTATATCCATTTTTTTTTCCTTATTGTCCATTTTGGGCATCAGCCATTTTGCATTTTGTAGCAAAATACTGTATTTTTTGAACACCATAGTGTATCATTACGAAACTCGGTATGGATCCTCAGCACATTGCCCTAAAATAGCCTGAGAAGTTGAGACAATCAAAATCAAATATTCATATGCTCATATTTTATCGTTAAAACAACATTTGCGAATATCTTCGAAACCGTTTGTCCGATCGAGACGAAACCACCATACGAAATTCAGAAACACAGGTCGTTGGCTAAACGCTAAAGCCCAAATGCCAAAATTTTCATTGTAAGTGGCAAAAAATGCAAAGTCGTTTCATGGGTTTTTATGTACTCATACATATACATGTCAATAACTCCTAAACAAAATGAGATATTTTCACCAAATTTGACACATTTATGGGCACACGCTGAGGACAAACCGGTGTGATTGCACCTGTTGTTGGCACTATAACTGAACAAAATATTAAATTGCCACTAATTACAATAAAGTATATGAAATAAAATGCTGTTTTACAGATTATTTTACTTCTTGCTTGCTTCTTTGTGCTTGACCCCTTAATGGCTGCTTGCAACTATATTTTTAATTATTACAATTATTGCTTTCTGTGGTAATTTATTGTATATATGTATAGTTAGCACCTGGTTAAACTGGAGTGCATTGGTGATTTGAATATGATGAAGGTTTGTGCTGAAACACTGTGAAAGTAGCAGAAATGTTGAAGTAAATTCACCCCCTTTTCCTCAAGGTCCAGGATAAAAAATACATTGAGACAAGCTCAAAATGTCGCCTGTTTCCTTACCAAGAATACAGTCTGTGTTGTGAGCCAGAGGACTGTGAAGTGCAACCAATGGTAAAAATATTTATTGAATAACATTTGAATTTCAACTGAATTTCCATGTGTTATAAGGGTAGTTGATGTATAGCATGTCTAATAACTTTTAAGTTAAGTTAAATTATATGAATTCCATTATATGACTAAGGGAAAGTATGTATATAGTGCTGCAACTTGTCACCCCAGTTTTTCAACATTTTTAATAAACTTTTTACCTTCTCTCATTTAATGAACAACTGTATTTTTACCAACTAACATGTATTGCTCATTGTTCATGTTAGTTAATACACTAACTAATGTTACCAAATGAGACCTTATTGTAAAGTGTTAGTGGCCTTTAAATGTAGCTCATCCAATCAGAATTCAGAGTCAAAACTAATCACTTTATAATGTTGTCGTCCTATTGGTGTCCTTGTGTTCAGAGTGAGATGTTTGAGCTTGATAATTTTGGCCCAAACTATCATCCCACATTTGAAGTGTTTCTGGATGTCCACATTGAGGAGGTCAAACTGGGTATTTTGGACAAACCTGAAGGTGGGAAGGAAGTGTGGAACAGACGGCGAATCTTTCTAACAGGTAGTCATGAAATTCTGTTGTTAGAAGCTTGTGTAGGAGTAAGTGATTTGATAAAGTTTGGGAGACATTTTAAGTTTATCTATAGACACTCTTTCTATGTCCTTGGTTACAGTGTTGGGAGGCTATCCTTTTAAAGTATTCTTCAAAATAGCTACACAAGCTATTAACAAAAATCTAGCCGTAGCTAACTATGCTAAAGCTTTTTAAGGGAGCAATGCAGTATCTCTCTAAATATATCATTCAAATTATGTGTATCTTGTGATCAGCAGTATTTATCAGGCACAAAACGATAATTTCTTTATTAAAGAACTGTTGGTGAATCATTTTTTTAACGGGTTAATTTGCATGAACAGTCCGAACAATACACTTTGTTTATTTTTGTGGTGTTTGGCCTAGTAGATAAAGCTTAAAGGGTTCATTCACCCCAAAAATTAAAGAAAAAAAAATGTCATCACGCACCCTTGTGTCGTTCCAAACCCGTAAGACTTTGGTTCATCTTCGGAACACAAATTAAGATATTTTAGCCTAAATTAAATTTGTTCATCATAAAAAGTCATAGTGTCACTTCAGAAAATTTAGATTAAACCGCTCAATTCAAATGGATTAGTTTTACGATCTCTTTATGAACTTTTTGAAGCCGCTGCGTAGCTGTCAATGGGGGGACAGAAAGCTCTCTGATTTCATTTAAAATATCTTCATTTGTGTTTCTTTCCTTTTAATGTTTGTACTCAGAATGAGATCTCAAAAGATTGTGATTCCTCAGTGATCTCAAATGTCTTTTATTATTTTTATTATCAATAGCACCAAGTAAAGGTGTAGAACCTCCTGTACACAGAAGGATCCGAGGTCTGATTTTAACACTGAACATTTCAATTACATGTTTATTCTCACACATATTGTACATTGTTCTGAAGACTAACTTAAATCATCTTTTGTTTCAATCAGAAACTGAATTTGTGAACACACACGGAGATCAACTCATTCAGAGAGTTTTATCAGCGATGCCGATTGCTGACAGTTTAAAGAGCAAAAAAATGATTACTGGTGAAATGTGGCGAAAGATTAAAGCTGCAGAACCACAACAGCAGAAAATGAGACTTGTTGGATGTTCTCGACTCAGGAGGAGCTTCTGTCAAAACAGAATTCTACAGACTGCTGAAGGAGAACGAACCTCATCTAGTAGATGAACTGGAGTCTGCACACAGTGGACAGTGATGCTGAGAGTGAGTTTGAGGTGTGAAGTGCAGCTCCGCCATTATTATACTGTATATGCACATGTTGTCATTTTTCTGTTTTCCCATTTTTAAACTCTATATTAAAATGTAAATTTTTTGATCCCCACTGTATTTATGCATGTTGATTGTGTCGATGTAATACGTTTGTTTTACTCTTTGTAAGCCTACTTTTTTTTTTTTAGGTATGTATGATGCTGTTACAGTATGACAACATGAGTTATTATGAAATGTTTTTTATTTGACATTACTGTGGAAAAATAACATACAGTTAAAAAAAAACACATTGTGTAAAAGTTGCTGTGGGTAAACGTATGGGTCATATTTTTCTTTTACTTTTTTTAAAAGATGAATAAAACATATAAATGAATGGACCTGCTAGATCCATTAAAAGTGGTCAGTTCTGTCATGTCCAGAGAAAGCAGGCTGAGGCATGGATCTAAGTGCAGGGTTTTTTAATAAAGAAACAAGTATACAAACGAAAGGAAACAAAAGCTAACAGAAAACAGGGACCATCACATTCAACAACTGACAGAGAGCAAATGAAACACAAGGGCTATATATACACAGAGGCAAAGTAACGAGGAAACAAGATACACCGGGGGAGATTAATCAACATGAAAAACTACAGAACTACAAACATGGCCAAAGGAACAGGACACATGAATATTCACAGAAACAATAGGTACCTAAACACTACAAAATAGAAGTCCATACAAAACAGGTACCAGGATCGTTACAGCTCTTATGATCTGATTAAACATACTTTTCCAGAATTTAGACAAATGTATAAATCATGAACATAAAATTTTTTTTAAAACAATTTTCTCCTTTACATTGCTTATACCAAAAACCATTCGATCTCTGACCCCTTACCACCATCTTAGAAAAATACTATAAAAGCGCAATTTAGTTCAGATACAAATATGGAAAAGCACTCTACTCTACTTTGAAAGTGTGAAGGACAAACACATGGACACTTCAGAGAAAGAGATTCATCACATTCAGTTTTTTCCTTCACATCACATGAGCAAACACACTCTCTTTCACACACATAGAGACACAAAGCATCAAATACTTGTGAGGTTTTCTTGGAAGGAGACAGAGTGTGTGTTCAGAGAAGAGTCTGTAAGCTCACCTTGACATTCCATTTGTTTAAATAAATTCTAAAATGTGACTCCACGACGACCTGAAAACATGTCAGATCACTGACACAATGCCTCACATCAGCCGGCAATGGCCTGAAAGCAAGATTATGTTCAGTCATTTTATTGTTTTCTCAGACTGAACCTACAACCTTTGTGTTAATAGGCTACTCTGCACATAAATCATTATCACGTGTCATTAAAAAATATATATTTTGTATTTGATAATAGCTGGTGTAAAAGCTTCAATTAAAAAACAAAATGCATAAGCCACCTGCTATCACACCAACAGGCACTATATCTGAGAGAGAGAGAGAGAGAGGTATAAAACATATGTAAATTTTAACCTATGCAGTGCTGCTTTTGAAAGTTTTCTTCACCTCATCAAGACATCCTGTTATGCAGAAGAGTTCTTTAATGTATTCAGTGTTTTTTCTTATTTAAAATACGGTATTTCCACCAAATATTCTGTGTTGGAATTGATTTGTTAATAAAGTGATGTGATAAAATGTCAACCCTGTTGTCTGTGTTCTGAATTTTGCTTAATGTATTTATGTTTTTATACATTTTCTATTTTATACATACAACACTTTTTGCCATTGGCTCAACATATTATTTCTGATTGAGCCCATGTTAACAGACTGTTGCCACAATTGATCAAATTCACAGAAATTAAAAAAGTTTTTTGATTTGGAGAGGTCTGAATTTTTTTTACAGTGAAGACTAGAGTAATGATGCTGAAGATTCAGCATTGCATCACAGCAATAAATTACAGGTTACAATATATTCACATAGAAAACTTATTTTAAATTGTAATAATATTTCAGAATATTACTGATTTTACTGATTGTATTTTTTTAAATCAAATAATTAAAGCTTTGGTGAGCATAAGAGACTTCTTTCAGAAACATTAAAACGCTTAAATATTCCAAACTTTTGGCCGCCAATGTACAGTACATCAATCCAACAAAGTTTGAAAATAAGGTGGGGTTATGCGTCATGTTACCTAATGAGATTGTGAAAAGAACTGGTTTGTTCTATGTTGGACATTTCCTTTTTGACTGCTTAAAATTGTATTGTTATATTCTGCATTGAATTTAATAGTTGATATTTCATTGTAATTTTTTGGACAATAAGATAAACAAACATTGGCTTTACATTCATTTTGTCAAATGCTAACATTTTGTTTAGGATTTTGGGTACCTTTTTTGTGTGTAGCCAAGGATACTAGCACATAATGTGGTAATGTTACACGTGTATACACATATTTGTGTTAACCTTTCTTGCACATTTACTGTGTTAAACCCATTAACACAGTGAATGAGTTAAAATTAACCAAACACACATGTCCCAAAACTTTTTACACACATGTAAACATTTAGGCTAACACAGGTTGTCATTTTTAACACATCATTTTGTGTGTACCTGGCATGGGGACAGATAGGCCTATGCCACAGTTGTTTCTTGTTCCATTAATTGTGGAAAACAGAAATCATAGCCTATATATAGGGTTTAGACATTTAGACAAATAGGCTACCATGTGTAATCTGGTCAGTATTTGTGCAGTACAGCAAAACGTTACAACTGTACAAGCCTGCTTCGTATTTCATTAAATCAAATAATGATTGTTTGTAATTGTAATAATTAATTAAAAAGAGAAGAAAAAAATATGTGAAGATGTAACGAATGTTAGAGCACTGATGTTATGTCAGTACCTTTCAGTTCGATTTCTGAGTAGTCCGTGGGCGTGTCTGTCGAATCACCTGTTACTGGCTACTTCCTGTTTCTCGCGTCAGGAAGCATTGTATGTTTTTAGAGGATGACAAAATAAACTGGTGGAATTCTTTGGAATTCTTACTGCACTGCAGCATGAACTTCGGAACACTATTAATAAAGCTCTGCTGTACGTAAAACGCAGGATAAAGTCGACCAATCACGATGGATCATCCTCATAGTGAGTGTACTATTTATGTAATTATTATTTAGCTAAATCTTTTTTTTTTACCGAACCAATAAAACCCGGATTCCGATCGAAATTCTGAATTTTTTTGTTGTTGAAATTTTGCGTTATTTAAATATGATGCTTAATTTGATCAATTAATTTCTTTTTTTTAATGTTGCTTGGGAAGGGCGTTCAAGTCCTCTTGGGAAGTTCGTATTTACGAGGTAGGAATTTAATTTCGTGTTTACGACGTCATGTGCGTTCAAGTCACTTTCGTTGGAGTACTTTCTCTTAATTAATTACACAAAAACAGCAAGGTTCTTAAAATCTACTCCCAGAAAATGTACAACGAGGAATGTGCATCAGGTGTGTTTTGCATGTAGTTTCATTGATGTTTTAAAATTGTTACACAATAAATTGAAAAAAAAAGAAAAAAAGAATAAGACATTTCTTTCAAAATTAACAAAAAAACTTCACCTGACAGTGTTAAATACTGATGGAGTTGACAAACATTGATAGTGTTGACAAAGGTCGAGCTGAGGACAAATATACAGTATATTTAAATAGAAACATGAAACAGCATTAGAAGAGTTCCCCATATGCAAAAAAACATCAAATCACAGACTTTTTAAGAGCACTTGTCAACGGATGTCTCGGCTGAATTGCAGGCGAGGCGAGGCGCATCTCAAACAAGCCTATTAATGACTCTTGATCGAGCTGCCTCTGACGTGACACCCACGATAGCCAATGAGAGCAAGCAAGCTTCGCCAATCGGATGTTGTGTGCTTCTTCTATAGCTGAAACTTGGCAGCTACGAAAGTGAAGTATATTCTCTTTTTTCTCCTTTTTGTCTTCCTGTAAAACAAAACTCACACCAGGAGAACTAGCTGACGTCCTCCATCTGTTTTTCTTCTCAAGTCACGTTTGATCTCGCGAGTCTCCAGGAGATGTCTCATTGTGAAAATAGACCCTTTTCGCATTTCCGGGTTTCTCAGAAGCGGAAGTCGTCATAGTTGGGTTAACTTTTATAGCGGTAAATGAGAGAATACATTAAATATATTTTTGGTGTCCCCATTTGCTATAATAGAAAGTGTTAGTGTTATAAATGTACATACATTTTAAAAAAAAAATGAAAATACAAAAAACTTTGCAGGATTTACGATATTGATGACCATTAAAACGCGTCATCACAGTCTGTGAAAAGTGTCTATGTTACTACAATCGCCAGGGCTGCATTCAGCTCTGACAAAACGTTGCAAAACGGAAACGGTGCTGCGTTGAACACCCTATTCTGATGACACAAGAGTTGCAACTGGCAGCTGAGAAAGCCATTCTTTGTGTTCTTTTTGAAGAATTTTCGGAGCCTGATGAAATCGGTATAAATACGTGTTTAATACTGCAAAATACGCTCGATGTTACAGTCACTGTCCTTGCCGTCCAGAATAAAAGAACATCCCAATCGAGTGAAGGGATTTGTGGAAACTGTGGTTCCTAATTATTTTGATCTAACATTTTCCTCGCATCTCAGGATAAAAAGACAAACATGTCAAATAGCTTCAATTGTTGCGTATACCGAGCTGCAGCAGACACACTTGTAAACAACTTGACTTGGACCCATTGTACGAGCTGTCTCTTTAAAACCACATGGTTTACATACATGTTGCTGCTGATTGGGTTGACATTTTTGACACACCCTCCAAACAAGAGAAACCCTGTTGCACACCGTTTCCAAGAAACATGTCATTCAAGCCGGAAACCGTAGCAAAGCATTGCGCACCAATCTTCCAGTGTGTGCATTCGGAGGATTTTAATGCTAAAAATCGGTTGAAACTGCCTTTCTGTCTTTCGGTCCTATGGGATTAAATAACGAGCAGAAATCAAAACTTTAAACACATTAAAAAATTATATTGCACAAATCTTAAACTTATGTTTATGTGTTATCCTTGGTTTTAATACTCTGTACTTTTTGCTCTTACATTTTTCTGCTCATATTTTACTCTTTTGTACACTTGTGCTGTTTTTCTCTTCTCTCTTCTTTCCATGTTCTGCCCTTGCTTTTCCAAATGTTGTGAGTTTCATGTAAATTAGGGCGGGCTTAAGCGTCACCATTGGTCCACTAGTCCTAGATTGACAGCTCCTCCTCTAGCCAATCAATCGAAGAGGGGAGTTGACGTATGTTGTTTTTACATTTTTGATTTAATACCACAGTGGTCTCTCTCCCACAGTTTTAAAATTGATTAAAATTTAAAAATGGTCTAGTGTGTCCCAAGCCTTATAAAGTAACCCCGCCAACTACGGCAATTATTTTGCAGGCACCACAAAACCGCAAGTGTGCCGATTTTTATCTGAACTATTATTCATCAGTCTTGGTTACTTTTCTTTGGAACCAAATGCACGCACCTATTAATCATTCCCAATTAGGAGAGGAAAACTGGACTTGCAGGAAGCCATTAAAGTAGCCTAGGACCCATTTTGAGTGGTTTAAGTTTAACCATTAGAAATTACTTAAATATTGCCTTTGACACTGTAATAAAGTCATATTCAAAGAGTGATCCACAGAAAGATTTTACTGATAATGTTGTTCTGCTAATGTTACCACAAATATTAAGAGTAAGATTCCTGTAGGAAATGACAGGAATATGTAGAATACTCAGTTACAGGTGCTGGTCATACTGAATTTGGGATTTTCCTTAGTTGTCAGTTATAATCATCAAAATTAAAAGAAATAAACATTTGAAATATATCAGTCTGTGTGTAATGAATGAATATAATATACAAGTTTCACTTTTTGAATGGAATTAGTGGAATAAATCAACTTTTTGATGATATTCTAATTATATGACCAGCACCTGTATATAACTCAGAGTTGTCCCTGTCATTTGTTGAGCTGAGTTTCATTAAAGTGAAAGGAAGTGTGTTAGTAAAGAACAGGGCGGAGTTTTAGTTTGTCATATAGCTGATCATTACAAAGCTTGTTGTCCCCAGTCCAGCTGATCTGTGTTCTGAATAATTCTTTTCTTCAGAGCACTTCACACAGACATCAAGCTCAGATGATGATCAACCAAGTGTCCATAAAGAACACATTTTGGAAAAAATACCCCTTAAGTGGCCAGAAGGTATGGATTCTCCGATGAATTTTGTCCCTGCTCTAAGGCCTGGAAATTGTAAAAAAAAAAAGAAGGAAAAAAAAGGGATGATGTCGCTACCAGAATAATACTGTTTTTACCAGTTAATAACTGTTTCTAAAATCAAAATCAGATCAAACTGCATATGTGTTCTTATTCCAGCTGACATGAGCTCTAATAAGTTCTTTTCAAGCAGGTCCAGGCACAAAGATGAAACCTCAGTTACCTGTAAGAATTTCCTACTATGTGTGTTTGTTACAATGAGACTGTGGTCAACTAAGAAGGACTTAAAAGATCTTTATTTTCAACTACTGTTTTTGTGTCTGTTTACTTCATGTTCATTAACTGCTTAACACTCTCTTTATTAAGAGGCACAATTCGGCGATGTCTCAGCATCATTTTCTAACTGAAACGCTCCAAGGTAAACATATATTCTCTCTTTTAAATATGAGATCTCTGCTTTGATTGCTGATTAACATTACAGTTTGCTGCTGTGTTTGTGTTTTCACTAAAGGAACAATCTATAGGATTATCTCTAAAGGATAATCTCTACTAGAATAATAAGCATTGGTTTCTACCTAATCAGGGGTGTCAAACATCAACCCTAATTAAACACACCTGATCCAGCTAATCTTGAATCCTTTAGGATTATTTGAAAGCTACAGGGGCCCATTCTTCATATGTGGATTTCTCAGTTATCTGGATTTTACTATTGACTATTTGACATTATCCAGGTTTAAGTTCTTCAGAGCTCATCCTGGAGTTGCTGTCATAGCAACATGTCCGTAATATTAAACCTGCTCTGGAGTAGGCTTATTTCATGTAAACGGGATTAGATTGCATCTTTTTAAGCAGCAGTGATTCTTAAAGATTCTTACGCTTTAATTCTTAAAATGTATTAAACACTTTAATACGCTTTAAAATCAATGTATTTAATTCCAGTGACTAAAGATACAAAAAATGCACAAAAGACAAACCAGTAAAAAAGAACAGAGAAATAATATAGTAGATGCACCATTGTTTGAAAGTTGTATGCGTATGCCAGGCGGTTCAACAAACAAGATTTCTGTATAGGACATACCCGACTAAAATTACGAAGGCCCATCCCTACCTCTATCCCTAAATCTGGCCCCCAGTAGATTAGAGTGAATTGGGTAAAGCGGTTAAAAACACCCATCATGGTTTGAACACCCGCTAGCCTTCTACATGGATAAATAGCTACTTGCTATCTGGAATTGTACTTGACATTATTCCAGCTGACATGAGCTCTAACCAGTCCTTTTCAAGCAGGTTCAGCCAAAACAGTGGAATTTATGGAGGAATCTGCTCCCGTAAGTGATGAGGATGTGTGGTTGTTATAATGAGACTGAACTTAAAAACTTGAAAGCATTTGATTTTCAATTAATGTTCAATCATTCTCTCCTTATTAAGTGGTCAAGCCCAGCATTTTGGGAGCATGATTGGGCTGAAAGACATCCAATAGTATCCCTAGGTAGGCTCATATTCTGACTGTTTAATATGCAAGCAATGAGTATATATGCAAGACATGGGCTATGTGTAAAGTGTTATATTCTTGCTCACACTGTCACTTGCACTTCTGCTAAATGTTGTTGGAACTTTGTTAAGCTGGACATACCTAATACACTTTTGAGTATGTAGAAAGGTTTATTCAAACACTTATAATACGCTTTAAAATTTAATTTAATTTAATTATTTAATTCCAGTCACTAACAATACAAATCAAGCACAAAAGACAAACCAGTAAAACAAAAGAACAGAAAAACAATATAGTAGATGCCCCGTTGTTTGAAATTGTTCCAGTGAAGTTGTATGCATATGAAAACACCCATCATGGATAAATACTTGCTATCTGGAATTGTACTTGACCTTATTCCAGCTGACATGAGTTATTTTCAAGCAGGTCCAGACAGAATTGAGACATTTCACTCATATACTCCTGTAAGTGTTGAGGAATTTCTTGTGTGTTTGTTATAATGAGACTGTGAACTAAAAAAAAAGACTTAAAAGCTTATGATTTTCAACTAATGTTGAAACACTCATCATTGTCTCCTTATTAAAGAAGATATTTTGGCAAAACTCTGCATTTGTGGAGCATGCTTGGACTGAAAGACACCAAGTAAGAGCCCAAGGTAGGCACAAATGCTTACTGTTTAATATGAGAGCTTTGATTGCTCTTGAAATAAATCACAAACTGAATAACACAAAACACTATAAGAGTTTAGATCCATAATTTAAAAAGCTGATACATGCTGTAAGGTTATATTGTTTCTATTTTGAAACAGAGGTGTAATTCAAATCTTTACCAAGCAGTTCTTACACCGATGGTCATATTTATTTAGAGCTACTGAACCAGAAGTTATAATGTGGGTTATTATTAATTCAATGCAACAATATGCTGTAACTTCAGCTTGGTTTAAAAGCATTGTCTGTTTTTTTGTCTATTCAGTGCTGTAAAACAAGACTTTTAATCTCATGGTGACTACATTATGTGATTATTCTCCATTTAATTTAACATTTTGTGTTGTGGGGCTAAAGAATGTTTTATGTTTTCCTCTAGAATGGAAGAAGATGGTATGTCAGTATAAGAAGTCAGTCGACTGGCATGATAATGAGAAGAGTTTCCTCTCTGGTGAACAAGTCTCGCTGGCTGACCTGTACACTGAACCTGTGATCATTCAGAAAAATAAAAAAGGCACTTTTCAGAATATCAGTGTGGAGAAGTTGTTTAGTTTACGCATTGGTCTGTATTATCCAACGACTATCATTCTCCAAGGAAATTCTGGTAGTGGAAAATCTTTCATAGCACAAAAGATTATGTTGGACTGGGCATCTGAAAAACAGTACCTTAAAGACTTTGGTCTAGCTTTCTACCTGAGGTATGAAGAGCTGAAATGTATTTCTGAGGAGATGAACTTGATTGAGCTCCTGAGCTGGAATTGTAGTTTATCGTCAGATCAGATCTCACAGATGTTACAGAACCGAGCACAGAGAGTGCTCTTCATCATTGATGGACTTGATGATCTTGATGACCTTAGATTCATGTATCATGAATTTCGCCTATCATCTCAATTCCAGAGAGCCCCAGCTGAGGCTATTATTTGTTCCTTGCTTCGTAAACAAATTCTGCCCCAATCTTTCCTGCTTATCACTACTAGAACTGAGGTCCCACAGAGTGTGTTGCGTATAGGACAACAGTGTTTCTTTAAAATTTTAGGTTTCTGTGAGAAAGGGGTGGAAGAGTACTTCCAGAAGTTCTTTCAGGATGAGGAACTCTTCAGGAAAGCTTTCAAGTATGTGAAGGAAAATGAATCCCTATTCACCATCTGCTCCATCCCTGTTATCTGCTGGATCATCTGCACGGTTATGCAAGAGAGGTTCAGTGATGGTGCAGATGTGACAAGTGGACTGGAAAACACCACCTCTATCTACGCTGACTTTGTGTTCACTCTACTGAAGCATCACTGCCAGGGTTTGAGTCAGTCCATCCCGACCCTGCTGAGGAGTCTGGGTCAACTGGCAGAGAAAGGGATTTTGGAACGGCAAGTCCTGTTTGATGAGAATAGTGTGAATGAAACTGTTTCAGACCCTACTGGCAGTCCATTCCTGAGCAAGTTTCTTATTAAGCGAAGAATCCGTCAAGAGACAATGTTCAGTTTCAAGCATCTCAGCTTTCAGGAGTTCTTCACTGCTCTGTATTACTTCCTTCTGGATGAAGAAGAGTCCCAGAGGAAAGTGAGAGAGCTGCTTCACACTGTAGAGAGAGGGTGGGCTTTGTCCTGTTGGTCTGATAGAGTCTTTTCAATGGCAGGTCTAGAAATAAGACATTCAAAGCTTCTTCAGCCTGTGATTCTGTTCATCTGTGGTCTCTGTAAGAAAGAATGTATCCCCTCATTCTTTGAAAAGCAAAACATGGCTGTCTCTATCAACATAGAAAGCCAGATTAAGGAATGGATCAATCAGTGCTCACAGAGATATCAAAATGAACACATGCTGTGCATTCTCCATTGTCTCTATGAGCTCCATGAGGAGAACTTCGTTGGAAAAGTTTTGGTTTCAATAGATCTGTCAAATATTCCACTGAAAAATGCAGACTGCTTGATGTTGCAGTTTTGTTTACAGAACTGTGTTAACATTAGCAATCTGAGACTCAATATAACATCTGACAATCTGAAGATTCTTCAGTCTGCACTGTACAGTTGTGGAGAGTTATGGTGAGCAAAGTTCAGGCTCTACATGTTTTGACTAACATATTATCACTGCTCTTGAATTTCTACTTACTATAAAATACATTCACTGTTATGTGAGCACTTGATCAAATGATTATATCTGATATCTAAATGTTAATGCATTCTGTTCACTTTAAAAGGTTGAAGATGGATCACATTACAGATGAAGCTGGGGATTTGATCTCAGCGCTTGGTGATAGAAAGATTGTGAAAGAACTGATGTATTTGATATTTTATTCTAAACTTTAAGTAATATCTGTTACTGCTATGGGCTCTATGCACGGAAAATTGCCTATGCTTTTCCGCTAAAATCTCAACCAGTGCCTGTGCTTCTGGTGTCCTTTTTGGATCACGCAAAGTGTTAGTCAGAAGTAGAAAACATCTCTGTGATGTGTTCAAGAAAAACTATCGATCACTAACATTTAACTTTAACATTTAATGTTTATTTAATATTTCAGTGCCACTGTCAATTAAGTAGATCGTCATCTTTCTCCCTTACAAAACTAAACTTAAACTTACATTGATCTCTCGTTACCTGATATTTATATGAAAACAAGAAATTACACAAAATATTCACTTTTATTGGCTCATGCTATTCCATGGTTAAATATAAGAATACTGTGTTAAAGAATCTTAATTTTCAGTAATTCTTTGACAGTTGCAGTAACATTAACTGTCATTTTGTATGTAATAAAATACTATACAAATAAGATAAATATGAGTAGTCTGAGACATGTTAGCTTCTCTACTCAGCTGTAGCTAAAATGAAATGGCAGCTTCCTGTCTTAAGGCCCGTTCACACCGATAATAAAGATAACTTGGCGTCCACAGACATCCACAAGCTTGTCTGTCATTATATATGTGGTGTGAACTGTGCTATTTTTTAATGCTGAGAACGATTTTTAAAACTATATCTTTATCTTTATAGTTATCGTCCTTGGTGTGAATGGGCCTTTACACAACAATGGATATCTTTCACAGAATTTTGTGAAAAGTCTTATCTTTCGCTGCACCATATGTTGCTGAATTAGTGGAGACAAAGGTTACCTTGCATAGAGTTCATTACTTTTTTTAGTATGCAATTTATAATGTCTTTATTGTAACTGGCAGAATACAGGATCAAAAATCGAAATCTCACAAGAAAGGGACCAAAAGCTTCTGCCAAGAGATTATTGCATCTGTTGAAAATGAAGATGTCACGTAAAAAACCTCTAATCATAAAAATAATTTATGCCACTTATGCGAAATTAAAGTCTGAACTTCAAACTTTACTTCTGTGGCTATTTCAGGCTCTCTGTTTGCTGCTCAAAAATGACACCATCATCGTTAATCTCAGAATTAACTCTCACCTGTTCACGGCAAGAGATTTCCTCTGTCAACTGGAGAATCTTCCTACAGAAACTCCACATATCACCAAGGTCTGTAAAGGAAAGATTGTGCATGTGTGAATTATAGTAAAGGCATGAGTTTATTTGCTTTAGAAATATTTGTTTTATTACAAATGTTTTTGTTAAAGGGATAGTTCACCCAAACATGAAAATTGTGTCATCATTTACTCATGCTCAGGTTGTTCCAGACCTAAAGAAGATATTTTCTGGTCCCCATTCTACAGTTGTTGTTTTTTTAATTCGAGAGGATCAGCAACTGTTTAGTTAGTCTTCAAAATATCTTCTTTACATTCAGCAGAAGAAAGAAACTCATACAGGTTTGGAGTAAATGATGACAGAATTTTCATGTTTGGGTGAACATCCCTTTAATAAATGTCACAGGACAGTGTTGACAGTTTTCTGAGCTGCTGAATGTTACTGTGTGTGTGCGTGGTCAACGGTTTGAATGCACACCACCCAGCCAATCAAAATAATCAGACAGATCATGGTATAAATTATTATACATGTTATAATATTTACACTTCAGTGCAAATAACATCTGTTTTTTTTTCTTTTTACAGCTCTCAAGTTTCATCAGTGGATGAATTGTTCTCTCTGGATGTCCTGCACTCTGTGTCTGGTTTAAAGAAAGTCCATATGCAGACAGACAGATGGACTGTCAGATGGAATCCCACAATCCTCTCCCTTGTCCAGGCCTTTCCTAGTCTGAACGAACTCAGGTAACGTAAAGATCAGCTCTTTTAACGGATTTGTTTATGTTTGGGAATATTAAACTTATTTTTAAGTTGTTTTCGGAAACACAAATGTAGCTAAATGTTTTTACATTTTTTTATTACAGGATAAATGCAGCAGTTTCATTTATTCCGTTAGAGATTATACAGTCCCTGAGGGAATCACTGACACAGACAGGTTGGACCCTGACTGTGTAAGTATGCATAAAATATATATTGTTTATATATTGCCCTACTTTTATGTTGGCATTTCACAGCTGACATTACTGAACTACAAAATGTATGTATATATATAATATTATTATTATTATTAGTAGTAGTAGTAGTATTTTATTTATATATATAATATATTATTATTTTTTATATATAATTTTTTTTTTTTTAACTATAATCTGTGTTTAATGTTTCTGGTTTAGCTGGAGGAAGTCTGTGTTGATTGACAGGAAGAGTTTCACAGTTTCACAGTTGAAGACAATAAAGACAGAAAATATTGAGAGCAAAAGTAAGCAAATCTTGTACAACCCCTTGACTTTCATAAAGGTGCTATAAGTGATGTTCTGTGGAATGGCGTGCAGAAAGCAGATGTCACTGAAATAGGTGCCCTGAAATATCACTCTTGTCTCTGTGACAGTGCTAGACTCTTTAAACTGAAAAAAAGATGTCCATATTTTTTGTTTAACCAGTCATAAGACTTTGCTTTACTTTGTCAGTCATTTTGCTGACAGGGTCATTTGTTGGTTTGTTGCAAGAGGATGCTGTTTTTTTACTATTGCTATTGACAACTATACTTATACAAAGTCAAAAATGTATGTAAAGCTGAGTTCACTGTTTAGGTTGATATTTTAATTAAAGGCTTAGTTCACTCCAGAATTAAAATTTCCTGATAACTTACTTACCCCCATGACAACTGTGAGGGGGGTGAATTTTTTTATAACTATTCGTTTACATTATATAAAGCCTTAAAGTTCTGCATAATTAAGGGTGTGGCCACTTTGAGTGACAGGTGGATTGCTGTTTGTCTGCTAGTCATCACGTCACCTCAGCTCCCCCACATCCCGCCTCTTTGCCCATTTTCTGTTATCCAGGAGTGACGCGCTGCCAAGATAGCAAAAGCCAGCTCGACCATTCTTTACGCTTCAAAATTGCTCTTCAGAAACCTATGGGTGACGTCGCGGACACTACGTTAATATATTTTTTTACAGTCTATGGTTCCGACAGATGCGACTGCATCAGAGCCAAATAGCACATTTCAAAATTAAATTATTTTATCGGCAAATCGGTTTTGAAAATGACTGATACCGATCACCATAAAAATGCTTAATATTGGCGCTGATAATCGGTCGACCCCTACCTCCAATGCTGTACAAATTTTTCTGTACCCTTCCCCAGACCTGTGCCTCGATACAATCCTGCTACAATTTCTTGGACATGCACTGTTAACTGTGGGACCTTATATAGACAGGTGTGTGCCTTTCCAAATCATGTCCAATCAACTGAATTTACCACAGGTGGACTCCAATCAAGTTGTAGAAACATCTCAAGGATGATCAGTGGACACAGGATGCACCTGAACTAAATTTTGAGTGTCATGGCTGTGAATACTTATGTACATGTGATTATTTCGTTCTTTTGTAGAATTTTAAGGAAAATAATGAATTTAATCCATTTTGGAATAAGGCTGTAACATAACAAATTGTGGAAAAAGTGAAACGCTGTGAATACTTTCCAGATGCACTGTAAAGTTAAAGGTGCTATAAGTGATTAGCTGTTCTAGACAATTTAGAGACATTGATTCTCATGTGAGTTTAAGGGTCATTACATGTGATTACATGAGATCTTGTTTTTAAGAAATGTTGATTCAAAATTAACTTTTTCTAAAATATTTTTAACTTTCATATTTTTGTAATTATCGTAGGCCAACAGTAGGGTGTGCAAACGCACCGCCAGCATTTATTCACCTCTAGGCATACAGAGATGCTTGTAGACCACTGTAATCAGAGATACAGCTTAACAATAGCACTTAAAGGATTAGATCACTCCAGAATTTAAATTTCCTTATAATTTGCTCACCCCAATGTCATCCAAGATGTTGATGTCTTTATTCAGTCAAAAAGAAATTAAGGTTTTTGAAACATTCACAGATTTTTCTCCATATTGTGGACTTCAACTGGGACCAACAGGTTGAAGGTCCAAATTGCAGTTTCAATGCAGCTTCAAAAGGCTCTACACGATCCCAGACGAGGAATAACGATTGGTCATTTTTCTAAAAAAATATATAAATTGATATACTTTTTAACCACAAATGCTCGTCTTGCACTAACTCTGCGATGCGCGTCGACGACTTCACACATTAGGGCTACTAGTCACGTTGGAAAGGTCACGCGTGACGTAGGCGGGACCCAGTGTTGAACAAAATGTGGAAAAAGTGAAGCGCTGTGAATACTTTCCGGATGCACTGTATATGAATAGTTTACATCGACAAAGGTCTCTTTAACTCTCACAAGTACATCTTAAAGGAATTGTCATTTTTGGGTGAACTATTCTTTTTGCTGATAAAGTAAAAAAAAAAAGTGAATAATTGTAGGCCTATTAATTGCGATTTTTGGAATAAAATGCCCAGGAACAAACTCATCACTTGCATACAGTTTATCTGGAAAATAACATTCCTTTTCAATATACTTTTATTGCGTGCAATTAGATGAGTACTAAACTAAAAAAGACAACACAATACAAAAGATGTAAGCTGAAATATCCAGTCTTTTCTCTCAGGAGACTGAAGAAAACTGTTTTATTTTGCGATAATGACTAATTGAGTTTACTTATTTTACTTACCAAAGTCAATTTTTAATCTGATATGGTGCTTGGCAAGTATTCATTTTGCTTTCAGTATTATTATTATTATTATTATTATGTACTTAATTATTATGTATGCAATTGTCATGTATTCTTTCTTTCTTACTCACAGTCAGAATAAGAGGATCATTCTTCTCTTCACTTCAATCATCAGGTGATGCAGAAGTGTTCACACCTGACCATGTTCAGGAAGATGATGAGGACAAACACAAGATTAAATACAGGTATTGAACAATTATGTTATTTTAGTGGAAACTATAAGAAGATTATGTGTTAAATTTCTTATCTTAAAATGTCAAGTTCAAATGACTTAATATTTATTATTACAACACTTCATAATAGCATTTGTACTATCATATCCTCACACGATTGCTCTATTATTATCATCTGTCAATTAACATTTCTCATATCCAGCATTTGTTCAACTTTGCAAATATTCCTGCCTGATTGTTCTATTTGATTGTTTTTGCCTGTGTATTGTTTACTGAATTATTTTGCTTCAGTACTTAAATACTTTCTGCTGTAATTTGGATTTGTTTGTAAGAAGGTTTCTAAAATCCTGATTCACACATCCCAAATTTGTTTACTTGAATGATCTATTATCACATAATAAAAGATGCAGGCCATTGTGATTTAATAATGTTAATATGTCCTGTCCTCCAGGTTTGTGTGTCCACATGCTGGTCAGTTTCAGTGCAGTCTGACCAACCTTGTGTTTGTGATGGAGGGAGAAGGAGAGGTGCTGTATAAAACTGTCTCATGGGATCCTTGTCTGTTAGATGGTTTGGGTCAGATGCAGCCTGCAGGACCCTTGTACAACATTGACTGTTTTTATGGTTCAATCTCAAGACTGCACTTTCCACACTGTGAAATCTCTGGTATGTTTATTTCTACATACTAAATATAATGGATGTATATAATGATCACCTTTGTTGGAGAACCATATAATAACATGATAATATAATACTAAAATATAATAGTCTACCGTTCTCATGTTTTACAGAGGAAAGCAAGGACGTTTTGGCTGTAGCACACTTAACGGGTGTTAATATAGCAATAATGCAGCCTCTCCAAGTAACTGAAACTCATGTGATGATTGACATCAGAGATCTCTCAATCTTTGGGCTCTTAAAAAGGATATTTTCTCCTTCCCCTATCTGTGGCCAAGTGCTTGTCTTTCTGCGACCAATAACTGTGAGACAGAGAGAAAACATACTGGATGTCCATTTGCTCCCGTTGAATGTTCCACTGTCAGAGGTATCTTTGTTTTTTGTTCATATTAAGGCATAGTTTTTATTAGTATTATGAAATCATTTATTTCTGTGAAAATGTGTCTTGTATTACACTCTGATCCATATTAACTTTCCCTAATGAAAGACACACATTACTTAGATGCATTGCTTTTGAACATATATAAATATTGCTTTTTGAACATATTTGAGATGACTGTGGTGAGAGGAGGAGATTTAGTCATTATGTGAGGATGCTTTTCTAAAGATATTGTAAGGAACCATTTTTCTGTTACCTCTGGCTTTTATGTCTAAAAATTCACAGCCTTTTACTCCCTTAAGGTCAAGGACCAGCATGCGGAGAATACACACATTAAAACCAGTTCAAAATGTTCTCTTACTCCGGCAACAGAATACAGTCTGTGTTGTCAACCAGAGGAATCTACAGTACAGCCAGAGGTAACTTCATGTTAGGTTGCATAAATATATTAGCAACATATTCTCTGATTTCTAATTAAAGGGATAGTTCACCCATAAATGAAAATTACCTCATGATTTACTCACCCTCAAGACATCCTAGGTGTATATGACTATCTTCTTTCAGATGATCACAATCAGAGTTATATTAAAAATATAATTGCTCTTCCAAGCTTATAATAGTAGTGAATGGCGGTCCTGATTTTGAAGTCCAAAAAAGTGCATCCATCTATCATAAAATAAATTCATATGACCCCAGGGGGTTAATAAAGGCCTTCTAAAGCAAAGTGATGGGTTTTTGTAAGAAAAATATCCATATTTAAAACTTTATAAACTAAAATAACTAGACGGTCTACGCAAGTCGACTTGTGCCAAAAGCGTAACCCCTGACGCAATGTAGGAGTAGCGTAAGCTTTGAGTCGCGGTTCAAACAAATAGGGCTGGGCAACAAACTCAAGCTCATCTTCTCTTATATTGAAATACACACCTAGGATGGCTTGAGGGTGAGTAAATCATAGGATAATTTTCATTTTAAAGTGAACTATCCCTTTAATTTCACAAAAATATCACTGAAGAGTAGATGTTTTCCTTGAGAAATGTTCTTGATTTCTAGTTGTTTTCAGCATATAATTTGTGTAATAAACTAACAAAACAAAAAAAATGCGATTTTAAGTTATTTAGTCTCTCGCCTTCATATTGCTGTTGTTTTTTCAGACTGAGATGTTTGAGAGTAATTTTGGTCCAAACTATCATCCCACATTTGAAGTGTTTGTGAATGTCAACACTGAGGAGGTCAGGCTGAGTCTTTTGGATAAAACTAATGGGAAGGAAGTATGGGTTCCACGACGAATCCTTCTCACAGGTAACAAATGACATGAGTGACAGATGTTGCTAGTACTGTAACACTTTTTAACACATTGTAAGTTGAAAATTAAAATTACAATCTACACTGTAAAATTTTTTTTTTTTTTTTTAAGTTGTAATTAGGGATGAAACGGTATGAACATTTCATATCACGACTATAGTGACCCAAATTATCACGATTATCAATATTATCACGGTTTTGTTCAAATGAGATGAAATTAAGTGTTCAAAAAGAACAGATGCACACACTGAAAACATCAACAAGTTTTATATTTGAAAATCATCAAACAACAAATAAAACAAGCAGCTCTATGCATGTTTTATGCAAGATTCTATTCTGTGGGATTTCCTTATAATGGCCGTCACCAATGGCAAAGCATTATAACACAGCGCGCGCATCCATGTAGCACAACCGACGCGCGCTCTCATTTCATTCAAATGCAACTTGCCTCTCTGTTTTTGATTGTATTAAAAATGAAATCAGAAGACTACTATTAATACTACTATAATTATTACTATAACTTCTTGTGATCATCTTGTCTGGATGATTGTTTTGTACACTGTACAAAATGGATTTATAAAAAGGTACGATTTAAAACATTAATCTCAATTCAATATGTCCCCGTAATTATTTATGTGGTCTCATCTAAAATCTGTGTAATAGGTGTACAATGAATATACATTATTATCACTTAAATGTCACCCTAGCTTGTTCGTTCGTCTTTGGCTCAAGCTTCACGTTATTTCCAAGACGTAGTTTTAGTATTGAGGTCAAAGTCCACTTGCCTTGCCTTCGCAGATTTGAAGTGTTTCCGCTATTGCAGCGACTTTCTTTTTGCATGTTCTGCAGACAGGATGACCATCCTCGATTGAGTTTCCCTCAGGACTTTTGTAAAAGCCAAAATACACACCTCACATTTGGTCCTTTTAGAAGGCTGAAAAACCTCCCGGCGCTGTCACTGCCTTCCGCCATTTTCTTCTCGTTCAAAAAACATCATTGCGCGTTACGCGGGTGCGCCTGCACTAGACTGACGCTGGCTGGACGGGATTTACCGCAAGTTTTCACAATCGTGATAATCAAATACAGTTTTACTGATAATACAATTTTTAACGATATTACTAACCGTCATTACATTTTATTGTGGTTTATCTTGAAACCGGTAATCATTCCATCCCTAGTTGTAATTAAAACAAAGATTATTGGTGTATGGAGTTCTAATGTTACTTGCCGTTTCTTTTTAATTATTTATGAAATTTACTAGCAAACAACTGAAGATTGTTTCCTAGCTTTTTCCAAATCCTACTCCAAAATGTTTCAATATAATCAACAATGTATAAAGTTGGGCATTTACTAGGTGATCAATATAGGTTTAACCCATGTTATTAAGGGTGTTATCTAACCCATTGTACTAAATTCAATATAATTTGTGAACTCTTTATTGATGTACAATACTTATTTAACTTGCTATATATATATATATATACACACTCACCTAAAGGATTATTAGGAACACCTGTTCAATTTCGCATTAATGCAATTATCTAATCAACCAATCACATGGCAGTTGCTTCAATGCATTTAGGGGTGTGGTCCTGGTCAAGACAATCTCCTGAACTCCAAACTGAATGTCAGAATGGGAAAGAAAGGTGATTTAAGCAATTTTGAGCGTGGCATGGTTGTTGGTGCCAGACGGGCCGGTCTGAGTATTTCACAATCTGCTCAGTTACTGGGATTTTCACGCACAACCATTTCTAGAGTTTACAAAGAATGGTGTGAAAAGGGAAAAACATCCAGTATGCGGCAGTCCTGTGGGCGAAAATGCCTTGTTGATGCTAGAGGTCAGAGGAGAATGGGCCGACTGATTCAAGCTGATAAAAGAGCAACTTTGACTGAAATAACCACTCGTTACAACCGAGGTATGCAGCAAAGCATTTGTGAAGCCACAACACGCACAACCTTGAGGCGGATGGGCTACAACAGCAGAAGACCCCACCAGGTACCACTCATCTCCACTACAAATAGGAAAAAGAGGCTACAATTTTCACGAGCTCACCAAAATTGGACAGTTGAAGACTGGAAAAATGTTGCCTGGTCTGATGAGTCTCGATTTCTGTTGAGACATTCAGATGGTAGAGTCAGAATTTGGCGTAAACAGAATAAGAACATGGATCCATCATGCCTTGTTTCCACTGTGCAGGCTGGTGGTGGTGGTGTAATGGTGTGGGGGATGTTTTCTTGGCACACTTTAGGCCCCTTAGTGCCAATTGGGCATCGTTTAAATGCCACGGCCTACCTGAGCATTGTTTCTGACCATGTCCATCCCTTTATGACCACCATGTACCCGTCCTCTGATGGCTACTTCCAGCAGGATAATGCACCATGTCACAAAGCTCGAATCATTTCAAATTGGTTTCTTGAACATGACAATGAGTTCACTGTACTAAAATGGCCCCCACAGTCACCAGATCTCAACCCAATAGAGCATCTTTGGGATGTGGTGGAACGGGAGCTTCGTGCCCTGGATGTGCATCCCACAAATCTCCATCAACTGCAAGATGCTATCCTATCAATATGGGCCAACATTTCTAAAAAATGCTTTCAGCACCTTGTTGAATCAATGCCACGTAGAATTAAGGCAGTTCTGAAGGCGAAAGGGGGTCAAACACAGTATTAGTATGGTGTTCCTAATAATCCTTTAGGTGAGTGTATATACATTGATGTATATACAGTGCACAGCATAAATGAGTACACCACCTTTGACTTAACAAATTCAGAAATTACTCTTGTAATTACTCTGTTCTTTAGAGATATAATCTTCCAAGAAGTCTGTCTGATCAATTACCAAAGAAGCATGTCAAATTTTTTTTAGGAAAATAGGATTTTCTTATCAAAGTGATAAAATGTTGTGCTGCAAAAAGAGCACCCACCTGAAAGTTACTAAATCAAAATACTTTTTTTTTTTCTGGTGAAAGTTTAAGCCATTTTTTGGTCAACAGGAAAGTATGTTGAACCAAAACATTTAATAATGACAATAATGGAACCACTTGGGAGATAACTGTCAGGAGATTTATTTCTTAGCAAAGAAGAGGACAGTGACACAAAAGGATTACCAAATCATTGTTTTAAGTGTGAAAATATAGCAAAAGTAACAGCATTTAAAAAACAATGCCCCCTGAAATAATCAGGCCTTCATTTTAGGCTTTCATTTAGTAATGAATCATTTAGTAATGAGTGATTTTTCTTTTGCTAGATAAAAAATCAGGAGAAATACCAAGCGAGTGTCTCAGAGATGGCAAAAGCTATGAAAAGAGTGAGTGATTATCTCACAGATGCAGCCTGCAGAAATGACATGCATGGCTGTTGTCCACACTGGAACTGCCTACTGTAGCCAAAGCACAATGAAGTCAGTGAGACCAAGTCAATAATTTTGAATCTAACAGCAACCATAATGTTATGGTGTTGCTAGAGGTGGAGTGACAGTGAGAAGTGCCTGGTTCCATAGTGAAGTTCAATGGTAGTAAAGCTCTAGGGAGGTATGAGTGGTGTGAGGGAGTTTTATCAATGCTGTCATGTGATGTAACACAATTTTAAACAGAAGGTGCTACCCTCTCCTCATTCCCTGCGTTGTTGTGCATTTTTTTTAACATGACAATGACAATATGCATTCTCCCAAGGTGAAAAACCATTGCTAAACATGTATTTCACTCAATCTTAACACTCTTGCTCACCTGTGGAGGATTCTGAGACGAGTTGAGCAACACTCCTCATTAAAGATCAGGGCATTTAAGGAGGTCATCATCCAGGAGTTAAACAGGACAGATGACAATTTGTCATGAAAATGTACACTCCGTGACAAGAAGTGTCATAGTATACTTAAAATTATGAAGGACATACTAAGTACTAGAATATTATACATTATTTGAATTACATCTAGGGTTTACAAATTTCTGCAATCCTTCATTTCAACAAAATTGGCTTATTTACTTTTTTTACGGATATTAATGACTTCTCTGTTTTCATTAAGTATATGTTTAATACATTTCAATTTTGCCATCTTTCCAAATACATCTTTTGTATTTGTTCAGAGGGGGTTTACTCATATGCTGTGTGAATTTTATATATACAGTGATGGCCAAAATTATTAGAACACTTGGCATCTTGGCATCGCTCAAAGTCCGGACCTCAAGCCCATTCAAACTACATTCAAAGGAAAGCTTCATCTGATATTTGATGGTCAGAGCAACCATCTGCATGTTTCATGAACATTATGAAATGAAATCATGTTTTGGAGGCAAAAAGGGTCAATTTTTTCAGATCTGTCAGGTGTTCTAATAATTTTGGCAACCACTGTGTGTGTGTGTGTGTGTGTGTGTATATATATATAAGTTATATTTATGCAGATTTTTCAGTGGTCAAGTGTCTTTATTTCTTAATAACATCAGGTAATGATGCAGAACCTCCTGCTCACAAAAGGCTGAGAGGTATGAACTCAAAGATGTATTTCAATTGGTTGTTTTTCTCCGTTCGTCCATCCGTCTATCTATCTATCTATCTATCTATCTACCTAGCTATCCATCTATCCATCCATCCATGTAACTTCTTTGTTTGTTTCAATCAGAATGTGAATTTGTGAAAAAACACAGAGATAAACTCATTCAGAGAGTTTCATCAGTGATGGCGATTGCTGATGGTCTGAGGACCAAAGACATGATTCCAGTTGAAATGTACAGTAAAATTCGTGCTGCAGAAACACGACATGAGAAAATAAGACTCTTGTTTGATGTTCTCGACTCAGGAGGAGCTTCTGTTAAAAAAGAATTCTACAGACTGCTGAAAGAGAACGAACCTCATCTAGTAGATGAACTGGAGTCTGGAAACAGTGGACTGCAGTAATGCTGAAAAACCAGAAACTTTGGTCAGTTTGAGACATAAACACCAGCTCCAGCATTAATATACATGTGTATATATAAATATATAGAGAGAGAGATCTAGATGCTTTTTTTTTTTTTTTTAAGATTTACAAATGATATTTATGGCATAAAACTCCAAAGGTTTGCGTAATACCTTGTGATCATGTTCTACACCATGATTTGAGAAAGATGCTCATTTGATCTTTTGTTTTGGTAGACGCAAGAACATTTGACCAGCTGTACAATGTAAAAACTTTGCTTATTTAATATAACTGTAAAATGCAGAATATTTCTTGATTTATGTTATACATTTTTTAACATATTCTCATTTTCTTTGTTTTAAAATGTTCTAAACCCTTAAACTTTATATCCAGATTTACATTTTAGATTCTGATTTTATTCCCTACTGTACATCATCTGTTTGGGTACTATATCTTTTAGTCTTGATGTAATGACCAAAAATATGCTTCTGTCATGTCCATTTTGCATGTTCGTCTAATTAGTTTTCGTTAATTTCCCCATCTCTGGTGAAATGGTGGGCTTGTGATGTTTTGGAGGCGTGTTAAAGGGAAAGTTCACCCAAAAATGAAAATGTGATGTTTATCTGCTTACCCCCATGGCATCCAAGATATAGGTGACTTTGTTTCTTCATTAGAACACAAATAAACATGTTTAACTCCAACCGTTGCAGTCTGTCAGTCGTATAATGCATGTGAATGGTAGCAAAATCTATGAGTAAAAAAACATGCACAGACAAATCCATATTAAACCCTGCGGCTCGTGACGACACTGATGTCTTAAGACACCAAACGATCGGTTTGTGCGAGAAACCAAACAGTATTTATATAATTTTTTACCTCTAATACACCACTATTTCCAACAGCCTTCAGCATGCGATCACTTCTGGTAAGTGAGGTCAATGTACACGATATGTCTTAAGACATCAATGTGTCGTCACGAGCCGCAGGGTTTAATATGGATTTGTCTGTGCATGTTTTTTTTTTTTACTCTCATAGTGTGCCGCTGGTCCGACATTGGAAACACAGCTTGATTTTGGCCTTGTGGCTCCAGGTCCAAGGCTATTGGCCCTGCCTGACTCGTTGTTAGCCCTGGCATGCACTGTTAATGTATGACGATATGAGTCACTATGAAAGATGTTTTTATTTGATAATACTGTGGAAAAATAACCACATACAATAAAAAAAAAAAAAAAAAAACATTGTAAAAGTTGCTGTGGGAAAAAGCACATGGGTCATATTTTCTTTTGTATATTACATTTTTAACAGATGAATAAAACAAACATAAACAAAATATACTGGTAGTTAATCATAAACAATATGAAGTACAGTTCTTTATTAACAGGAGCATGAGGAAATGAATCTCAAGAGTCACACTGAAACATGCGCTCACATTCACTCTATAAACAGTATTGCACATTCATTCACTTATCTTTCCATCTCTGATATGTAAAGTTGATCATTGTCAAATTCATTATCCTCTCAACATACATAAAGGTGCCAATTCAATCTCAAAATCATCAATAGATCTTACATGGTTAATAAAAACCAATTTCATAACTGCACCTGCAAACTTTTTTTTTTAAACAGAGCAGTTTTGGAGATTTGTCAGACCTTTATTTCTGTTAAACGGTTACATATTTTGAATGTTCAAAAATGTTTAGACCAAGGGTCAAGTCCTGTAAATTTCATTAGAGTAAGCCTAAATCAAGCCAGATTTAAACCCAACAGCAGAAACATTTTGCACAAACTGAGCCTTTTTTTTTGTAGAGCAAAAGTTGCTAAGGTTTTTGAGCTCATACAATAAAAGCCCTTTATTTTGCATAAAAGAGATTTTACAGATTGACTAAATTGCTCCAATTTTAATATCATTTTAAACTTTGCTCGTATGATCTGATTAAACATACTTTTCCAGAATTTAGACAAATGTATAAATCATGAACATACATTTTTTTTTAAAACAATTTTCTCCTTTACATTGCTTATACCAAAAACCATTCGATCTCTGACCCCTTACCACCATCTTAGAAAAATACTATAAAAGCGCTTTCAAATGCAATTTAGTTCAGATACAAATATGGAAAAGCACTCTACTCTACTTTGAAAGTGTGAAGGACAAACACATGGACACTTCAGAGAAAGAGATTCATCACATTCAGTTTTTTCCTTCACATCACATGAGCAAACACACTCTCTTTCACACACATAGAGACACAAAGCATCAAATACTCGTGAGGTTTTCTTGGAAGGAGGCAGAGCGTGTGTTCAGAGAAGAGTCTGTAAGCTCACTTTGACACTCTGTGAGTAGCATCCATTTGTTTAAAAAAATCCTAAAATGTTACATAAACTCCAGCTTTCAGAGTTAAAAGCACTGGTGGCGTTTACCCAGATACTCACGTCTCCGTCCTATCAGAAGAGTTCAAACTGGCAGCGGACAGCTATTCCTATGAGGAGCTCAGGCAGTGTGAGCAGTGGTGAGCGGGCCGTGCGGCGAGTTATTTCACAAGCGATTGTCGACACCTGCAGTATTCTTCAACTGATTGACTTGTTCTGTGATATCACATTGTAGATTATACAATCAGTGTGAGCCCACCCACAACTCCCATAATTTATTACACAACATATTTTATTAGGTTGAGTGATGGGACAGATCTAAACAGGTCCAGTGTCAACTCCAGTGCATAGCGATCAGGCTTTCACTGGGCTTTACACCCAATAGTTGATGGCTTCTGGTGCCCTCCAGCCTTTTATTGGCTATTCTTTAAAAAAAACAATACGGAATCACATGGAAAAAATGGCTGCTTTGCAGTGTCTCATTATGGTGCAGACATCAGTTGAGATTTTAGAGGATTGGTTTTGCCATATCAACCCCTCTTCTTCAAAGAAAATTTTGGAAAGGAGAGGGAAATCTGGTTGACATGCTTTCTCTCTGCTCAATACTGTGACCTCTTGTGTTTTCCTCTTCTGCTGCAGTCATTTAGTAATTTGGCACTTTTTTCTCTCAATCATCTTGTTGTAAAGGTAGAAAACGCAGTGTGTGTGTGTGTGTGTTTGCATATAGTTGTGTTGAAGAGAGAGTTTTGGATTTTAAGAGAGTGAGAGTGTGTGTACCATATATTTGCGTCAACAGAAGTGCTTTTTTGTGGGAAAAAAGCATGTTTTTTTTCACACATGAGTCTGCATTCTTTGCGTGTGTCTCTGAGAGTATTCCGTGGGCGGGGTCGAATATGGAAATTGGGCGGAGCTGGGGTATTTTCCCACATTAGCGTCTTGACTCGTCCCCACTCCCTGTCCCGTAGGATACATTTCATAAGCTGGTCCTGCCTCCAAAGGCGGAGCAAAGCCTAACCTGTATTGAGGTGTCGTTGAATAAGCGTAGCTGTCAAAAGCCAGCGGATTGGTTGACTCCAGCAGGCCACGATCTCCAGAATAGTCTGTAGTCTTGGAGACAGGGTTGGGAGGGGCTTGGATTTGTGAAGCCCTGGCAATGGTGTTAAAATGGGCGTATGTGTTGTGTGCCATTCGGGAAGCTGGGCGGGGCTCGTAACGGCCCGGGGGCGCGGGGTGAATGTTGGCCACTGGACCACTGGCTGATGCCGAAACTGAAGCGGGATTCGGTGGCCGGAATTCTTGGTACAGCAGGGAGCGGGTAGAAGTACGAACCTCATCATGTGTTGTAGCTCGAACATTATAGTAACCATTGGTGGGATCCTGAAATTACAAACATTTCACTGTGATCCACTAGTTAGGGTATGTGTCTGGTTTATATATACTGTAAAAAAATAAATAATAATAATTATATATATATATATATACTGATCAGGCATAACATTATGACAGGTGAAGTGAATAACACTGATTATATCGTCATCACGGCACCTGTTAGTGGGTGGGATATATTAGGCAGCAAGTGAACATTTTGTCCTCAAAGTTGATGTGTTAGAAGCAGGAAAATGGGCAAGCGTAAGGATTTGATCAAGTTTGACAAGGGCCAAATTGTGATGGCTAGACGACTGGGTCAGAGCATCTCCAAAACTTCAGCTCTTGTGGGGTGTTCCCGGTCTGCAGGGGTCAGTATCTATCAAAAGCGGTCCAAGGAAGAAACAGTGGTGAACCTGCGATAGGGTCATGGGCGGCCAAGGCTCATTGATGCACGTGGGGAGTGAAGGCTGGCCCGTGTGGTCCGATCAAACAGACGAGCTACTGTAGCTCAAATTGCTCAAGAAGTTAATGCTGGTTCTCATAGAAAGGTGTCAGAATACACAGTGCATCGCAGTTTGTTGTGTATGGGGCTGCATAGCCGCAGACCAGTCAGGGGGCCCATGCTGACCCCGTCCACCGCCGAAAGCGCCAACAGTGGGAACAGTTTACATCACGTGGATGGCCTGGTGCGTGTGCACTGCTTACCTGGGGAACACATGGCACCAGGATGCACAATGGGAAGAAGGCAAGCCGGCGGAGGCAGTGTGATGCTTTAAGCAATGTTCTGCTGGGAAACCTTTGGTCCTGTCATCCATGTGGATGTTACTTTGACGCGTACCACCTACCTAAGCATTGTTGCAGACCATGTACACCCTTTCATGGAAACGGTATTCCCTGGTGGCTCTGACCTCTTTCAGCAGGATAATGCACCCTAGCATAAAGCAAAAATGGTTCAGGAATGGTTTGAGGAGCACAGCAATGAGTTTGAGGTGTTGACTTGGCCTTCAAATTCTCCAGATCTCAATCCAATCGAGCATCTGTGCTGAACAAACAAGTCCGATCCATGGAAGCCCCACCTCTCAACGTACAGGACTTAAAGGACCTGCTGCTAACATCTTAGTGCCAGATACCACAGCACACCTTCAGGGGTCTAGTGGAGTCCATGCCTCGACGGGTCAGGGCTGTTTTGGCAGCAAAAGGGGGACCAACACAATATTAGGTCATAATGTTAATGCCTGATTGGTGTATATATATTGGTCAGGCAAAAAGAAGCCCCGCCCTAATCTCACAGCATTGGTTGAGCTGATATTGCTGTGTTAACCTATTTGACATTGCATATTAAACTGGCACAATAAACACTAAACTGGAATTCAAAAAAGATTGCACACTTCACCTTTAAGTGTAGCATTCATGTCCATATACACCTGCTGTTTCTTACCTTGGGCTCATACTCCTCCACCTTGGGTTCCAGTGTGTCGCTCTGGAGGTCTTGCTTTAGGTCCATATCATCTTTGAAGGGCTGGGTGGAGGGAGAGAGGGAGACAGAGGGAAGAAACTAAACCATCAAACGACAAAACACACACACGGAGAGAGGGAGGAAGAGAAGGAGAGAGAGAGGGAGGAAAACAGGATATCAGCTTTATCAGAATTGGTGAAGAACAGATGTTCTTTAGTTTGTGGTGGCAAAGTCTTTTACCATCAGTCATTCTCTCTTTTACAGCTGTGGATAAAAATAAGCAGAAATGGCCCAACCGACCTGACACTTTACAAAGCTAAAAGTGGCTGTCGTTACTCTATAGGGATTCTTCCTATAGCACCTCCTAAACTCACTGAGAACATTTATATGCTCTTTAATAGTTTGATTTCAGTTATGTAAACACTTTAGCTTGGCTGAAATTGTTCCAGTCCAGTTTTTGCCAAAGCCTGACTAGAAAATGTGATTGTAGAGATTTTGTTGTGACAGTTACACCATGATCTAATAAACACTGGAAGCAATTTGTCTGTAATTTTTCTGCCCACACTGAAAGCAAAATAGATACACAAAGGCATATAATCACAACAATTTAAAGGTGCAATGTGTAGTATTTATGAGGATCTATTGACAGAAACGCAATATAATACACATAACTAAGTTTTCAGTGGAGTATAAAGACCTTACATAATGAACCGTTATGTTTTTATTACCTTAGAATAAGCAATTTCTATCTACATACACCGCGGGTCCCCATACAGCTAAGTCACCATTTTGCGCCATCATGTTTCTACAGTAGCCCTAAATGGACAAATTTCTCTACAGAGCGCTAGCTACTCTCTGCTCTCTCCGACGACAACATTTTTGTCCTGTGTCGGCCCCCGTAGCTTCTCTACGTGTTTCGAAAGGGAGGGGTGAGCCTTGGGGGATTGCAATTCACAACCTCACCACTAGATGCTGCTAAAATTTACACACTGCACCTTTAATGTTTCATATACTGCTACTGAGTTTGAGTAAGATTGGTCAGTAAGATTTTTTTATTGAATAAAAATAATTATGTGATACTGAAGACTCTCTATTGTTAGGATAAAACATGATGCCATGTTTGCAACATCGATGTGAACTAACTAAACTCTGTCGCCCTCAATTTCTTTAATTTTTTTAGAAGCATTTTAGAAGTCTTTATTTGATTATATTTTATAGTAACAAAACAGTATGTCAGACTTAGTCTTAGTCTTAATGATGTTAGATCAGACAGCCTGCTAGTCTACTTTATGCTATAGATACTCACAGAATACATAGCCTTTACCATTCGCGTGGCTGTTGAAGCGCTGGCGGCCTCTTCCTCAAGACTGTGAGTCTCCTTGTTGACCGTTTCCACCTTGATGTCTGGCTTCAACGTGACTCCACGACGACCTGGAAACATGACAGATCACTGACACAATGCCTCACATCATGTATCATCAATGAAATGATTTAATGCTTCCATTGGCCTGAAAGCAAGATTATGTTCAGTCATTTTATTGTTCCTTCAGACTGAACCTACAACCTTTGTGTTGACAGGCTGTCCTATAAAAGGTAGGGCGCATAAATCATTATCACGTCTCATTAAAATGTATATTTTGCATTTTATAATAGCTGGTGTAAAAGCTTCAATTAAAAAACTAAATGCATAAACCATTTTTGAGTAAAATGGTGAATCTATTAAAGCCTAAATTTTCACTTTTGTCAAATGGTCAATACTGAAATGTGTCTAGATGTTTGACTTTTAAGTTTACAATTCTTGTTTCTGGACAAAATTATGTATATGTTTAAAATCAGCATAGATTAAAAGAATTCAAATATCTCACTTTTTCATTTCACACAAATGGTGAGGGAAGTGTGTGCATTATTTAATTGTCATGACAATAATTTATAATGCAAAGAAAAATGCCAATTAAAATCGATTAAAAAAAAGATTTTGATTTCGGGGTGACCCAGACATCTTCTTGACAGGCTTTTTTCTTTTCTGTCTTCTAGCCACACAGGGGCACTAAACTACAATCAAGCATCATCCACTAATTTGACTTACAGAGCATTGCCTTTTAATGCACATGTAGCTTTATTTTCTAGAATCTGAAGCCCAGTGATAAATTGGACAAATACATCACAAACAAATGAACATGAAACACAGATGCACACACACAGAGACACATACATATACACAGTGTACTCACTGCCTTTGCGTTGTCGATACAGATAGAATATCAGAGCAAACAGGAGCAGCAGAAGCAAAATGGAAGATCCAACAGATCCACCTGCTATCACACCAACGGGCACTATATCTGAGAGAGAGAGACAGGTATAAAACATACAGACACTATACATGAGAGAGAGACCGACCGGTATTAAACACGGACACTTATATAACCTATAGAAGCTATACACATGCAAAGACACAGATATAATATCTATTGCCACTATTTCTGAGAGAGAGACAGGGATTATATGAGAAAGAGCCAGGCATAATATCTACAGATGCTATGTCTGAAAGAAAAAAGATATAGTATTATACCTATAGGCGTTATAACTTACAGAAAGACACAATATCTGAGAGATAGGCACCTATGGATTCTATATCTGAGAGAAAGACACCTACAGACACTATATCAGAGAGAGAGAGAGACGGGTATTATGTCTATATGCCTTATGTGAAAGAAAGATAACTACAGACTAGTGATGTGTCGTTCATGAACGATTCGTTCATTTTGAACGAATCTTTAATATGACTCGAGTTGTCTCAGAGAGCAATTCGTTCATTTTGTGTTGACCGCGCATGCGCAACATCCCATATGTTCTGTACAGGAAACAGAAATGATTAGTTCATCTCTCAAGTCTTCAGGTTTGAGTCATTCATTCTTTTGTCACGTGACAGCCGTGTTGGATGCTGAAATTAGTTAATTCACAACCCTCCTTACAAGCAAGTGCGTGTTTTTTTTTTTTTTTTTTTTTTTTTTTTTTTTTTAGTTCAGTTTTTTAGCTAGTATAATAATTGATTTTCCTATGAAGACTGGACACATTGGGTTGGTCAGAATGGATAGGCATAACATAAATGTTTATTGCACATATCTTCTTATAATTTTATAATAAATATATTACAACATGCAGTCAATAATACGAATGTAATGTTGTATATGTTGCGAAACACTGAACCGGGAAACGGTCACGTGACAAAAGAACGAGACTCGTACCCGAAGACTCGAGAGATGAACTAATCATTTCTGTTTCTGCATTCAGCCAATGGGGACTTGAACGAACGACTCGAACCCGAAGACTCAATAGATGAACTAATCTTTTCTGTTTCCGGACTGCATGCCTTGCATATGAGGCTGTCACGGCCCAGATCAGACATGATGACGGAACTAACGGCTCGAATCCGAAGACACGAGAGGTGAACTAATCTTTCCAGGGAACAGACGTGATTAAATGTGAAGTGACAAAAGAAAGAACGATTTGGATCGGGAGGTGAGTTGAACTAACAGACTGCATACATAGCCTGAAGACCCAGCTAAGCAAATAATCATTTCTTTCTCAAAGTTGGGCCATGGCTGCATTAACTTATAGTTATTTTTTTATTCCAAAAGTACTAAATGTGTTGGAAAATTTAACATGTGACATTTTAATTATATTCTGCTGAAACGAGATTCAAAGATCCGAGTCAGTAAAATGATCCTAACTTCCCACTACTACTACAGACAATATTAAGACACAGGTATTGTATCTACAGGCATTATACACTCACCTAAAGGATTATTAGGAACACCATACTAATACTGTGTTTGACCCCCTTTCGCCTTCAGAACTGCCTTAATTCTACGTGCCATTGATTCAACAAGGTGCTGAAAGCATTCTTTAGAAATGTTGGCCCATATTGATAGGATAGCATCTTGCAGTTGATGGAGATTTGTGGGATGCACATCCAGGGCACGAAGCTCCCGTTCCACCACATCCCAAAGATGCTCTATTGGGTTGAGATCTGGTGACTGTGGGGGCCATTTTAGTACAGTGAACTCATTGTCATGTTCAAGAAACCAATTTGAAATGATTCGAGCTTTGTGACATGGTGCATTATCCTGCTGGAAGTAGCCATCAGAGGATGGGTACATGGTGGTCATAAAGGGATGGACATGGTCAGAAACAATGCTCAGGTAGGCCGTGGCATTTAAACGATGCCCAATTGGCACTAAGGGGCCTAAAGTGTGCCAAGAAAACATCCCCCACACCATTACACCACCACCACCAGCCTGCACAGTGGTAACAAGGCATGATGGATCCATGTTCTCATTCTGTTTACGGCAAATTCTGACTCTACCATCTGAATGTCTCAACAGAAATCGAGACTCATCAGACCAGGCAACATTTTTCCAGTCTTCAACTGTCCAATTTTGGTGGGCTCGTGCAAATTGTAGCCTCTTTTTCCTATTTGTAGTAGAGATGAGGTATTTTCGCCCACAGGACTGCCGCATACTGGATGTTTTTCCCTTTTCACACCATTCTTTGTAAACTCTAGAAACGGTTGTGCGTGAAAATCCCAGTAACTGAGCAGATTGTGAAATACTCAGACCGGCCCGTCTGGCACCAACAACCATGCCACGCTCAAAATGGCTTAAATCACCTTTCTTTCCCATTCTGACATTCAGTTTGGAGTTCAGGAGATTGTCTTGACCAGGACCACACCCCTAAATGCATTGAAGCAACTTCCATGTGATTGGTTGATTAGATAATTGCATTAATGAGAAATTGAACAGGTGTTCCTAATAATCCTTTAGGTGAGTGTATATCTGAGAGAAAGATAACTACTGACACTATATCTGAGAGAGAAAGACAGGTAATGTCTATAGACCTTATACTCTATATCTGAGAAGAAAGGCACCTACAGTCCCTTTATCTGACAGAGACAGGTATTATATCTAGAGCTGTTATATATAAGAGAGAAAGACAGAGAGAGAGAGAGAGAGAGAGACAGGTAATTTGTCTATTGGCCCTATACTGTATATCTGAGAGAAAGACACCTTCAGACAGTATATCTGAGAGAGAGAGAGACAGGTAATGTCTATAGACCTTATACTCTATATCTGAGAAGAAAGGCACCTACAGTCCCTTTATCTGACAGAGACAGGTATTATATCTACAGCTGTTTTGTATTTGAGAGAAAGACACCTACAGTCACTATATCTGAGAGAGAGAGAGAGAGAGAGAGAGAGAGAGAGGTAATGTCTATAGGCCTTATAAGCTAAATCTGAGATTAAGACGCCTATACAGTCCCTTTATCTGACAGAGACAGGTATTATATCTACAGCCGTTATGTATTTGAGAGAAAGACACATACATACACTATATCTGAGAGAGAGGCAGGTATTATATCTAGAGCTGTTATATATCGGAATGAAAGACACCTTCAGACACTACATCTGAGGGAGAGAAAGAGGTATTATATTTACAGGAATTATATATCTGAGAGAAAGATACCTTCAGACACTATATTTGAAAGAGAGAGAGGCAGGTATTATATGTATATATACCTCCAGATACTGTATCTGAAAGAGAGACATAAAGAGAGAGAGAGGTATTATACCTATGGATGCTACATCTGAGAGAGAAAGAGAGAGACAGGAGAGATGGGGCGAATGAGACAGGTACTGCATCTGCCACTAAGTGTTTTTTTCTGACCTGTCTCCTCCAGGGTGATGATCATGGTTCCTGGTCCAAAAGCGTTCCATGCCGTGCAATTGTAAGTAGACTGGAAGTCTGACTCCATGACATTATTGATGGTGAGCGTGGACAGAACGGCGCCCCCTTGTGATGCTGGTCTGCTCTGTTCCACTGTGTACCTCTCCAGCAGTGTCCCTCTCTCTTTTTCCCACACATTCTCCTTCCAGGCCCAAACCTGCAGAAAAACATTCATGCATTCACACGCACACACTAGTAAACAGCGACATGGGAATGTCATACACTTGACATGAAAATGCATAAAAGCCATGCATACACAAGCAGGGGTTCAGAAATGTTTGTATTTTGCTCTGAACTGTAGGAGAACAGATAGTTCATACAAAATGAACAACACTCCATCAAATATTCACAGCGCTAATGTCCCTCACAAACTGACAACAGAGGGAGTGAGAGCGCAATAGGAAGGATGAGAGGATGAGGAACAAAAGCATATGCTATCTTTTCCTCTCCTCCACCTTCTTTCCTCATTCATTCCATTATTCATTATTTCATAAGTCTTCACATTAGGGCTAGTCCTGGTTTGCCATGTCTCATTATTCATAGAGCGTTCAGAGAGAGAGAGAGAGAGAGCGGTAGATGACTTCAGAATGAGTCTCCATCACTAAACTTTAATTTCATTGTTATCCCCTTTAATAACTTGACTTTTGTTTTATTTTATTTTACTTTATAAACCATTAATTTGTTGTTTTAATACTACAATTTGTTCCCTCTATTTTCACTTTACTTACTTTTTTGCGATTATTATTTATTTTATCATTTAAAAAAAATATATATCTTTAACTAGTATTATTTGTTAAAGGTGGGGTCTAATGCTATTTCATGCATTCTGACTTATTTACACTAAAGAGTTTAAACAGATGACAGAGTATTTCTGTGCCAAATGCACTCCTTCAGGATTCGAAAAAGTTTCGAAAAGGTTTTTTCGAGTATGGCCCTGTATGACGCCATAAAGGACGAAATTGCATGTATGTATTGTGTTTGTTTGTTTGTTCCCGGTCACGAGTCGAAATTGCATCAAATGTCTGTGTTTTGTTGGCAATCGGCGCGCAAGTGCAGTAAACAATGTAGTAATGTACAATGTAATGTAAACAACACGCACATGATTGTGAATTGAAAGTGAATCGAAAGTTTTCCAGGGATAATGCCATGATGTATTGTGTGTGTGTGTGTGTGTTCATGACTCTTTAGCCCCACCCACTGCACACCTGCACAAGCTTGGCTGTTTTTGGAGATATGAAGGATGCAATACTACTCTATAGGTACTCAAGATTAACATATCTGACTGGCAGAAACTGTGTGTGTTATGTACCCTTTAATATTTGCTTTATTTTAATTTACTATTTTAATACTACTATATTTTACTTTTCTTATATTTATTTTATTTTTTATTCACCATGCTTTTATTTTATTTGTTAATACTTTTTATATAACGTTTTTTGGCACAGCAGTATTTATTGTGCCAATGAATCACGCTAAAATAGAGAAAGGATAAAGAGTGATTAGAAAGGAGGATGAAGGAGAATGAAAAAAAGGAGGAGGGTGACTAGAGGACAGGTGGAATGGAGAGAGCGAGAGAGAGAGTGTGAAGGAAAGAAGGAAAGAGGCAGAGCGTTGAGTAAAGTGCTGAGATTGTTAAAAGCTCACTCATTTGTCTGTCATGTCGTGTCGTCTGCCAGTGATAATCGACACTGAAAGGTACAGGACTTTGTTCTGCGCCGTCACTCTTTTTCTCCTCCCTCCCCGTCAGCCTACCTCATCTTTCATGTCTCATTTGATATCTTCTTGACCTCTATTTTTCACGCTTCATTTGGCATTGCTCTCTCTCTCTCAGTATTTAATCAAGTATAGTGTAAAGATGATAAAAGAAGGACGACTAAAACAAGTACAGTAAGAGACACATTAAGAGAATACATTCTAGGGGCAGTATATATACTTAAAGCTGCTTTATGTCATTTCTGTGCCATTAGTGCCAAGAAACAGCATTGAAAACCCAGAGAAAGAATGTTAGTAATGCATAACGTCTTGGTTACATATGTAACCCTCGTTCCCTGAAGGAAGGGAACGTAGACGTTACGTCAGTACTGACGGAATGGGGGTTTCGCTTAGAAGCGAATCGCCTTCGAGATCTACAAAACGAGTCAATGTCATGAGAATGCCATGGGTCTGCGGAATTTGCATAGCGCAACTCCGCCCCACCTCGTGGGTATATAAGGAGCTGCGCGGCAATCTCGCATTATGTTTACCTGCTGAGGAGCCGAGGCTGAGCGCCCCGGCATTATCAGCGGTACAGCGGTTGTGGCATGGGGACGTAACGTCAGTACACTACGAATTATGTCAGTACTGACGGAATGGGGGTTCCCAATTCCCAATTCAAATGGAGGACATTGGCTCCACTCAGAGATTATAGAATGTTGCAAATGTGTTGGTTGTCGCCCAGCCTGCAGCTCTACAAATGCTCTACAGAGGCTCCATGCGCTAAGGCCCAAGAGGAGTCTACACTCCCGATGGAGTGTGCCTTGACCCCTAGGGGGCATGGCAGGCCCTGAATCTGGTATGCCAGGACAATGGCCTTCCCTTTCTGCTTCCCTCCGTAACAGACAAAGATATTGCGTAAAGCCAATATTGTGGCCACATAAGCCTTCAGGGTGGAGGGAGACAGCCTTCGATCCAACTCTTCTTGGAGGAAGGAGAGCACGGACCTGATCGGGCATTTCCTGGGGTCTTCTTGGCGAGAAGAGCACCAGGTGACGAAGAGGTTCCACTTCAACGCATAGGCCTGTCTCGTGGACAAGGCCCTAGCGGAAGTGATGGTAGCCACCACCGAGGTGGTAGGGTACTCAAACTTGCCGCGTCCCATCCAGCGAAAAGTCAATGGAGACTTCCACGATTTTGACACCTCCTCATGCACCTCCAGGAAGAAGGGCACTGCGCTTTCAGCACAGGCTACCCCCAGAAACCCATCATCCAGCCTTGAGCGCTCGGGACATGGCGGAGGGTTCCACTCAAGCCCGATGCTCGCAGCTGCCCGGGAAAGCATGGCTGTGAGCTCCGGATCAAACTTGGGTAATGCTGGGACTCCCGAAGGAGGCAGCACAGCCGAATCCTCATCTCCGGAGGAATCCAGCCCACCTTGTGATGCGGCGATCAACATGGTGTCATCCGCCGGCGCTCTGAATGAGACGCTGGGCCCAGGACGGGAAACACCAGCGCCTTCACCCGGCAACACCACGGGTTGCAGTGTGCTAGAGGGGGGTGTGGCCCGAGGAATATTCGTCGGGTTGTCCCACACCGACACCCTCAGATCACCCTGACCACCAGCCAAAGTACTGCCTCTCGTGGAGGAAGTAGATTGGGGTGTGGTAGAGGGGACGGAGATCACCTGGACGGAGATCATGGTGTCTCAACCGCAGTGGGAACATGAGTCATCCATGAACGCACGCTCAGCGTGCACGAGGCCCAAGCACGGCAAACAGCGTTCATGCCCGTCAGACGGACTAACCAGCTGACCGCACCCAGAAACAATGCACGAGCGAAACATCTTGAAAAAGACATGCCACGTGCAGCTCTTTTAGAGAGGAGAAAGCTCTGCAGAAATGCCGAAGCGCCCATGGAGAACACACACGCTGTGCTAGATCACTGCACAGATCTGACAGAAATGCAAAACTCGCTGGAACGCACCATAACACCAACACTCTGGAGAGATGCTCATCTTGAAGCTCAGGAAGGCAACTGAACACTTGGCTCCGAAGCAGAAACATAATGCGAGATTGCCACGCAGCTCCTTATATACCCACGAGGTGGGGCGAAGTTGCACTATGCAAATTCCGCAGACCCATGGCCTTCTCATGCCATTGGCTTGTTTTGTAGATCTCGAAAGCAATTGGCTTCTAAGCAAAACCCCCATTCCGTCAGTACTGACGTAACTCGTAGTGTACTGACTGAAAGGGAACCAGAGTTTCCTACACCTAAAAAAGGAACAATTAGCCCCACCTCAACTTTAAAGCTCCAAAAACATACATTTCTTTACTGAAAAATTCTTTATTATTTTATTTCACATTCATTTTTGCACACTGTCTAAGGGATGCATGAAATATATTGTCTGCTGTAAATCACAGCATGCCACATGTGGTGTCTTTAGACAGTCAGGAATAACCTATAATACAGCGGTCGGCAACCTTATGGCACGCAGAGGAATAATCTCTGGTTTGTCGGATCCGCGAGCTAGCACAGGTTAAAATCTCACACTTTAATAGTATTTATAGCTCCTAACTTAATAAAACAGGCTGTGTGACTATGAGGAACGATTATCTCAAAATGTACATCTGCAAGCTAGGGACTAATTTCATTAATTTTACTAATTTCATTAACGTATAAACAGAAATTTTGTAACCGACTAGTCAAATATAGTCTACTAGTGCAGTGGCTCTTAAACCTGTCCTGGGGACCCCTTACGACTGCACATTTTGTATGTCTCCCTAATCAAATTGCTTACCACAGCTATGCAGACGAAACCCAGATCTACTTAGCCCTATCGCCTACTTCAGCCCCATTGACTCCCTGTGCAAATGCATTGATGAAGTTAACAGTTGGATGTGCCAAAACTTTCTTCAGTTAAACAAAGAAAAAACTGAAGTCATTGCATTTGGAAACAAAGGTGAAGTTCACAAGGTGAATGTATACCTTGATGCTAGGGGTCAAACAACTAAAAATCAAGTCAGGAATCTTGGTGTGATTTTGGAGTCAGACCTGAGTTTCAGTAGTCATGTAAAAAGCAATAACTAAATCAGCTTACTATCATCTAAAAAAAATTGCAAGAATTAGATGCTTTGTTTCAAGACTTAGAGAAACTTGTTCATGCTTTCATCACCAGTAGGGTGGACTATTGTAATGGACTCTTCACCGGCCTTCCTGAAAAAGACCCTTAGACAGCTGCAGCTCATACAGAACGCTGCTGCCAGGATTCTGAGCAGAACAAGAAAATATGACCATATCACACTAGTCCTCAGGTCTTTACACTGGCTTCCAGTTACATTTAGGATAGATTTTAAAGTATTATTACTGGTATATAAATCTCTCAATGGTCTAATTGCAGATATGCTCATAGAATATAAACCTAACAGATCACTCAGATCTTTAGGATCACATCAGCTAGAAATACCAAGGGTTCACTCAAAGCAAGGAGAGTCTGCTTTTAGCTATTATGCCAGCCGCAGCTGGAACCAGCTTCCAGAACAGATCAGATGTGCTCCAACAGTAGCCAACAGAGAAATTGAGATCACGTGGGTAAATGCATCGCAGTTAAGAAGTTTCTGGAAGAGAAATTGAAACTGCGTGGGTGATTAATCGGTAGTAGCATGGTTAAGAAGTTTCTGGAAGAGAAATTGAGATCACGCAGCATGATTAAGAAGTTTCTGGAAGAGAAATTGAGATCACGTGGGTAAATGCAGCGCAGTTAAGAAGTTTCTGGAAGAGAAATTGAAACTGCGTGGGTGATTAATCGGAGCATGGACTGATATAGTCCAGCTCTGCCTGGCCGTTTTTATGTGAAAGATCGGATCTGCTGGAGACGTCCGACAAATTATTTAGGCGCGCCAATAGAAATCCACAGAGAAAGAGACAACCAGTATAGGGAAGTCCCAGAGCAAGTGCGGAAATTAATTAAATACAAGAGACAAACATAAATTATTCTGAAATATTTTACCAGATGAGAGGTTTATCTATGTATCATCTTTTACTCTTTTAATTCCTTTTATAACTGTATCATCTTTGTATCTCTTTTAATTCCTTTTAAAACTGTTTTAATTTTCCTTACTTTTATTTTGTGATTATTTGAATTCCCTTTTCTGTGTAAAGCACTTTGAATTAAAATTGCGGAAATTAATTAAAATACAAGAGACAAACATAAATTATTCTGAAATATTTTACCAGATGAGTAAAGCACTTTGAATTACCATAGTGTATGAAATGTGCTATATAAATAAACTTGCCTTGCTTTGCCTAATTAGGCACACCCAATTCAATGCCGTCTGTACTTGTGTTCTCGTGGACTTGTAAAATGTCATCAGTTGCTGCCCAAGTAATGTTCCAATTCAAAGTTCACATTTAGCCAAGTAAAGTTCAAATCCCCGGATGCGTTCTTGATCTGCCCCAGTTCAAGTGTTCAAGCAAGTTTCATTCATGTTTCTCCTTTAAACCGATATGTGATCCTGGACCACAAAACCAGTCAAAAGTCGCACGGGTATATTTGTCGCAATAGCCAACAATACATTGTATGGGTCAAAATTATAAAAAAAAATTATGCCAAAAATCATTAAGATAATAAGATCATGTTCCATGAAGATATTTTTTAAATTCCCTAATGTAAATATATAAAAACTGTATTATTAGTAGTAATATGCATTTCTAAGGACATAATTTTGACAACTTTAAAGGCAATTTTCTCAATATTTAGATTTTTTTGCACCTTCAGATTTCAGATTTTCAAATAGTTGTATCTCGGCCAAATATTGTCATATCCTAACAAACCATACATCAATGGAAAGCTTATTTATTCATTTATTATTCATATTACTTATTTATCATTATAAATCTCCCTTACCCGGGTTTTGTGTTCCAGGGTCACGTATAAAATGTCTTGCCGTATTGTTCCTCATAACCAGTAGTATAACAAGCCTATAAGCAAGCCTATTTGTTATATACTAGTTTGACTTGACATCAAAGAAAATGGAAAAGTTTTGTGTAGGTGTTCAAAATACTCCCTCACCTTGCTCATCTTCTGAGTGGACTTATCTCTGAACCTGCCGCCACAGAGAAAACCAACGCATGCAAAGTCTGAGGTAAAATTAAATGATTTAGTTTTCCGCTCCAGATATAAACTTTTCTAAATAATATATTAGTTTTCAAATGTAACATTAACATGATGTAGCCTTTTAAAAATATAAAGTCTCACACATCCCTACCATACGCAAGTTTGAGGGACTTTATTTAAATGAAATACATACACCTCTTTAGCTATTGTTGATTATCCCACTGTGTGCCAGTGTTGGCACATAAGAGTTGCCGCCCCCTGCTGTAATAAAAGTTGTGAGTATGTACTGGATTTCAACTCACGATTTTGTCCGGTGGAGGGGTGCTGGCTATGTAGCACTTTATTTCCCCCTTCTCTCCTCTCACAGCATACTGGACTGGCTCACTCGAGATGATTGGAGGACCTGGACAGCCAATCACATCACAAGAGAGTTATCTCATGATTTTAGCAGTCTTGTGCAAGCATAGTTAAAAAAAAATGTTATCTAGTATCATAAACAAAGTCCACAGGACTATTGCGTTATGCGAGTAGATGATGATACACTTTTAAACTATGGACATTTTTTTGAATTGCAGGTTCACCCATGTGTATTTTTGCAATGACGTTTTTTTTGTGTAGTTAAGAATATGTTACTGACCATTGACTGTAAGAGTGACCTCTGTCTCGCCAACACCGATTCTGGGGACGATGGCTTTACACACATACTGTCCTGCATCCGTCTGACTCACAGACTTCAGAAATAACTGATTACTATTACTGAGAACCTAAACAACAAAGAGTGGAATAAAGAAAGATGTTAAAGATCTTCTATACAGCATTTTTGTTGTTTGTGTACAAGCCCATTCACAAGTGATGGCTTAGGGTAGAAAGAGTGTATTAGCTTTATTAATTTTTTTATTAGAGGTGAGTGCACCCTGTAGGGTGTAGGATTCATTATCTAGTGTGCACTAACCATACTGGAGCCCTTCTTGGTCCATGTGAGGGTGAGTGGAGGATTTCCTGACCATTTACAATTGAGTGAGACATCAGAGTCAACGTCCACTGTTACAGGCCTTGGCTCCACCACCAAAATCGGACCAACTACAAGAGAAAGGGAAGTCGTTAATTACAACAATTGATGATTAAAAAAACACATATAACATAGAGTTACAAAAAATATATATGTATACACCACTAAAACGAACTAAAATCAAACTTAAACAAAAACATAAAATAAAAGTTTGTCAAATTTCCCGAAATATAATAACCCTAATTGAAATGATACACAATGGCATCAGAATAAGTTTCTGAATAAGTCAGAATAAGAAATCCATGTGTGGATGTGTTTTCTAGATATGGATATGCCAAATCAGAGCACACACACAGAAACAACTTAGTGTCTTTACTTTTTTGTTTTAAATTATATTTAAAAAATTAAAAAATAATTTGCACTGGTTACACTGGCAAACACATACAGTCTAACATAAACCTATAAATGGATATGTACGGTAGATCATCAAACAGATAGACTGAGATACTCACAGTGAACGTCCACCAATATACTGACATTAGTGCTGCCCACTGCATTAAAGACCAGGCAGGACACAGGCTCAGTGAAGAACGAGTGATCTGCTGTCGTCTCAAACACACTTTCTCTTGCTCCGTCCAGAATCACGCCCCCTTTAGCCCACCTAGAACACAACAGAGCTATTATAATTAACTAAAGCATTTTCATTATTTGAAATAGAATAAATATTAAAAAAAATATTAAAATATTGACAATACAACAACAATTTTTATTTTCATTTAGTTTAGCTTGATGTACTAAAATAACTAATTAATAACTATATAGACTATAAACTATATGTTAAAAAAACAATAACTAATAAAAATAAAAATGGCACACAACAAAATGACTAAACAATTAAACTAAACCTAAAAATATATTTTTAAAAAATGAATAAAAGCTATAGTATCTCAATGATACTAAGATAATACTCCAACCAGGGCCTAAAACTAACTTTTTGCCACGTGACTTAATAAAATTTACTGGCCATATAATTTGTTTTACCAGCCATGAAACTGTTTTTGCAAAAACAGGCAGTCATGACACCAAAATAATTGATACCAGTGAAAATTCACAACTTTCAGGTACAGAAATGTGCCTGTATATCAAAGTAATCAAATGTAAAATAACACAGCATAGACTTCACTGTATAAATTAAACATAGATTATTCCTTAATTAAAATAAAGTTACACAAGTTATTCAGTCAAGAAAAGTGAGTGATTTTTCTTTCTTTTGTTGTTTGATAAACATTAAGGACACAGACGGCAGCATGTATATATTAGGCTGCTGTCACTTTAAGAGCTACACGGATCCAATATACAGATATACACATGCATTTTCTTTCTCAACTGTTTATGTTCACTTAAGACATAACTGACTATGTTTACAAGAATACTCAGCAATTCTGGCATTTTTTAAGCGCAAGAAGATGTGAAAGAATTCAATTCAGTATTTACGTCTGAGACGCAGATTTCTGGGCGAGCATTTCAGATATAGAGATGCACAGAAAACTTCCCACACAGCAAGTAACGAACTGAGTTCCCTTTCACATCTTCTTGCACTGGAATATATTTAATTGGCCAGGCTTAAACTTTCGTGACGGCCCATCAGCACTGGCCCATCAACTGTCCAGAATATTGTTCACATTTGCTCCCGTTTATGTTCTTACAACATTGCATTGCCAGAATTCATAAAATTATTACCGGCCAACTGGCAATTGACCGCTTTATTTATAGTGCTTGTCGAGTGTCAATTTTAGGCCATGACTCCAACACACACGTATATAAAACAAGTAGAGCACATCTCTGAGATCAGCATATACACCCACACTACACACACTAACCTATAGCCCATAATGGGAGGGTTGGCAGTGGCCTGGCAGGTAAATGTAACTCGCTCTCCTTCTAGAACCGATCGAGGCTCTATGGACAGAATGACTGTAGGAGGATCTGGAGAGAGAGTGAGAGGTCAGCAGGATTCTTTTTGTGGATATACATTATGCTAGTACAGCAAAATAGATGTATGCAAGCACAAACACTTACGGTGGATGTTGAGAATGATAGTGGCTCTCTTCCCTAGAGGGGCGGCAAGGTTTGAGGCCACACAGGTGAAATTTCGTCCTGTGTCTGTGTCCACTGGTTGGATCTCCAAAAAACTTTTTGTGGTCACCCTTTTCCTGTCTGCTAACACCTCCTGATTAGATAGATAGATAGATAGATAGATATTAATAATGACTGATAGACTGTATGACTGTATGTTTGTATATACATGTGATCATCGTGCCACATTTGCTTGTGTCTTCACTCACAGTGCTGGTATGGGCTCCCTCCACTATGATCCCATCTTTGTACCATTCTATCGTTGACAGTGGCTTTGCTCCTCGAGACACACAGGTGAGGTTATATGAGCTACCTGCCGTCAACAGGATTTCTGGAGAGCCCTCGATAACAGGACCTTCAGGGGGGACTACACACACACACACACAGATAATACACTTAAAGTGACTTACACTTATTGTGCACACATATAACATTTATAAGTACTGATGTATATGATATTACAATTGGATTAAAGATATTTTGTTCTTTGTGAATATTGTTTTATACACTGCTGTCCAAACGTTTTGGGTCAATAAGTATTTTTTAAAAAGAAATAAATACATTTATTCAGAAAGCATGCATTAAATTGAACAAAAGTAATAGTATAATGTAAATAAATGCTGTTCTTTTAAACTTTTTATTCCTCAAAGAATCCTAAAAAAAATGATCAATTTCAACAAACATATTAAGCAGTTAAGCGGTTTTCAACTTTGATGTTTCTTGAGCACAAAATCTAACAAAATCACAATAACATTTTATTAATAATCAGCATAAGAAACTTCCTTCAAAAACATTTTAAAAATCTTACTGACCCCAAACTGTTGAATACTAGTGTATGTGTGGAATGTTTATTTCTGCATAGTTTCACATGTGTATGTAGTAATGTGACTAAAGTGATTTGATTTTTCAATAATGTCTGTGTAATGGCAATGTACATCTATTGTATATCATGGCAGAAAAGCTTCACATAAATAAAAGGAGACAGAGAGATAGAAAGAAAGTAGAAAATTAAATTGCTCCGAGGCAGTGGAGCAGCATCTCTTGAGCTGCTATTAGTGTCCCTGCAAAACAAGTTAAATAAAGAAAACAGAATGTATTCTTTAGAAAGAGAATTCCTGTGTATCGGTGGCTCGGACTGAAATACTAGTGTATATAGCACTGTGCATGCTGTATGCTGCATACTTTTTAAAATAAAAAATTACATATATGTAACAAGGAACATTTTAAACAATAGTACAGTAAACATTATTACAAATAATGATTGACAAAATCTATTTAGGTTACACTACATCACATTACACTAAAAATGGAAAGTCATGTTGAATGCATTGCATTGTGGGATACAGTCTTCCACAGAGTATGCTGGTATACTGAAATGCACAGGAATTTCAAGCAAAAAAATAAAAAAGTGCACACTTTTCATATTATACATTGTAAAAAAAAAAAGCTAAAAATGGAAGTATGCTATTCAGAACATATTCTGTGTGTACTCACTCAGAACAGTGAGTTTAGCTCTTCTGGACCTCAGAGCGGCTTCAGTGGCCTGACACTCATACAGCGAGTCATCGGTCAAGTCTGCTGACGTGATCTCCAGATTATACTGCCCAACGTCCAGGATACGCAAAACACGGTACCGCGGCCATGCTGAAACACAAACACACACACCATTACACTTTAACACAAACTGCAATATATTTGTTTCGTGCAGTTATCATTTTAGATGCAAATAAGACTGTGCTGCAAATGTCCCAGCATAGCTTTGTATATACAGTCCAATTCATATTTTATCTTGAAAGCATGAATGTCCCTATTTCATGTATTTCCCCTCATAATAAACATACATCTCAAATGACTATATTTTTTGCAAATGTATTAAAAGTTAACACAAACCATATATTATACAGACAGTGTGATTATGTGTTGGCTTGTAGGACATGTGTTTGTCACCAGAGGGCAGCACTCCAACACATTGGCATTCTGACTGCACACTCTCTCTGGCACACACATTATGACATCATCGATCTGGATACCAGGAGGACAAAAGTATTGGCAACGATTACATCATCCTTTAGCTCAACCAATCAGCAAGCAGACACTTAACCTGTGCGCGTGTTTGCACATCTATATGTGTATGTGTCTGTGATTAGAGTGCGGACAAAAGATCAACATGTCCAAAAAAAAGGGAAAGAGATCAGGCGAGACAGAGGACAAAGAAACAAAATGGCAATGTCTGGACAATAAAAGGAAAAATTATGTCTCTTGCTTTTATGCAATACTAGTGCTGTCCTGTATGTTGCATATATGTTGTATGGACAGGGGTTAGTGTCAGAATCATGTCCATTCAAACTGAGAGAGAGGAGGTACATGCCTTGACATTGTCCAGTGGATTTTAAATGCAATTCTCAAAAAAAAAAAAAAAATTATCTTTGAAGATTAGGGTTGCACAATTAATGTAGGTAAAAAGGGTATTTGTCTAAAACACTGCAGCCGAAATGTGCCGTCTTGTCAGGGGAGGCACAGCCTACCCAAAATTATGAGGTGGAAAATGGAAGACGGACGATTTAATGTTAATAAAATTCCCAGTTATTCATTTCATGTCTGAGAATGTTAATTTTTCTTGTTTGTAATTTCACCATTGTAACACCATAAAATATCAGTGAAAGCCGGAACAACCGCTTATCTTCCCCGAATCTGACATTTGTAAAACTGTGCTAAGGCGAGTCTGATGGGATAAAGCAGGGGAGGGGGAAGCAAAGCCAGAGCAAGTGACTTTTTTCATCCGTTGGTAAAAAAGAATTAGCCAATCACCATCGAGCATTTGACTTTCATCAATCAATCATCGCAGAGACGTAAATTGTGATACAAGTTTGAACAGATCCTGGTGATGATCTAGCAACTACCTTAATTAAGGGTAGTAGATATATTGAATATTTGATTGCCAACATATTTGCCAAGGTACCATTTGAGAGCAGCAGCACAAACTAAAAATGAAGCAAGACCCCACACCGAAGTTGGACATATAGGTATCAGCTTCACTAAACGGCCGAACGTGCTCTTTTAACACGGACATTTAAAGGGGTCATGAACTGAAAAATCAAAATTTCCTTGAGTTTTTGACATAAATGGTCATCATACTATACGAATATACGGTAAGTTTCAGAACTAAAAACGTCCTTGTTAGTCCAAAAACAGCTTTTATTGCTAAGAATGTGGTTATTTTCAACAATGTGAATGTCTCAGTTATTTATTTGTATGCGGTACATTTCACTGTAGATTCTTTGGTAAATCAGTCGCAATTTTGGCACAGGTTTGCAAACAGACTTTTACTATATGGACTCGTCAGTAATGCCACAACATGTAAGTAACCATGTTAATTCTAATGCCTGATATGTGACCAGTGATTTCTGATATGTAATGATTCATGTACAGTCAGATGTTCTTTGTCTATGTGTCAGTAAGTGACTAAATGTTCAACTTCACATTGTTTCTTTTAGTAGGATGAAAATAATCTGTTATTTAAAGGAACACGCCGACTTTTTGGGACTTTAGCTTATTCACCGTATCCCCCAGAGTTAGATAAGTCCATACATACCATTTTTATCTCTGTGCGTGCCATAACTCTGTCTGATGCACCCACCGCTAGCCTAGCTTAGCACAAAGACTGGAGGTAAACGGCTCCAGCTAGCCTACTGCTCAATAAGTGACAAAATAACGCCAACATTTTCCCATTTACATGTTGTGATATGTATAGTTACATTGTGTACTAAGACCAACGGAAAATGAAAAGTTGCAATTTTCTAGACCGATATGGCTAGGGACTATACTCTCATTCCTGCGTAATAATCCAGGAATTTTGCTGCCGTACCATGGGTGCAGTGGTGCAATGATATTATGCAGTGCCGGAAAATAGTCCCCAGCATGCTCTCTGTGCAAGCAGGTTGTCACGTTGGTTATGTTGACCGAAGTTACCCTGTTTTCAGGCGCTGCGTAATATCATTGCGCCGGTATGTATGGACTTATTTAACTCTGGGGGATACGGTGAATAAGCTAAAGTCCCAAAAAGTCAGCGTGTTCCTTTAAACTGTGATTAAATTATATATAAAAAGCAATCAAAGAACGGTCCCTTTGCAATTGCTGGAGCTGTCGATCAAACAACGCAAGTTTATCAGTGACTGAGTTCTGGACTTGCTCCAAAACTCCCATAATAAAAATTGTGTTTGCTCTGTTAGTTATGATGAAAGCATTCCTTAGTGTGCAGAAATCAAGTTGCAATAACGAGATCGCTGCATTCATGCGCTCAGCATGTCTGTGATCTGAATATAATGCTTTAATCAACACTTCATGATTAGTTATCTGTGAGAGCTGTCATAGTACAAACATGCTAAATGTTTTTCAGAGAGTTACACATGTAATACTTAGCTATTTCATATACAAAAATGTTAGCCAATCACAGCAGTGGGTGTTTACACTGAAGTCTCACAGCAGACATGCCCCTTCAAACAGAGCGTTCAGAGCAGAGGGCTAAAATCAGGGTAAGAAAAATGCCTTTTATTTCTAAATTATGAATTTTTTTTTATCATACTAACATTATAAGTGCACCACAGGAAACATTATAAAACAATGCAGTTCATGACCCCTTTAAAAGGACAGAAGGAGTATTTTTTCATGTAATTTTCTTTTTCTATATTTAATGTCTAAAAGTGACCCCAATTTCTTTTTTAAAGAAGTAAAAATACTGCTATACAATTAGTGTGCCTCCTCTATTTTAAAATCCACGAGCCGCCATTGGTTTTCACATCTAAATTTGATCAGTCATTTGCTTTATATTAAAAATCTAGTCATCGTATCCACCCATGTGTCACTCCAAACTAGTATTAACTTTTTTACATACAACTAAAATGCATGGCCAATAGCTGTCAGATAGCTTGGTTTATTCATTTGAACCATGTCCCCTTGCTCAATCAAAACTGTATCACTAAACTATCCCGTCTTACACTTAAAGGTAATTTTTTTCCTCTTTGGTCTCATCTTATCTCACCTAGAGCTCACTCATGCCACTCGTTCCCCCTCAAAAAAAGGTGCATGACGCCCTTGGTTAGTGTGATTTGGTGCGTGTGTGTTCTCACCCCTCAGATCTTCTCCGATGCCAAGAGCGAGTCCGTCTTTTGTCCACTGTACAATGCCGGTGTAGTTAAACACCACGCAGGACAGAACCACTCTCTCCCCGACCACCACAGACTGATCTGCCGGCTCCTGAGAAAACCGCGGGCCGCTGAACACTGACAGACAAAGAGAGACACATAAATTAGGTTCTATGTTTCTGAACATATATTGCACTATCAAAAAGTGTTTTTTTTTTTTATAAATATGGGGCACTGTATATATATATATATTTTTTTTTTTTTACATTGTTAAATATACTAAACCAGACAAGCCTACAGAATAATGAAATATTTACATTTACAATTCTGCATTTAGTATACATAAACATTGGGCAAAAATGTTAAATATCTATTTTCTATTGTAATATATTTTCAAATGTAATTTATGCCTGTGAAGGCAAAGCTGAATTACTTCATTGTCACATGAAACATTTGTTATCAATGTTGAAAATAGTTGTGTTTTTGAAGAAACCTTGATAAATTTCTTTCAATAGACAATAGAAAGTTCAAAAGAACAGCATTCATTTAAAAAAGAAATCTTTACTGTCACTTTTGATCAAATTAATGTCTTGCAAAAAAAAACTAAAACGTACTGACCCCAAAAAGGTAGTGTAAATTAAAATGATACATGACAGATTAAAACAATTTAAAGAGTTCATCACAATGTCATTTCCCCTGCATTTTAAATATCAGGGACATTTTTGCCCCAAACCCTGATTAATTTCTGACCCTGATATATTGCGCTAATGAATGTCTTTATGTAATATTTCAAAGTGCAGATTGATTAAAATGAGTATTTTTTACAAACATGCTACACAGACTCTTGTGACCACATCACCATTACATCATCGCAAAGAGATATTTCAGAAAATTCCGTCACTCTCTCTTCCTGCCTCTCTTTCTCCTCAGGCGCATGTCACTCCTCCAGGATTATTGGTAACAGTCCAATTTGCTAATTAAGGCAAACCTCGTTAATAAATGGAGGGGGGAAAGAAAGGGTGCACCTCCAGAGGATTACATTTACAGCCGTAAAACTAAAATTCTTCATCACATATACAGGAATAGGTCACACCAAAATGTAAATGCTGTCATCATTTACTCATCCTGATGTTGCTCCAAACCTGTATGACTGACTTTCTTCTGTGGAACACAATAGGAACAATAATGAAGAATGTACTGGCTGCTCTTTTTTTAATTAGTTGACTTTCGTGAAAGAAAGTCGTACGGAAAGTCAAGGTCTCTGGACGTCGGGTTTCTATCATAAAACCAGCCTTCCCTCTTTGCAACTGTCAGTGCATTGCGATTGGACTGCAGGAGACATGACGTCATGTCTTTGCGGCACAGCTGCTTATGACAGCGCTTAATGACACTGGCCTGTGTATCAGAACTCTGAAAGCAGCTTTACTGGGTTAACTAGTCATTAGATGCAAAAGTGCCCTCAGAACAAAGACACAACATCTGATGTCTGATTCATAGACTGATTCGTCTCTGTGTGTATCTTTGGAAACTCTGAAGTATTTCCAGATGCTACAGTATAAGAAAAACATCCCTGAAGTGGTGCTGCCAAATTTTAAGCATTTACAAAAGCTGAGCCAAATGCAAAACGTCATGGAGAGAGAGATAAACAGAGAATGACAATAATGTACCCTGTAGCACACACACAGACACAGAAACAGCCTTTTAATTATGTGCTGAGAGAGGTAAGCAAGAATACATGACTTTTAGTCAAATGGTCTCAGACAGAACATTCATCTGTCCACATCTTCCTTCAGGCTAAGTCTTGCTCTAATTTTACAGACAAATAAAAACTGTATTTTGTGTGGGTGTGTGTAGTGTGATGTCCATGAGCATTTGAGTACTAATATGTCTAAGTCTGACTCAGGTACCACAACATTTACATCACTCTTAATTTAAAGGGTTAGTTCACCCAAAAATGAAAATTCTGTTATTAATTACTCACCCTCATGTCGTTCCAAACCCGTAAGACCTTCGTTCATCTTCGGAACACAAATGAAGATATTTTTGATGAAATCCGAGAGCGCTCTGACTCTGACAGCTATTTAATTAACACTTTCAAGGCCCAGAAAGGTAGTAAAGACATCGTTTAGATAGTCCATGTGACTCTTTTTTTACTTTTATGAAAAAACAAGTATAATTTTCGTGCGCAAAAACCAAACAAAAATATCAACTTTATTCAACAATTTCTTCCTCTGTCAGACTCTTACGCTGTTGAAGCAGCGCTTCCTAGTTCTACGGCAGAATGACTTGTGTGCATGCGTCGTGGTGCTCACGTGAACAGCATCGGCCAATGGTAAGCCGGCGTTCTGCGTCAACAACAGCGTAAGAGTCTGACACAGGCTAGAATAAATTGTTGAATAAAGTATTTTCGTCACTTCATAAAATTAAGTTTGAACCACTGGAGTCACATGGACTATTTTAATGCTGTCTTTACTTCCTTTCTGGGCCTTGAAAGTGTTAATTAAATTGCTGTCTATGGAGGGGTCAGAGAGCTCTCGGATTTCATCACAAATATCTTAATTCGTGTTCTTACGGGTTTGGAATGACATGGGGGTGAGTAATTAATGACAGAATTTTCATTTTTGGGTGAACTAAGTTAACCCTTTAAGTTGTCGTTACTGAATCGACTTTGACTTTAATTCAAGCTTCAGAATCGACTCTGGGTTCCAGAATTTTCTAAATTTTAAAGCAGGCGAAGTGAGATCTTATAAACAGTGCAGTAAACTATAAATTACACTATTATTATGGACAATATAACCTTTCCTGTGGTGGAAGCCTCTGTAATAATTTTTGTATGTTTAAAATGAATAATAAACCTTCACCTCTTTCAATGCCTTTAATGATGCTCTTGTGTTACCTCTTCTGTCAAAGACACAAGTTGCTTTCGGTCAAGTACACTCAAGAAATTATGATCGCTTAGCTACCTTCAAAGATTCACTTGTCGCCACCTGCTGGTGTAATAAGGTGAGAACTGCTGAAGGAAGCAAAGAGTCTTATTGTGAACAAAATCACAAGATTTGATTCACTGGGATGAATCAACATCCTCACAACTAGATGTTACTGATCTTGAAGCAGTAGACGAGGACAGGCTCTACATTTTGGAGTACAGTTTTGGAGTCGACTCTATTTTTCCAATTAATCGAAATATTGATTTGTCACTTTCCACAATCAGTTTCTTTATTCTCTTCCCCACAGATAAAAACAGCCTGACCTTGTTTGCTGCCTGAAGTTTAGTGTTTTTATAGGGTCATTCTTCATTTGCAAAGACGTGGTGTCGCTCTACTTTGCAACCAACAGCTGAAATAAACTTTAAATACCAATAAATCAAAGTGTATGCATTTGTATGTAGGATGAAAACAACCTGTGAACTGTTAAAAGTTATACCTTTGTCTAAAATACATAGGCCTATTTAATTGAGTTTAAGAGATTTTAACAAAACTTTTTTTTAATAAAATCTGAATGTTCCCACCATACCGGTACATGTATCCTGGGATGTAACTGCAACAATATTGTGAATGTATAAGTTATTTAAAATGCACACTTTAATTTTTTTAAAAACATGTTTTATTATATTTTAAGATTGTGAACCCTATTAATATTTCCAAATTGTCCAGTGATCTTGAAACTATCATTATAGCATTTAGATATGTGCTAATTTGTCTGTGGTGTTACTGTCTCCCTTGGCAGTAATAACCTAGTAGGCCTACACCACAGTAACACACCACAGTAACACCTACAGTAAGCATAATCACTAGTATTTGACTAAAATTAATTAAAACCATAAATTGCTCAGTATATGAAAATTAAATATTCAATAAAATGTATTTTAAAAAAATGTCCATAAGTTTCCATTTTATAATGGACATACATTTAATTAATTTTGCCTCTTGTTTGCCACATCACTTGCCTGTAATTTTTTCAAACCATTTTCACAAATTCTCTCATTTCCCTTCCATCTGTTATTCACCCTTTTATTTCATATCTCTGTGTCACTAATTGCTTTTTTAGAGTAGTGCATATGCTAACCTCTCTGTACGCATCGACTCTCACGGTTTGGCTTTCTCCTTATGTACCTGTTTCACAGTAGGCGTGTACCTGCACATGTGAAGGCATATTTCATCTCTTTAGGAAACATGTGAATAAAGGTCTCCAATTTCTATCCCACTTATTCCTGAGGGAAATGTTAGTGGACCAAAGGAGAGTAACAAACAGATGAAATTTCAATTTTTGTTTTTCTCAGTAGGCCTAATTTCAATTCTTCTCCCCGTCTGATTTCATCCCACTCTTCAAATATCCTCATCTTTTACCTAACTCCTCCTCTTTTGCTCGTCCTCCCTTCTCATGTACTTTTGCGTTTATTTTGATTACTCCTCCACCACCTCCTCCTCAATCTCCTTCATTCACTCAGTCCATTCATTGTTTTTCCTTCTAAATCCCAAACTACATTTTTTTATTTTTCCACCATATGCATCATTCTTTGTTCCCTTTCAGTCAGTACACTACGAGTTACGTCAGTTACTGACGGAATGGGGGTTTCGCTTAGAAGCCAATCGCCTTTGAGCTCTACAAAACGAGCCAATGGCATGAAAATGCCATGGGTCTGCGGAATTTGCATGCCGCAACCCCGCCCCACGGCGTGGGTATAAAGGGCGTTGCGTGGCAATCTCGCATTATGTTTTTGCTTCAGAGCCGAGTTTACTGCCTGAGCGCTTTCCTCTTCAAGACGAGTTTCTCTCCAGAGTGTTGGTGTTACGGCACGTTCCAGCGAGTTCCGCATTTCCTGTCTGATCTGTGCAGTGATCGAGCACAGCGTGCGCGTTCTCCCTGGGTGCTTCGGCATTCTGCAGAGTTTTTCTCTCCTCTCTAAAAGAGCTGCACGTGGCACGTCTTTTTAAAGATGGCTCGCCCGTGCTCCGTTTCTGGGTGCGGTCGACTGGTACCTCCGTTTGATGGTCATGATCGCTGTTTGGCGTGCTTGGGCCTCGTGCACGCTGAACGCGCGTTCATGGATGAGTCATGTTCTCACTGCGGGAACATGACCATCTCAGTGTTGCGATCGAGACTCCATGATCTCCGTAATGGGGGGAGAGTCCCCTCTACCACACCCCAATCTACTTCCTCCACTGGAGGGGGTACTTTGGCTGGTGGTCAGGGTGATCTGAGGGTTACGGTGTGGAACAACCCGACGAATCCTCCTCGGGCCACACCCCCTTCCTGCACACTGCAACCCGTGGTGTTGCCTGATGAGGGCGCCGGGGCTTCCCGTTCGGGGCCCTGCGTTTCATTTGGCACACCCGCGGAGGATGCTATGTCGATCGCCGCATCACAAGGTGGGCTGGATTCCTCCGGAGATGACGATTCGGCTGTGTTGCCTCCTTCGGGAGTTCCAGCATTGCCCGAGTCCGATCCGGAACTCACAGCCATGCTTGCCCGGGCGGCCGAGACGATTGGGCTTGTGTGGAACCCTCCGCCATGTCCCGAGCGTTCCCGGCTAGATGATTGGTATCTGGGGACGGCCCGTGCCGAAGGCGCCCGTCAGCCCCCAGTGCCCTTCTTCCCGGAAGTGCATGAAGAGGTGTCGATATCGTGGAAGTCTCCCTTGACTTTTCGCGATCGCTCGGCAACCACTTCCGCCTTCACTGCCCTCGATGGCGGCGCGGTGAAAGGGTACACTGGGGTTCCCCCTGTTGAGCGCTCTGTTGCGATGCAACTGTGTCCACAGAGTGCTGCGACATGGTGCGGTGACCCAAAGCACCCGTCCAAAGCCTGTAGATTCACGTCCACGTTGACGGCGAAGACCTACAGAGCTGCGGGCCAGGCCGCGTCCGCCCTGCATGCCATGGCCACCCTACAGGTCTATCAGGCCAAGGTGCTCAGGGACATGCACGAGGGCAATGCTGACCCTGCATTAATGCAAGAGTTGCGGACGGCCACCGACCTCGCTCTACGGGCGACGAAGGTGACCGCTCGCTCTCTCGGTCAGGTGATGTCCACTTCGGTGGTCCAGGAGCGACATTTATGGCTCAACCTGGTTGATGTGGGAGAATCTGAGCGAACACGTTTCCTCAATTCTCCCATTTCCCAGGCTGGGCTATTCGGCGGGGCGGTCCAGGACTTCGCCCAACAGTTCTCGACTGCTCAGAAGCAGACTGAGGCAATTAAACACATTCTGCCCCGGCGGCCAGCTGCTGCCTCCACCCAGCCGCCGGCCCAGAAGCCTCAGTCTGCTCCCCGCCGAGGCCGCCCCCCAGCGACTCCCACCCCTCCTGCCCGGCCCCAGCAGCAGCCTTCATCCGGGCCGAGGCGTGGAGGACGTCGCAGAAAGGCGGCCCCGCCCGTCCCAGCCCCCCAGCCTGCCAAACGGCAGTCTAAGCAGCGGTCCTGAGACGGGCGGCTCGGAGGTGACTTCGGTTCTTTCCCAGGAGATGGTAGCAGGACCACTCCTTCCCCTGGTGGAGGGCCGGGGGAGAATCTTTTGTTTTCCCATGAAAGAACTGATTTTCTCACCTCCGAGCCTCAAGAGGGCGCGGCTGGCAGTGCGCGACGCCCCATGGCCTCGCCGCTCTCGGCCCCCTCTGTCGCCAGCCCCCTGGCAGACGAGACCCCCGTGGAACGCTGGTCCTTCCCTGGTCTCCTCTGTCAGGGCGCGGAATTCGACCCCGCCCACACCCCGGGACGCTCCCATGCCTCCCTTGTCTGGGCCGGTCATTCCGCCTCGCTGCCCCATCGGGGGTACGCCGGTGGTTCGCATGACCCCGCTGGTTCAGTTCTTGGGAGCCTGGCTAGCGCTTCCCAACCTGTCCAGTTGGCTCGCTCGCACCATCCGGCTCGGCTATGCGATTCAGTTCGCTCGGTCTCCTCCCCGCTTTCGGGGAGTCCGCTACACCGTGGTGGGTGGCAATGCCCCTGTCATGCGTGCGGAGGTCGACACCCTACTGGCGAAGGGTGCGATCGAGATCGTCCCTCCAGCCGAGATGAAGTCCGGCTTCTACAGCCCTTACTTCATTGTACCCAAGAAAACCGGTGGGTTACGGCCAATCCTGGACCTGCGCGTCTTGAACCGAACCCTGCACAGGCTTCCATTCAAGATGTTGACAGCCAAACGCATTTTCGAGTGCGTTCGTCCCTCGGATTGGTTTGCAGCGATCGACCTGAAGGACGCGTACTTTCATGTCTCCATTCTTCCTCGACACAGACCGTTTCTACGGTTTGCCTTCGAGGGGCAGGCATATCAGTACACGGTTCTCCCCTTCGGGCTAGCCCTGTCCCCTCGCGTCTTTACGAAGATTGTCGAGGCAGCCCTTGTGCCGCTCAGGCAACACGGGGTTCGCATCCTGAACTATCTCGACGACTGGCTGATTCTAGGCCACTCTCGGGATCAGGTCTGCGAACACAGGGATCTGGTGCTTCAGCACCTCGCCCGTCTGGGCCTTCGGGTCAACTGGGAAAAGAGCAAACTCTCCCCAGCGCAGAGGATCTCTTTTCTCGGTATGGAAATCGACTCGGTCGCCATGTTCGCGCAGCTTACGAGCGAGCGCGCGCAGTCTCTGCTGACTTGTCTTCGCCAGTTCGAGGGCAAGAGTGCGGTTCCACTGAAACTTTTTCAGAGGCTCCTGGGGCATATGGCGTCAGCAGCCGCGGTGACCCCGCTTGGTCTGCTCCATATGAGACCGCTTCAGCACTGGCTTTGCGATCGAGTCCCGAGATGGGCATGGCAACACGGCACCCTCCAGGTCCCAGTGACCCGAGCCTGCCGTCAGACCTTCACCCCGTGGTTGAACCTCAGTTTTCTACGGGCAGGTGTTCCCCTAGAACGAGTTTCCAGGCATGTTGTTGTCACAACAGATGCCTCTTCCACGGGCTGGGGCGCCATGTGCAAGGGACATGCTGCCGCGGGCTCCTGGATAGGACCCCAGCGCCTATGGCATGTCAATTGCCTCGAGTTGCTGGCCGTACGTCTTGCCCTGCACCGCTTTCGAGCCCTGCTCAAGGACAAACACGTTCTGGTCCGTTCAGACAGCACGGCAACAGTAGCGTACATCAACCGACAGGGTGGTCTACGCTCCCGCCGGATGTCGCAACTCGCCCGCCATCTCCTCCTATGGAGTCAGAAGCATCTGAGGTCGCTTCGTGCCGTTCACATCCCGGGAGACCGGAACTGCGCAGCCGACGAGCTGTCGCGGTTCCAGCCGCTCCCGGGGGAATGGAGACTCCATCCCCAGACGGTTCAGCTGATTTGGGAGCAGTTTGGCGACGCACAGATAGATCTGTTTGCCTCCCGCGACTCTTCCCATTGCCGCTGGTACTACTCCCTGACCGAGGGGACCCTCGGCACGGATGCACTAGCGCACAGCTGGCCGCGGGGCCCACGCAAATATGCGTTTCCCCCAGTGAGCCTTCTCGCACAGGTTCTGTGCAAGATCAGGGAGGACAGGGAGCAGGTCCTTTTGGTCGCCCCATATTGGCCCGGCCGGACCTGGTTCTCAGAACTTGTACTCCTTGCGACAGCACCTCCCTGGTCGATCCCTCTGAGACAGGACCTCCTGTCTCAGAGACGGGGCACCATATGGCACCCGCGTCCCGACCTGTGGAACCTCCACGTGTGGAACCTGGACGGGACGCGGCAGGTTTGAGTACCCTGCCACCTCAGGTGGCGGCTACCATCACTTCCGCTAGAGCCCTGTCTACCAGACAGGCCTATGCGTTGAAGTGGAACCTCTTCGTCACCTGGTGCTCCTCTCGGCGAGAGGACCCCAGAAGATGCTCGATCGGGTCCGTGCTCTCCTTCCTCCAGGAAGGGTTGGAGCGAAGGCTGTCTCCCTCCACCCTGAAGGTCTATGTGGCTGCTATTTCAGCTCATCATGACCTGGTGGACTCTAAAACGGTTGGACAGCACGACCTGGTCAGTAGGTTCCTCAGAGGTGCGAGGAGGTTAAATCCTCCTCGCCCACCTCAGGTACCCTCTTGGGACCTAGCAGTGGTCTTAGCTGCCCTGCAAAAGGCTCCCTTTGAGCCATTGCAGTCAGTCGAGCTGAAGTTCCTTTCATTGAAAGTGGCGCTCCTGACTGCTTTGGCCTCCATCAAGAGGGTAGGGGACCTGCAGGCATTTTCGGTTGACGAAGCGTGCCTGGAATTCGGGCCGGCCAATTCTCACGTCATCCTGAGACCCCGGCCTGGATACGTGCCCAAGGTTCCCACCACTCCCTTCAGGGACCAGGTGGTGAACCTGCAAGCGCTGCCCTTGGAGGAGGCAGACCCAGCCTTGGCACTGCTCTGTCCAGTACGCGCCCTTCGCGCTTACGTAGACCGGACGCAGTGTTTCAGGACCTCAGACCAGCTCTTCGTCTGTTACGGAGGGCAGCAGAAAGGGAAGGCTCTCTCCAAGCAGAGGTTGTCCCTCTGGATAGTGGACGCCATTGTCCTGGCATATCAAGTCCAGGGCATGCCATGCCCCCTCGGGGTAAGAGCACACTCCACCAGGAGTGTTGCCTCCTCTTGGGCTCTAGCGCATGGCGCCTCGCTAACAGACGTTTGTAGAGCTGCAGGCTGGGCGACACCCAACACATTCGCAAGATTTTATAATCTCAGAGTGGAGCCTGTATCCTCTCGTGTACTCGCCCCTACTGGCCAGTAACCGGACAGGCTCAGGTGTCTTCGCTTGCTGCGCCATTCCACTCCGCGGACTGGATGCGTGCGCTATTCCTCTCAGGTGAGCTTCCCAGTAAGCCCTGAGCTCCTCCAGCACTGTCGATGTCGTCACCAGAGCGAGTGCCCTTTCAGGCCACCCCTCGTGTTCGGCTAGGTGCCTCCGTGTGCTTGGTTCCCCCGCTGGGTAACCCCCACATGTGTATTTCCACGGTAAGTCTCTTGTAGCTCGTGTCTTCCCTTGGCAAGACACCTTGCCACGCCTGGGGTTGAAATTTTCCACCTTCGGCTGGATACCCCAGAGTGTTCCCTATGCAGCTCCTTCGGGTCATAGGTGTATTCTTCAAGTCCCCCCCTTTGGGTTGGCATTGTGTTGCATTCTCCACGTGGGATATGCTTCCCAGTGTACCTTGGTAGCGTTGAGCCTAGCCCCTCGTTCGTGCCACACTCACGGCAGGGAGCCCGGGTCAGCGCAGGACGCTGGAAGACAGCCGTCATGGCGAGATTGTATTGGACCCCCATTCCGTCAGTAACTGACGTAACTCGTAGTGTACTGACTGAAAGGGAACGTCTCGGTTACGTATGTAACCCTCGTTCCCTGAAGGAAGGGAACGGAGACGTTACGTCCCCCTGCCATGACCGCTGTACCGCTGGAACTGGCCGGGCGCTCATGCCTCGGCTCTTCAGCAGGTAAACATAATGCGAGATTGCCACGCAACGCCCTTTATACCCACGCCGTGGGGCGGGGTTGCGGCATGCAAATTCCGCAGACCCATGGCATTTTCATGCCATTGGCTCGTTTTGTAGAGCTCAAAGGCGATTGGCTTCTAAGCGAAACCCCCATTCCGTCAGTAACTGACGTAACGTCTCCGTTCCCTTCCTTCAGGGAACGAGGGTTACATACGTAACCGAGACGTTCTTACTCTCTTTTAAGTGGAAGAATAATTTTATTGTAGGCCTACTGAAAATAGTTCTACACATCCCGATCAACCATTGCTTTCTTATTAAATATTTGGCTAATTCATTTGTACTTTGGAGATTTCAGATTTCTGCAGGTTCGTTTCGCCAGTAGGTGGCGACAAGTGACTGTGTCTATGAGTGAGTGATTTAAATAATTTGCTCCAATGATTCGTTCAAAACACAGATTCATTCAGGAACAAAAGAGACTTGCTGCCTCCCGCACTATCCGTCCTAAATAGTATTCGTAATTACAATTAGTGTGTAATTAGTGTAGTTTATTGGCCGGGTGCGGGCGGTAAGACACTCATTTCACAAGTTCACACTTACATATAATCAGATATAGTATTAAATATGCATATTAGGCGTGCTGTATGATATACACAAATCTTTGGAGACCTTCAAAGGTTTCTATTTACAACACGTTTTTCAGTGTTGAGGTAATGTAACCAATCCAAACATATCTGTTGAATTCTTGAACGCAATGGCCAATCAGACGTGTTTAATTTAGAATTCACTCACCGCTCAAAACGGCAGATTTTTTGTTCAGTGCTGAGTTCTGCATGCTCGCGAATCCTCTTATTATAACAAACAAAGCGTAGACATTATGGAAAAATTTCATGATTAAGCCATAGAGATATGCATTCATGTACTGAACTATTCACCAAGCAACCATCCCTAGTACACTCCACACACATACCACAAATGTTCTTCTGTAAACAGCAGCATGTTGTGTACAGGGGTAACATGCTTCAGGACATTCTGCAAAACCACTCAAATGTCACTCAATGTACTACGGGGCCTCAGGGGGACCTGGTGACCCTCGACATTAGCAGCGGCACAGAAACAGGACGGCGTAAAAGATTTGCCAAACGCTCTCCATTTCATTAATATTTCATTTCACACATCCCTCCCGTCCCTGGAATCCCAAGTAAACTGATGCTCAGAGGAGCGGATGAGAGAGAGATTTAACCCCAGAGAAATGCTGCTGAAACATCTACATCTCCTCTCAGAAATGTGTGTGTACCTACCACTAATGAAGCCAGTCATTTAGAAGCTAAAATTATGATGAAATTATGCTGTTACTCCACTTTGAGCTGTTGCCGTGCAGAAGAGCGAGCGTGAGGAGTATAATGAGCGCTGAGAAGTAAGAGGGTGCGCTGTGACTCCAGCGGTCATAATGCGTGTTTGTTTAGTTACTTGAGGCCCTCGACCGACTGACCTCTTTGTGTCAACAGGCTGTTAGAAAGGTCAAAGGTCATCTCCATAGGGTGCAGGACACATGAGGGCACCCCATCTATCATATTTTCTTTCCTTTCTTTTCCTTTCCTGTATGGTTCCTCTGCTCATATATTTTCCGCAGGCATCTTTCTTTCTGGTATGTGAACTTTCTTCCTTTATTTATCTCTCCTCTCGTTTTCCAGCTCATCCCAAATGTCCGTTTCCTTTTTCCATTCGACCATCTCACTCACACACACACTTTCTCTTTCTCAGCATTGAAAGAATGTAAAGCATTTCCTTTACCTCCTCTCTCTCTCTTCTTTCTTTCTCTTGCTCAGTTTCCATCTCACCTCATGCCTCTCAACTCTTTCTCGTCCTCTCTTAATTAGAAATTTGAAAACAAAAGTTTGCTTTCAGCATCAGTCACCTCTGTGCAACAAAAATACAGAAAGTGAATAATTTATGCACTGTATTGTCATGTAATTTCTCATTTAGACTCTAATTCTCTCACTCATTTTTTCTGCCTCACATTCTCACATTTTTTCAAGATGAAAGGGAATCTTTGCTGTGTCACCTTAAGGTTTGATGGCGAAATTGTTACAGGACTGAAACATAACTCTGAGGATGTCATCAGAACTTGAAGCTAAATATAGATTTTAAAATATTTACCTTACACAGTTCATCATAATAAGAATCCTAAATAATTTTATTTCTTAAAAAAAGACAAAAAAATATGTTTTTTTTTTTTTTTTTTGTTTAAGTGCAACACCATATGGAGCCCCCAAAGAGACATGGTGGTGGAAAATTATGGGATGGGAGAAAAAAAACTATTTCAATGCTTTTGATGCTATATTTCAAGTTTTGCATTCCCCTTAGAAACTTTGCTTTGCGAACACAAAGTTTCTTGGAGGAATGCAAAAAAATTTGCTAGAGAACGCAAAAGCATTAACATATCATTTTCCCTCCCATCTCATATTTTTTTCATCACCATGTCCCTATAGGGGAGTTTGTGCTTTTGAAATGAATGATACCTTAAAGGGTTAGTTTACCCAAAAATGAAAAAACTCATAAATTATAAATTACTCATCCTCATGCTCAAAAAGTATTCTTGTCGCTTCATAAAATTAAGGCTGAACCAGTCACATAGCTATCTATGGAGGGGTCAGAGAGCAAAATATCAAACATCAAAAATATCTTTATTTGTGTTCCGAAGGTCTTACGGGTTTGGAACGACATGAGGGTGAGTAATTAATGACAGAATTTTCATTTTTGGGTGTTAGCCACGCCCCAAACTCAGACTATAAAGTGCAACAGTGCCCGCCCCCTTTTTCAGCAGTGCTGGTTCCGGTAGTATTTTTACCATTCATTTTTCCCATAGGGATTTTTAAAAAATCTTCGTTGGAAGCAATTAACCAATTCAGTCAGCAATGAGGTGATTCATAAAATTACAAACTTTGATCTAAAGCAAAAAAGGTTTTAAAACTGCGCAAAATGACAAAGGTACAAGACCATGTACTTAACGGCTTTAGAGATGAAAAAAAATCCCATGAAGCACTGCGAACAGCATAACCAAATTAAAAATTCTGCTGTCAAATATGATATGACAACCTCGTAGCTCACAGTAGGCCTGTCTTCAAAGGTTTAAAAGTTATCGTTTAAAATCAAATTCCCTATGGAGAAAATTAATGGCATTTTTACTTCCGGAACCCAGCTGTTGCACTCTATTGGTTAAGCTGGAAAGAGACTGACAGATCTGAGCGGACCACTCTCAGTGTTTTAATGGTGCCTGGGGGGGCTCAATGTTTACACTTTTAGAGGAGATAAACCCTTGAATGGCATACTAATAGCAGTCAATGAACAATAAACCGGGTTAAGAGAATCTGTTATAACATGTTACACTTAATCTTTAAGGAGAGCTGTGCTATTACTTATCAAATACTTATGATTTTTACCTGGTGGACAATAAAAATAATAGTGATAAAACTCAAATAAAGAGGGACCCAAGCCATATATATAGAACAGAATATCAGAGCAGAGATTCACAAACTTGTCAACTGAACCCATTTGACCTAAAATATTTACTTGAAGTTAATATATAAGTTAATATATACAACACATTTACGTTCATGGCGCTCTGATGTGCAGGTAAACATAAAATATTTTAAAAAATTAAAATAGGTGTTTTATTTTTAAATGATTTTTTAATGTATATTTTTATGATTTTTTTAAAAAAAAATTTTTATTATTAACCCACAAACCCCAATTTGGGTATAGGCTTTTTTGACTTGGGCCAGTAAGTAACCATAGCATTCTAAAAACCACTCAGAACACCTTAGCAACCAGATAGCAACACCCTGGCAACCACCCTAGCACAATGGCGGCCAATCTAGTACAGGCAATGACCACTAATATTTATAATTTTTTAAAATATAGTTTATAATTTTTTTTGGACATAGTCATAGTCAAGATTCTTTTATCCCCTCCCCCTATACAAATTTAAATTCAAATGGACATATTCAAATGACAAAGAGAGCAGCTGCAGTGTGACATATTCGGCTCGCCAGTGCACCACCGAAAAACTAGAACATGCAGAGGGTCGTCTCCCGAAAATCCAGCACGCCCTCCTCTCTTTCTCTCTCTCTCCATACATCCAGTTATCTCTTACACTGTTTCCATCCATTCTCCCACATTCTTCACTCTACCGCTTCCATCCAAATCCTAAAGTTCTGTCGCCATAGCAACAACTGTCGTCTGCAAAAATTACCCCCAAAAATGCTCTCTTTATATGCGTGCTGGTTGCTGCCCACCCTCTGCAGACTGTCTCTAGTGATGGTGTTTAGGGAGAATCAGCGATATTGAGAATCAGCAAATTAATTCAAAGAGACAGACAGATGAATAGATAAACGACAAGCCATTTAAAGTATAGCAACACACAGACAGACGGATGCATCCTCTCAGAATCAAGCAGAAAATACAAAGAGATTATGAAAGCAAAGAAAGAATGAACAGGTATCATGATGGGGAGAGCCATCGCCATGGTAACAGAGAAACGAGTGAGTGCGAAAGAGGGGTAAGGAGGTAGACAGACGGAGGGGAGCATGCCGTCACCATGGTAACTAAAGAGAAGGGTATCCTGAGAGAGACAGACAGGCTAAAAACACAAAAGACACATTAAGGAAGAGGGAAATCGCATCTCTCGTTATCTTCTCTCTCTTTCTCTCGTTCCCTTCCTCTCGGTTCTCCAGAGCACCCACTCATTCAAGCAGATCTGCTTCCATTTGCAAATCTAATGTGTGTGTGTGTGTGTGTGTGTGTGTGTGTGTGTGTGTGTGTGTGTGTGTGTGTGTGCGCATAAAAAAGAGCAGTGATTGAATGCATGTGCATGTGCATGTGTGTGCGCTGCATATGAACTTGTGGAACTGCAGAGGGACCGAACCTGTGTGTATCTAAAAAAAGAGAGGAATATATGTATAATCTCTTTCTGCTACTAATTAGATAAGATCAAATCATCATCCATAGTGAAAAATAAGTATGCCAAAATGTATTTGAAATACATTTATGTTATGCTAAGTATACTACAAATACATTTACATATTTATGTACTTATTATAAATACCCTGAAATTGTAATTTTGGTATACTAAATTGTTATACTTAAAGTCTGCTATATTGGAACAACTAATTTTGTACTTATGAGAACACTCAAAAAATAGGAAAATAGGCTCATTTTCCAACTCCCCTAGAGTTAAACAGTTGAGTTTTACCGTTTTCAAATCCATTCAGCCGATCTCCGGATCAGGCGGTAGAACTTTTAGCATAGCTTAGCATAGATCATTGAATCTGATTAGATTCAATTTGCATCTCGCTCAAAAATGACCAAAGACAGGGGTCTAGTGGAGTCCTTGCCTCGATGGGTCAGGGCTGTTTTGGCAGCAAAAGTGGGACAAACACATTATTAGGCATATTAGTATAATTGCTAAATTGCTATAATTGCATAACAGATATACTGTACTATAAATGCTGTATGCTGTATCCTGTGTAGAGCAAGGTCATGTGTTCGATTCCCAGGGAAGGCATAAACTGATAAACCTTGAATGCAATATAATTAGCTTTGGATAAAAGTGTCTGCCAAACACATGTAAGTTTATTAACAATGTCAGTCAGAAGAAGAACAAAGCAGACATCAGCAATCACTCCCAAAACCAATTGTTGACTTCGTAAGCACAAAATCCTCGGCTTCTCATGATTGCCAGGCTGCTGTGAGAACAATGTACTGATTTTATAAGCTAAAGTTTGGGCTGTGTAATCCTTCACTGTCATTTGAAGAATTCTGGGAATCCTTTAGTCTAATGCCAATGGATCTGGACCACTGCCCTAAAGGTTGCAAGTTCAGTTACAAATAGAGATGACCCAAACACTGAGACACGATTACAGTGATTAATCCTGCTCTATCTATTCTGCCTTTGAGCTGCAAACTTAACCCCAGCCTGAGCTGCTGTGAGAAACTGTCCCTGCAATACATTTTCTGCAAAATCACTGTCGATGACTAACTAACCAATAGACTGTCTTCTATAGAAGCAAAAACAAATGGCATTCAATGCCAAAGCTTTTACTGACATCTTAAACCAATTGGATTTAATGAATAAAATAATTTGGGAATAAACATAATAATAGAACATTGTTTATTATACAGCTACACAATTAGAAGACAACTCTTTTATATTATAAATATTTAAACAAATATTAAACTTAATCAAGCAAACCTCTGTATTCTTGAGAACTTGTTCAGCTCAGATTGAGTAATGAAATTTAAAGAATTTATACATCAAGCATTATATGAAAGGTTTTATACAAAGGTTCTTTTTTCAGATTCTGGAATGCCAGTGTCATACGTAAAGGTCACTTAGCAGCTAGTCAATTTGAAAATATATATTTTTTTAATCTTATTTATATAATAATAAGCCCAGCCTTCTAAATGAAAGAGCCAATCATTGAAAAAGCTCTGGTTGCTATAGAAACAGGCAGTGTTCTGAGTGTTCTTAGGACTGCACATGCGCATTAGCTTAGCAGGCTGAAAAACACAGTTTTTTTGTCATGATTCAAGCGTTTAGAAGCAAAATTTATGAGACAGTTGTTGTCAGAATTCATTGGTGATTTCAAATATGAAATTTAATCGTAAGCTTGGCGAACAGTTTTGGAGAATTAGATGTTTTCCCATTCAAAGAGAAAGGAGCTGCACTTGCATGCCCGAGAGGCGTTTCAAAGATGGCCACCGAGTGAAATGACTTTGCTATAAGTAACTTTGTAAGAACATGTCAACTTATTCTAACCCTAACCCTACCAGTCTACTTACTAACACTCTAATGAGAGTTAGTAGACATGTACACTGTTAAATCCAATCTTTCATTTGAAAGCCACGTTTCTAGCATCTGTAAAACTGCATTCTACCATCTTAAAAATATATCTAAATTACGGCATATGCTTTCAATGCAAAATGCTGAACAGTTAGTTCATGCGTTCATGACCTCAAGGCTAGATTATTGTAATGCTCTACTGGGTGGTTGCCCTGCTCACTTAATAAATAAACTGCAGCTGGTCCAAAACGCAGCAGCTCGAGTTCTTACTAAAACCAGGAAGTATGATAATATTAGCCCGGTTCTGTCAACACTGCACTGGTTCCCTATTAAACATCGCATACATTTTAAAATCTTGCTAATTACTTCCAAATCACTAAATGGTTTAGCTCCCCAGTACTTGAGCGAGCTCTTAACGCATTATACTCCATCACGTCTATTGTGGTCTCAAAACTCTGGCCATTTGATAATACCTAGAATATCAAAATCAACTGCAGGCGGTCGATCCTTTTCCTATTTAGCACCTAAACTCTGGAACAGCCTTCCTAGCATTGTTCGGGAAGCAGACACACTCTGTCAGTTTAAATCTAGACTAAAAACACATCTCTTTACTATGACATACACATAAAACATATTTTATTCAAATTGTTAGGCTGCATTAACTAGGTCAGCCGGAACCGGGAACACTTCCCATAACACCTGATGTACTCGTTACATCATAAGAAGAATGGCATCTATGCTAATGTTAGTCTCTCTGTTTATCCCGAGGTTTACCGCAGTCAGCCGGATCCGGGCCGTATCCAGATCAGATGGTGGACCAGCGCCCAGACATTACCAACGCATCCCTGAAGTGTCTGCAGAGACCGTGTCAATTAGTCTACCCTCTGAAATTGCTCATCGACATGGCATCCTCAATGGATCCATCTCCGGCGTGATGACTCCGATATTTCGAATATTCCTATTTAATAATTGTTTAATCGACACGCCATCCTCAATAAACCCGTCTCCGGTGTGATGCCTCCGATCTTTCGAATATTCAGATCTAATATTACTTCTGACCTATAAGGCTGCCAAAATAATAATCATACACTGTTTGTTAATTGGCCAGAGGAGAACTGGCACCCCGACTGAGCCTGGTTTCTCCCAAGGTTTATTTTTCTCCATTATGCCACCTGATGGAGTTTTGGTTCCTTGCCACTGTCGCCTTTGGCTTGCTCAGTTGAGGACACTAATTTTTCAAATAAATATTCAAATAAATGTAATTACTAAACTAAATTAACTATATCAACTACATTACTTGAATATATATGATAATTGAAATGAGCTAGATGACATCACCGTTTTCTCCAGAGCGGCTGTACAGCCAAATCAGGAATTCGGTTTCATTATTTTCCTGTTTAACACTGTGAAGCTGCTTTGAAACAATCTGCATTGTAAAAAGCGCTATATAAATAAAGTTGACTTGACTTGACTTAAAATTTTAGTGTGAAATTACAGAATATTGTTGTTCTTGGAACATCATACTGTATTTCTACAGTGCATACTGTATGTGCTATGAAGGTACCCAGCATGCAGTGCGGCATGAATAGATTATGCTGTGGAGTTTCTTGATTCTTGTTGGTTTTATCTTATTTTTGGTTCACTTTTAGCAGTTTGAGTTGTGTGTTTATTTTGTAATGTTTTGTACGTTGAGTACAATGATGTCTGTGAATCATTCGGTGATGGAAGAAAAAAATTGTGTTGCAAGATGATACCACACCTTTCAAAGATAAATCTCAGCAGCTGCTTTACTATTGTGAATGATCCATCTACAAACAATTATGAATTTGAATTTTGCTGTTGATTGTTGATTAAATGACCTAGCATACATTGATTTCACTGTAAATTTCTGACTACAGTAATTTATTGTAAAATAATACTCTTTAATCCTGTAAATTCCTGGCAATTTTTTTTACTGTGTAGGTGCAGCATTACTTACAGTTATAGTCTATATACTTATAGTCACTTATAGCTTTCAAAGAGAGATCTCAATTCTCCCACAATTTTGAACAGACAACTAAACAAAATAACATGTAATTTAGTTTCTGACAAAATGTTAATTGCTTCAGTGTATTTAAAATGTTTAATAAATCTGAATGATTTTTTTTTTTTTTAAACTGATTTGAATGAATGATTCAGTGACTCACTCATTTCATTACTGGATGAATCTGAGTATTTTGAACAAATCTGATGAATGAATGATTCAATAACAAATACATTTTTAATAATCACCTGTCGCCACCTACTGGTGTAACGATGTAATAAATACAATCGTTATTATAAGCACAATGTTACTTTCAAAAGGCAGTTTGCTCTATTTTGATCACTTCCGTAGACATCAGTGTTTATCGGCCCTATCATATTGCGAGTTTCAGCCCGACGAAGTTATCATTTTCATATCCAGCGCCCACATTGTTTAAATAGCAAATGCACCTGCACCCATCTGTTCGCCCATGCGAGATGTGTTCAGGTGCATTGTTGGCGCGTTGCTATTTTGAGGCAACTGAAATCGACAGCGCCATTGACCATCAAAAACCTGGTCTAAAGTCAGTATTTTTTATTTATTTATAGAGCATGTTACTAATATGCGCCTATAGGCGGGTGCACAACGCGCGTACACTCTGCTTGTTACACACACAGGGACAGCACAGAAACATGCCAAATATTAAAAATAAAAGGATCACAATGTAAAAGATTATTATTGTGTACATAAAGATAAAAATGCCTACATATCATAATGGATAGTCATTGCATGTATCAGAATTATCAGTAATTTGCAGTAATGAAGAATGAAATTGGCTAATTATTTGACCAATCATGGTAATGTATTTAAACTGATGCGTCAGGTTGAGGGTGTCTATATTCCGCTATGTAAATAGCAATCCGCCGTGGCACTTTTAAAGGGAATGGGAGATAAGTCTCTGATTGGTTTATTGTACGTTATGCCCAAAACACCCATGACTCATTAAGAGACTAGGTACAACCCTTTTGGACCATGCGCCTGGCGCACCAACCTTTTTTTCCATCGTTAAACTAAGTGCACCTGCGCCATGTGTTTCAGACCATGCGCTCAGATTGTTAAAATAGCGCCCTAAATCTGAACTATAAACTTGTAATAAACTGTGATAATACAAATATTTATAACACAGAAATAACGATACTATGTGTGGTTGAAAAGACTGTTTGTGAAGCCGTTTCATATCTATACATGATAACTGACCATCTATGGCGGTGTGATTTTGTCAAATAGACACAGACGAATCGTTGTCATTTAGGGATGAAATCGCGTGTGTTTGAATCAAGATTTTTTTTACGATTAATCGTGCAGCTATAAAAATTAGTGAAAATAAACAATGATGCTACTGCTAAAAATCCTATTTCTATGAAATTTTGGAAGTGGGTCAGAATACTTGGTTGCTGAAACGAAGTCTTAGGTTGTTTTGGATAATTTTTTTCTTTAATTTCATTATGGTACTCATAATGATGATGATCATGATGTAAAAATGTCATTTTACAAAGGCCTACATTTGGCCTCAGCACGGTTCCATGAGAGAGATTGTAAACTTCAGCATTATCATACATTTAAAAAAAACAATAAGCAAAACTAGAACAAAGGACACACATATATATGTTGGCTTGCTATTTCATGCAGAACTGAATTGCCAGGCTCCATTTAAACATGTCAATGCAAATGTAAAATACATAAAAACCATGTCAAAAATCACCTTAAGGTGAGCAGTAAACACACTGGAAGCAAACCCAAAAACTGGTGATTTATAAACACTCACCTGCTGTGAAATTCCTATCTAAATATTAGTTTTACCTGAGCATCAAATATATGTATTCCCTTATTGCCTTATGTCTAATTGGATCTTTTTATTATGTTAATGCATGTGAAGTGTGCACATTTATAATGCTTCTGTATTACTACTTCATTCATTTTTGTTGAGCATTGCAGTTTCTGCAATATCTAATGTACATTCATTCTCCGTGTGTCATGTTTTACTACGGTCTGCAGTCTTGTGCATGAAAGGTGCTTTGTGTTCCAGCGGCTATCTGATTGGGCAATGGTGACGAGGGTAAGTTTCTGATTGGCTGAGGTACTTTGTTCTGTCCATTTAGCTCTTGTCCCTCCCTGAAATCGTTCTCACCTCGTTTGCTCTCTTTTTTCTCTTCCTCTCCCTCCCAACCTATAAGATCTCATATATTTCTGTACGTTTCTGCCATTCCCTTTGTGAGTTGCTATGGTTACCAGGTCTCTCACTCCCCCAGTTCACCCCTTCTCCCTCCCTCTCTGCCTCTGCTTCTAGGGTTGCTATAGTAACAGATTTATTTAAAAAAAAATTCCCCCTTCATGCCTCCTGCTCTTCCTCAGTGATAACTGCAGTGCTCTCACACATACATTCACATATACTAACAACAAGGCATCACTAATGACATCAACAATATATTACATAGTGCACACCATAGACAAAACAATGCATTGAATATTCATAGAAACCAATGAATATTGGTTCCATCTCTCTCAGATCTAGTGCAAACATTGTTTCCATTCTCATTCAGTTAAGTTTATGCACATCTATTATATCAATTAAGGCCAATTAGCCATTAGAGGCCATGACTGTTGGGACTGTGGATCATGAAGGCAGACACTGAGAGCATAAGCTCTCAAAATCAAACTTAAAATTACTGTATCTTTCGCTTTTATTGGGGTAATTTTTTTTATAACAGGGAAACCGGGGCAAGTTGTCGCTCTTTTTACTCCAGTGAATATTTATTGAATTACTTTTTTTTTGTTTTTTAAAGTCTAAAAATAAACACATTTACCTTGTGATTTATGTTGTCACAGTGGGAACCTGCTATTCATTAACACTAACTTAAAAAGAAATATGAAAATATTAGTTTAAAAAGCTACCATATATATATATATATATATATATATATATATATATATATTGTATTCAACATTTACCTAATGGCTTTTAAGTAATAATGTAAAGCATTAAACAATTATGAATAAAAAAATAATTTTCATGAATCTGCACAAATAGAATATCAAAATTCATCAATACATTACATATTATTTTGTCTTATATTTATCACAATATGATATCCTTTTTATAATATTTATATTATATTATTATAGCTTTAAAAATATTTTTATTTATTTTATTTTTGTATTTTCTGCTTTTATTTTAATTTTAGTTAAATTTTAGTTTTAAATTTTTTTGTTTTGTTTTTTGTTTTGTTAGTTTTTTGTATTTTTTATATGTCCATATAGTTGTTCATTTTTATTTCAGTTTTAGTTATTTTAGTACATCAAGTAAAATGATGTACTAATATATATTCATATTTAAAATGTACCTAAAGGCTTTTCAGAAATAATTCTAAACCATTTTATACCATTAAACAATTATGAATAAAAAAATAATATTCATGAATCTGCACGAATATTATATTATATTATATTATATACCTGAAATAATCTGAAATAAAATATATTTTTTATATTTTATTTTATTTCAGTTAACTTTTATTTTATTTCAAGTCACAAAAATTATTTTTTTTTAGGTTAAAGATTTAGTTTACCCAAAAATGAAAACTGTCATTAATTACTCACCCTCATGCTGTTCCAAACCCGTAAGACTTTCATTCATCTTCAGAACACAAATGATGAAAATCTGAGAGCTTTCAAGCCTCAGAAAGGTAGTAAAGACATCATTGAAGTAATCCATGTGACTCCAGTGGTTTAACCTCATTTTTATGAAGCAAAAAAAAATGTATCCCACTTTATTTATAAAATATTAATCTCCAACACGTGTTCATGCAACAATGTATGCTCTTGCATCAAAACAACATGCATGCTTCATTGTGCTCTCGTGAACGTGCATTAATACATGCATCGTGGTGCTTTCGTTCATTGAAAAGATTTGTGTTTTGAAGGTTAACGAAAGTCTTACAGGTTTGGAACAACATGAGGGAGAGTAATTAATAACAGAATTTTCATTTTTGGGTGAACTAAATCTTTAACTATAATAGCATTATTATTTACAAAAAAATCTAATTGAAATTGTAAAACAGCAACAGACAAGCTTTAAACTAGGTATTTGACACAAAACCTTAGATTTACTTGCCCCGGTCTTTTATTTATAAAATTCTTTGACGCTATCATTGTGTATCACAAAACCCCTTAGAATAATACCATTACTAGATGTTCACATGGTTACAGTTTAAAAATAGGTGGACAAATGTGTGTTTACGTGTGCCTTTGAGTATGCATGTACACCTGTATTCACAGTCTCCTTCTGTATCCACAAAGTCTCATTCTTGTCCAAACGAGCATGCATGTCTTCACACCTGTGCCCCAGTTATTCATCTAACAAAATTACTGCTGCCTACCAGTAACCCACTGGAGAGATCTCCAGCCCAGACAGATCTGGGACTGATATTTCTTCTACACAAGCATCGGGCTTCTCATTTAAATGAGATGTTTCCTGATGATCATCTCTGCACTGAAATTAACGACTGTCTGATCTTGTATTAGACACATGCATGTGTATACAAGTCCATGCACAAATGACTATATATAAACAACTATTGCAAGTGTGTCAAGCAACACTAATAATAATATACTATCCAAAGCAATCAGCTCTTTATAAATAGAAATCCAGGCATTTGGAGTCGACATTCCATCACTGTAGTTGTTATAAGAAAACACTGCTAATGCTGTATGGTCCACCTGCCAAATAAATGTAATACTCACTAGTTTTGCCAGTAATTACACAGACTTGCATAGCTAAAAATATCAACTGCAATGCATCAATGTTTCTCTTACTGTCTCACATTGGTGTAAGTGTCATCCAAAATAAATGTTCATCTACGGCTTTATTACAAAGTGCAGTGAAACATTCCTAGACACAGTTAGACTGGAATGCCACTGGTGCTTGAACAAAAAAAATGATGACTGAAATAATCAGTAGCCAATTTGAGGTTTGGCGGTTGCCAGGAGAACGGTATTTGCCTGACTGCATTGTGCCAAGTGTAAAGTTTGGTGGAGAGGGGATTATGGTGTGGGGTTGTTTTTCAGGGGTTGGGCTTGGCCCCTTAGTTCCAGTGAAATGAACTCTTAATGCTTTAGCATACCAAGACATTTTGGACAATTTCATGCTCCCAACTTTGTGGGAACAGTTTGGGGATGGCCCCTTCCTGTTCCAACATGACTGCGCACCAGTGCACAAAGCAAGGTCCATAAAGACATGGATGAGCGAGTTTGGTGTGGAGGAACTTGACTGGCCTGCACAGAGTCCTGACCTCAACCCGATAGAACACCTTTGGGATGAATTAGAGCGGAGACTGTGAGCCAGGCCTTTACATCCAAAATCAGTGCCTGACCTCACAAATGTGCTTCTAGAATTTGTCAAAATTCCCATAAACACACTCCTAAACCTTGTGGAAAGCCTTTCCAGAAGAGTTGAAGCTGTTATAGCTGCAAAGGGAGGGCCAACTCCATATTAAACTCTACGGATTAAGAATGGGATGTCATTAAAGTTCATGTGCATGTAAAGGCAGGCGTCCCAAAACTTTTGCCAATATAGTGTATATTCAAATATTTAAGTGTTTTGAGAGCGAAGGGAGGACTTGATCGACTCTGGTGGAATTTTCTGTACAGCATCATGCGTAATGTAGTTTTTCACCAAGAATTCTGCTGTTAAAGACAATTATTTTAAACTAAGTTGAAATAATAGGGGTTGACGGCTTCAACAGACGCAAACACTACCAATTAACAACCTCGTAGCTCACAGTAGGCCTGTCTTTAAAGGTTTATAAGTTATCGATAAAAATCAATTTCCCTATGGTGAAAATGAACAGTAGCTACTCACTGCAGAACACGAGATCCAGGGGGCGGGGTTGGATCCAGATCCAAGGAGTGGAGTTGGGGTAGGTTTAGGGTTGGGATCATGTGGTAGGTGTAGTCTCAGCCTCAGACGTCACACCCATGGACCGTTGGCTGAACGTCTGATGCATATGGCACTCTTAACTGGAAACACTTCAGGATTTTTGAAGTTGTCATTTGGTTGGGAGACGTGTGTGTTGCATTCTTTAACGGTCTGCCTGGAAACAAAATGCCATGACGCCAAACTCCCTCGTGGAAGAAGAACGGCGCCGTGTTTACAACTGTGACAATGAGTGCTTACCAGGATCAACTAAACGCTGGATTTTCAAAAAGTGGGAGTGGGAGGAGTTGGATCTGGGTGTTCTGCAGTGAGGACCATCTCAAAATGAATGCCGTTTTTACTTTCGGAACTCGACTGTTGCACTCTTATATACTGTAACAGAAAATTCCTGTACACCCACCTATAAACGATCCCTCAATCTCATTTTGCACACAGAATAACCAAGTTATCCAGTCCAAACTTAGTTATAACTCTGGACAGGGACAGATTTACCTCATAAATCTGGGGGGGCTAAATACATTTTTTGGCCCCCCTTTTAACCTAAAGAAAATTATATGGTCTTTCTTTTGTCTTTCTTTATCTTGATCACCTCTAAAATCGTTGTCATGATCAGGTTTCTAAGACTCTTAACTTCGTATCTCTTCCGTTCTCTTTCTGTATGATGGAGTTGAGTGACAGAAATCTGTCAGCTCTAATTGTGATAGTCAAATATGAAAACCTCTCACTTTCCACAAATACATACACGGGTGCACAATACTGCAGCAGTTATTGCACATTTCTAAAACTGTATGAATGAAAGTAATGCTGGTGTGGATGAACTGAAGGGAGGTTATTATAATTAGATGAACAGGAGTTTAGAGGTTTCTTGGAATGCAAACAGCTGCTTCTAAAATAAAAAGAATTATATAAATTAAAATTAATTTATATAAATCATGAATAGGCCCAAATAAACTCAGATTCTGCCATAGTGAATACAAAAAGGGTTCTATGTGTATGTGTGTACACGTTTTTCTATCCCGGTGGGGACTTCACCTGAATGCACACAGACTCATGGGGACTCGTGTCACCGTGGGGACCTAAATTGAGGTCCCCATGAGGAAACAAGCTTATAAATCATACAGAATGCATTTTTTTGAAAATGTAAAAATGCAGAAAGTTTTGTGTGATGGGTAGGTTTAGAGGTAGGGTTAGTGTAAGGAGATAGAATATATAGTTTGTACAATATAAAAACCATTACGTCTATGGAGAGTCCCCACAGATGTGTGTTTGTGTGGTTCAGGTAAACCCTACGTTATGGGGACAAAATGTCCCCACAAAGAAGGCAATATCCAAAATTGTCCTTGTGGGGACATTATTTGGTCCCCATGAGAAAAACAGCTTTATAAATCATACTAAAAATGCAGAAAGTTTTCTGTGATGGGTAGGTTTAGGGGATACAATATACAGTTTGTACAGTATAAAAATCATTATGTCATGAAAAAACCCAGCATGATCATTTCTATGGAATTTATTGCATTCAATTCATCGGGACAGTGTATGTAAAAATGGATTCACAAGCAACTTATTTCTACAAATTGATTCTTGTTTCTTGAATGTTTTGACATTAAGACAAACTGGAAAGAACATCAAAACCAACAAATAATGCCAAAGATCTAAAAAGGTCAGCATTTTTCTTCTGCACAGTGTGGTCACATGATCACGGTACGTTTACACAAGGGCTCTTGAGATCACACCAGGAATGTTAAATGATAATAGTGCAGACTAATTAAAAAATAACATCATTTTCCTCTTCTGTCCTCCCTCCGTCTTTTCTTACCCTCCCTTTGCATTCCTGTCCCTTGACAGATTGAGTCGGGCCTGTCTCCTTATCTCTCCATCACGCTATCCCTCCATCACAACATGTCTGTGTCACTTGGTGCTCTCACTCGAAATCAATCCATCACTCTCTCTCTCTCTTTCTCTTCTCTGAATCCCTCCATCAGAGAAAGTTGCTGACACTTCCTGCAAACAGGTCTCACCTCCCTCAATCTCTTTCTTTCATCACCTCTCTGTCTCTCTCTATACCACCATCTTCACATGAAAATCTGCTAACAAGTATGAGATCTGAGAGAACACACTCTCTGATCTTCACCTACACACCTACAGATATTTGCAGACACACCGGTTGAAAGAAGAAGCACAGAATGGCTGTGTTATTATCTCTAATGTTCTGTTGAGGTTGAATTTGCTGACTTTACATTTGGAGCTCATGGGATCTGGGTTTCTCTTTAAATTATACATGTTCTTCTATTCTTCTGATAATAAGACAATAGAAGGCCAAAGTTGATCAGAATTAGCGTCTCCATCAACTGCGATAAATAATGAAATGCATAGAAAGCACAGAGTAACTCACACAAAGACAACAGTATAACAAATGACACTGAAAAAATGCTATACAATTTTAGGTATAACAAAATAAAATACATTTTAAATAAATAATAATAAATAATGGTAACACCTTACAATAAGGTTCCATTTGTTAACATCAACTTTATGTTAAATTAATGTGAACTAACAATGAAAAATAGTTCTGAAGAATTTATGGTTACTATACTTACTATAGTAATAACAGTAAATTATGCATAATTACAACCCTAAACCAAACCCAAACCGTAACTCTATAGTAAGTACATTTACATTTAGTTTATTAATATTACTCAGTACTTATTTGAGTAGGTACAATGCAACTTTGTCACCTTAAAATAAAGTGTAACCGAATTTATTAATCTTACCTAATTCCAACGTTTACTAATACAATATTAAAATCAAAAGTTGTATCTGGTAATTTTATTTAATGGGCCTCAGCTAAATTGAACTAACAATGAAAAGTTGTATTTTTTATTACCCATAACAAAGATGTCACATGTGCATTGCTCATTGTTAGTTAATAATGCATTATGGGCCCTTACTGTAAAGTGTTCCCTAAATAATTAATCATTTTATATAAATTAACTATTATTAACTATTGAACTATTATTGCTTTTTAAATAAAATCCAATCAAAAGTGTTCATAGAGGGAATTCTGGGAATGCCCCTTTCTCCATAAACTATAATGCAATTCCTTAAAGCAATCAATTTTTTACTAATAATATATATAAATATCATTTCAACAGTAATTTACTGTAGAAGCACACTAAATATATATATTTTAAATAAATGATAAGGTAGTTAATAATTTTTTTTTTACTTCTAATAATTTTTTTTTAAAATATTTTACTGTTAAAATGACATGCATATCTTACATTAGGCCTACATATGCAACGTGTAACATGTCTTACATATTTAGATGTAATCTAAATATGTATGTATTAATGCATTTATTAAAACACAATTATTTTAATTATTAGTAAATAACTTACAGTAAACCAATTAATATATATTCTGAAGAATATATATATATATATATATTTATTTATTTTTTCATGCATTCTTAGCGGCAAAGCGATGCCCACCTTTCATTCACATTGACTTGACTTCACAGTCACTGCTACACTTTACACTACAGTCACGTTCGTCCGCGGACCTCATCTATAGCCACTGAAATTCACGCACACGCCGTGGTTTCTTCCCAGTCAAATATCGCCGTCACCGGTTATGCGTCCCACGGTTTTCTACTGCACAGTCACGCGCACGCGAGCAAGACTGGAGGCACGAGACCCTGAACTACATAGCGCGAGCTGCACGGCAGCGGATCAGGGGTATACGAACATGATCATGCAAGCTACCATTAATAACAGCCATAAAAAATAAATATAAGGAGTCTATCAAAATTTTTTTTAAAAATTGAAAAAAAAAAGTAATTCAAAATTATAATTTCACATAAGGTCACCAGTTGGTGATGCGGTTTAAAATCCACTATTTAAAAACCTTGACACGAGACCATACAACAAAGCGCGTTTTAACCTATAGCGTTACCATAGTAACAAAGTTAAAACACCTTCAGCTGCGCGCGAGCGTGTGACAGAGCTAGAGACAGACACACAGAATTGAATTGAGTCATTTGGTCCCTTCTGAAGGCAGTTCGTGTCTTACCTCTGTGAACACTGATGGCCAAAGTTAAAATCCAGAGGCAAGTCATGCTGAAGCCCATCTGCGCCTCTGTCACTCAGAAAATACACCATCAATTCATCTTCTTCACACTGGACTCTGAAATCCCGCGAAGCGCTGCTGACAATGTTATTCGCGTGCAGACGGTCTGCGTTCATTCAGCGCGTGTTTCTTTTCTCCTCAGTACAAGCGGGTGAGATGCGTGGATGAGCGCGCTGGAAAATCTCTTTCTTTCAGCAAATCTCAGTTTTTGATTGTTGAGGGGAGACGCAGCGCTCTGAGATCACCGGAGGACTCGCTCGGTACTGCTCTCTCTCTCTCTCTCTCTCTCTCTCTCTCTGTCTCTCTCACTGCGTTTGTCGTCCTTACACTCAGCTCAATGTCACAGCTCGGCAGATCATATACAACCACGAGGACATAAAATTTCATATTTAAAATCTGCCAGCTGTTCAATCAGACGACCAAGATTATTCAGTGAGGACCAGTTAGACTCAGGATGAGACTGAACAGCCTCTGTTATCCTATACATTAGGCTATAGGGGAGGCGGGGGCTAGTTGTCACAGGGGCAAGTTGTCACATGGGCTACAGTCGTCCAATTGCAAAAGTATTTGATTTCTCTAGCATGTAGATTTTAAACACATGGTTCACAACTTTAATAAATTCAGATACCTTTTTTTAAAACCTTCTTCTCCAAATTAAAATGACAAATGCCATACTGTGACAACTGCTTTTTTTAAGCAATTGGGTAAACAAAGGAAAAAAATTAATAAAACCACTATATTATAAAGTAGATTTTACTAAAAAGGTGAATTGTGCTCTCAACACAAATAGGATATATTTTTCACAGTGGCCGTTTGGGGCAAGTTGTCACATATGTTATGTGTTATGGCCACACCTAAGCCTGTTTGTTTTTGTATCATTTGCTTTTTTTCATAATTGTTGTACTATTAGTTTTTATTTTAAATACAGTTTGTGTGTGTTTATTTAATTTAGTATATATGTAATATTTCAGGCATCAAATTGTCAATAAACAGCAGGTTGCCTTTGTGAAGACATAAACCATATGGTGTGTCAACATGCCTATAACAGTGAAAATGTTTTTTTAGAGCCAAGATTTTTTAAATATATGCCAATTATATGCGGATACACAATGGACTATTGAATAAGGTACAACCCAATGACAATCTGCTGTACCCACAATTTGTGGTACATTAAGGTACAATTTTTGCATGTTTTCTGAAACGATATAGAAACCCTAACAGCTGCACATTTTCACTTTTCATGTAAATAATATTAAATAATAACAATAACATTATCATCAATAATAACATTATCATCAACATCATTCTTAAGTGTTAAAATAATAATAATAACCACTGAAAATATAGGTTAACCCAAATGTATATTTATTTTGAAGTTAACAAGGGATCTCTTTTTGTAACAAAAAGCAAATACTGTCTAAACAGACCATCAAACAAACGGAACCCACAATGATGATGATCTCAGAGTTTAGTCCCGTTCAGATGACATCATCGGCCATAATACAAATCAACATACATGACAGAATATCTCCACATGATATGAATATTTATTCAAAAGGAAGACTTATCATTCAAAAAAGAAAAAAAAGAAGAAGAATCTAACAGAATGTACTGTAATAATACTTTTAGTGCTTCCTGCATCTGTTTGGTGGGCCATGTGTGAAAATCTTCCATGCACAGAAACACAGACACACAGAGTAAATGTGTGCTGGTGTCTGTACTCACTTGAGTGTGTAGACAGTTCAAGGCAACACTAATCACATGAAATCATTTAAAAAAATGGAAGATTATCAAACAACACAAAAAAGTCATGGAAACTATATGTTCATCTACACCTTCCAGTCTAAGACATTTAGTCGTCATAAAAATGATTTTAAAAAAATGGAACATAAAATTACAAACAACAGTATGCACATCTACAGCAGAATCAAAGTAAACAACATAATTTAAAATTAAGCACTGAGCTGATTGATCACTAACTGGAAGCTCTACTGCTTGTACAGGACAGAGAGAAAGAGAGAGAGAGAAAGATGTGTGGGGGACGAAATGCATTATCGCCATCTTGCGGCGGTCGATTGTAACTGCTTATGTCAGAAACTCATTGTCTGCGGTCGTTAATGAGGTATGTGAGGGAGTATGAAAGTAGAGGACGGGTTTTGGTTGTAATTGGTCAGTCGCTACTTAGTTGTGACCTACATATGTCATCCCACGTGAACAAAAACATGCATAAACTTCAGAACTTTCATATATGTGGCGATGAAAGTGATTGCAAGATTCCCTGTTCATTGGGGTCAAATTACATTGTATAATTGAAACATGCACTTTCAGCTCCATTAAAACGATCTGTAATGTGAGAAGTATATGAAACAAGTATGTTTTATTCTAAATTGTAATGTTTTTTCCTCCGGTTTTCCTAGTAAGTAACCATACCTGCCTCTTGGTCCCAGTTTCTCAAGTTTAGAGAAAAAATTTTTTCTAAATATTTTATTTTTGACCATTTGCCATGTTTAGTACAAGATATGTTGGAAAGAGTCCAGGGAAACGGAATTGAAAAATGCTCAACTCCTAAGTGACAGCTCCTCTATGCAAATGGCTACTGAAAAGAAATAGGCTGAACAGACACAGAAATGACAACTGGCCACTTTCTGTAATCAAAACTGTTCCCAGGTTAGGGAAAAACCAGCTGGATACATAGTGAAGCATAACTCGTTCACAAATTTAAGCACAATACATTTAAAAGTAAAATGTGTAATTTCTGCGCCACAGAACTGAATCAGACTACACGCCATTGGTTGATGCTCAAACAAACAGAGCAATGTTTTGATAGTGCCACAGGGAATCAACCTATGGATGGCTTAATTGCAGTCTATTCACATTAAGATGGGATAGGATAAAGGATTTAACATGCTAAAAATTACACACATCACCTTTAATTAACCAGTTTTAATTAAACATTAATAGTTTTTCTTTATTAAATAGAATTGCCGCAGTTTATTTCGTGATGCAACTGACTAAACCCCCAAACTCCCTCCAAAAGTCACCGATATCTTGTGGTTGACAATGATGGAATAAGTCTAGAAATAATCTAGCTGTAAAAGGAAGGGAAGACAAAGGTCAAAACAGACAAAAAATGGTTGTGGGTAGGAAGAAAATGGGAATATGATCATTCAGAGAGAAAGAGAGAGAGAGAGAGAAAGAGAGAGAGCAGTAGTTTGTGTTACCCTGCTTTTTCTGAAGAACAGAGGAGATTCATTCCTGAAGGTGGCGTGAGTGAGCTAATCACTGGGCCTAATACAATGACACATCAGTGCACAAATCAATGTAATGCATTTAGATTGAGGACCTCATAATAATAATAATAATAATAATAATAATCTTCCCAGGTTGATGAAATGACACTAGACTGTTGCACCAACAGTAAACACCAGAAATCAAACTCGAATAGAACATAATTCATACAAATATTACTGAAGTTTTCATAACACCATGTTTTTTTTTTCTATAGTCCAGAATCAGATGTTTTTTTTTATCAACTCTGCATTTCCACGCATGTAAGAAAACCAGGCAGGCTCAGAGAGTATATACTGCAATATCAGACAGTGAGGTTAGAGAGAGAGAGAGAGAGAGAGAGAGAGATAATGAGAGAGAGAGAGAGAGAGAGAGTGATGGAGGATATATTTACAGCACACTGAGTAAAAATGATGCTATATAATCATATATATGTATTTATAAATTTATATCAGGGGTCCCACACAATGATTGCAGGGGCTGCTGTTTTTGCCTGGTTTTTCTGCCTGTGTGTGTGTGTGTGTGTGTGTGTGTGTGCATGATGTAGTGTAACACTGATGTATATGAGTGTGTGTGTGTGTGTGTGTCAGTGATATTGCAGGGTTGCATGGTTTGATTAAATTTTATCTTCAGTTTAAGACCTTTTTGTTTGATGTGTGTTTGCATGCGTGCCTGTTATGAGTCTGTGTCTTTAGATGGTTTTGGGAGCAGACCGTGTGTCCTGAAAGTTCATGCATGCACATGTCACTGTGCAACATATCTGGACCGTTTGAAAGGAATGATGGGAGATGAGGGAAGTGTGGTCACTGTCATATTGCCTTTGTGTATCTCTTTTTATAGTTTATGTCTCATTATGAGGGTTTGCTCATGTGTCATTATGGTAATGAAGAAAGAGTGTGTGTGTATGCGTGTGTGAAAATGAGCCCACGCGCCAGTGCATAACTCTCACTTTCCTGTCCTGTGTGTCGAAGCTGATTTGAGGTCCTTCAGTTCCAACAGGTCAACACTTTTTGTTTTGTTTGTTTTTTGCCCTCACTTATTTCCTCTCTCTTCTGCCATCGCCGTTTTTCCCATCAGGCTAAGTGAACTGAAGCGTGTGAAGGAAGAGGGTACGGAGGGATGGATCTCTAGATGAAGTACTCTTTCTTGTCATCCACCCCAGAGTGGCCCCCCTCAGCGTTAATGATGGCCGTGTCTGCATCAGGAGCATCGTCGGAACCTTTCGCCTCATGAGTCAGGTACGTTCCTGTAAGACAGAGAGAGAGACAGAAATCACAACTGTAACCGTTTTCTTTGTTTTTGCTATGTGCATATCATCATTAATTAATATTTTAGTTTTAATTATTACATTTCATTATATAATATTATATATAATAATTTTTTGTCAGTTTTTGTTGTGTATATTGTTGGTTTTAATAAGTTAAATATGAATATACACTACTGTCGAAAGGTTTGTGGCTCAGTAAGAATGATTAAAAAAAAGAAAAGAATTATAAAGTACTTTTATTCAGCAAGGATGCATTAAATTGATCAAAAATGACATTAAAGATATTTGCATTTGTAAAATATATCTCTCAGCCTGACTTTTTACCCTCTTTTTTCTGCATGTTTACGTCTGTTTTAGTTATCTGCATATATGCTCCCAAAATGTACCATTGCAGGCAATCAAGTACTCTACATCATGTACACTATATTGCCAAAAGTATTGGGACACCCCTACAAATAATTTAATTCAGGTGTTTCAATCACTTCCATGGCCACAGGTGTATAATATCAAGCACCTAGACATGCAGACTGCTTCTACAAACATTTGTTAAAGAATGGGTCGCACTCAGGAGCTCAGTGAATTCAAGCGTGGTACTGTGATAGGTTGCCACCTGTGCAATAAGTCCATTCGTGAAATTTCCTCACTACTAAATATTCCATGGTCATCTGTTGGGAAGCAATTGGGAACAACAGCAACTCAGCCACGAAGTGGTAGGCCACGTAAAATCACAGAGCGGGGTCAACGCATCCTGAGGTGCACAGTGCACAGAAGTCACCAACTTTCTGCAGAGTCAATAGCTACAGACCTCCAAACTTCGTGTGGCCTTCAGATTAGCTCAAGAACAGTGCGTAGAGAGCTTCATGGAATGGGTTTCCATGGCCGAGCAGCTGCATCCAAGCCTTACATCACCAAGTGCAATGCAAAGCGTTGGATGCAGTGGTGTAAAGCACACCGCCACTGGACTCTAGAGCAGTGGAGACGTGTTCTCTGGAGTGATGAATCATGCTTCTCTGTCTGGCAATCCGATGGATGAGTCTGGGTTTGGCGGTTGCCAGGAGAACGGTACTTGCCTGACTGCATTGTGCCAAGTGTAAAGTTTGGTGGAGAGAGGATTATGGTGTGGGGTTGTTTTTCAGGGGTTGGGCTTGAAAGGAAAGGAACTCTTAATGCTTCAGCATACCAAGACATTTTGGACAATTTCATGCTCCCAACTTTGTGGGAACAGTTTGGGGATGGCCCCTGTTCCAACATGACTGCGCACCAGTGCACAAAGCAAGGTCCATAAAGACATGGATGAGCGAGTTTGGTGTAGAGGAACTTGACTGGCCTGCACAGAGTCCTGACCTCAACCCGATAGAACACCTTTGGGATGAATTAGAGCGGAGACTGCGAGCCAGGCCTTCACGTCCAACATCAGTGCCTGACCTCAGAAATGCGCTTCTAGAAGAATGGTCAAAATGGCCCAGATAGGAATTCGCGAGTTCACACTTACATATAATTGAGTAAAGGTTATGCGTATTTGGTATCCTTTCCGGGGGGAGGGCTCTGAGCTCAGAATTTTGGCCCGAACCCAGAGCACTCCCCTCGGTTGATATTAGAGTAGTTAGGATTATAAGAGAGGAGATGGGGTGGTGGAGAGATGCTGATAAACTGTCAACAAACAGAGATAAGTCTGCTGTATATATACCTCTTATCTCATTAATTGAGTTGATTAACTGATTGTGCTCCTCTCGTGTTAATTACGTTAATTATCTGAACGTGCTCGTCCTGAAATTTGTTAATAAAACATCATATCCACTTCCAAGACATTTGGACACATTTGTAGATGGACTTGATTTTGTCTTTGTCTTACATTCTATGGGCCAGATTTATTAAACAGGGCAAATTAGTGTGAGAGCGCAATTCCAAAAAAGCACAGATGGGAGTAAAAAGTTAAAGAACACAGACGCAGCCGCATCATTTCCATAATGACCAACGCATCTACCAAGAGAAGTGAAAATTAGTGTCTGGTTTAAGACATGCTTTTTTTGGGCGTTAAATAATGCCGCAAACACCAGTAAATTGATGAGCGCAAACCTTATTAAATCACCTTGCATGATTCATTTAAATACTCTCCACCCATAAATTTTGCAAATGCATATGCAATAAGGTGAGCCGCAAAAATAACCCTGTCCATGCCTTTTCAGCGCTAATTTTTCAATGTGCGTCTTTAGTAAATCTTAACAGTAGTTTTTTAATGTGTTGTTCAAATCTGGCCCTATATGAGGTAATGTATATTTTTATTGGATGGTTGTTACACCACCCCTTGACCATGTATAAAAAAGCTGATGTGCAGAAAGTAAAGCTGAAGAGGTTTTTGTGAATGGAGACTCTGTCTGTCTTCCTGACTCTTTCCATGGATCCATGCATTCTTGAGTGAAAGGAGGGACTGAGAATATCGTTGAGGTGGCACAGAGAAATAGACATAAAATCTAACAGTAATTTTACAAAAAAATATATTTTGATAAATTATGTTCTTTTGAACTTTCTATTCATCAAAGAAAAAATGTTACAGTTTCCACACAAATATTAAGCAGCACAACTGTTTTCAACATTTATAATAATAAAAAATCTGAATATTTGAATGATTTCTAAAGGATCATGTGACACTGATGAAAATTCAGCACTGCATCACAGGAATAAATTACAATTTATAATGTTATTTTAAGTTATTTTAACTTGTAATAATATTTCATAATATTGCAGTTTTTACTGTACTTTTGATCAAATAAATGCAGTTTTGGTGAGCAGAAAATACTTTTTTTCAAAAACATAAAAAATTTGAATGGTAGTACAAATGAAATATAACAATTAAACAAAGTAGTATTTCCCAATAATTTTATTTAAAAAATAATTTAAAATATATATATATAATTATTTTATTATATTAAAATTATTTTAGTAAACAGTAAGAAAGGAAGACATGTTGAAGATTAGGATTTACATGCTGCATTTACATGTCAAGATCAATATTTTGATATTTTACAGTAGCGGCCAAAAGTGATGTCTGGCCTAAGAAAAAATTACATCTACATCTATATTTATTTGAATATTATTAAAAAATTGTTAAAGATTTTGTAAGCATATTGTGTAGTTGTGCTTTGAGTCAATTGTTTTATTTGTAACAATGAAAATTGCCAAAATGTGCGGACATAATTTTTGGCCAGGCTGTCATATAATCAGTTTATTTTGTAATTTTTTTTCTATGTATGTTTTGTGCATAGTAAAATAAAACCTGTACTTAAACCAAGTTTAGTGTTTTGTTCTCCCCTAATATTTAATTTATTAAAAATTTTGATGGTTTAATCAGACTTGTAGGGTCCTTAAAAACAAATATCCCCTCCGGACATTACTTTTGGCCACTACTGTACATGTGATTTTTTTGTCTCATTTGTTTACATTCACTTAAGACATAACCGAATGCATTTACCTTAATATCTCACCAAAGTGTACATATTATCTTTCAATGCACAGCTGCATTTAATCATCATTCAGCATTTTTTTCCTGGCTCTGAAACCAGGCTGTTTTCCCCAGATGTATAGTTTTACTAGATATATACGATGCAAGTCATAGATAGATACAGAGGGAAAGCTGCAGCACAGCTGTGATGATCTGTTTACAGTGTCCTTCTGTGCACACACAGTCACACAGTCTGTGAGTCAATTGCTTTTTGCACTCTGCAAAATAGCTGTTTTTAAGAAGACATAAGATGGGGCAGAATTTTTCTTTCTCTTTTGAGATAAAAGAAACCAACATACTATGCAGACATCAAACTCTTTCCCCAGTCCACCTAAACCACTAAAAATAGTGAGTCACGGTTTTGATGTCAGAGATACCAGAACTAGAGTTAAAGGGTTAGTCCACCCAAAAATGAAAATTATGTCATTAATTCCTCACCCTCATGTCATCCCAAACTCGTAAGACCTTCGTTCATCTTCGGAACACAAAGTAAGATATTTTTTATGAAATCCGAGAGCTCTATTTTAACAATGTTTTTATTACCTTTCTGGGCCTTGAAAGCATTCATTAAATAGCTGTCTATGGAGGGGCCTAAGAGCTCTCGGATTTCATCAAAAATATTTTCATTTGTGTTCCGAAGATGAACGATGGTGTTATGGGTTTGGAACGACATGAGGGTGAGTAATTAATGACAGTATTTTCATTTTTGGGTGAACTATCCCTTTAAGTTCACAATACCAGCGACACATCGACAAAGCAACAAAATCCCATTAATTTCATTGGAGAGCAGGCAATTTCCGGAGACATTATGTAGGCATGTCCAGCGCCATGAAAAAGTTGAGATATAGCATAATAGTTTAACTTTATGCAAATGAAGAGCGACTTTCTGAAGCGACAACCAATAGGAGTGAAGTCAACGTGATTGTAAAACACATTCAACTTTGCTGTTACAATGAAAATCTTAACCTGTCTTGTTTTTTTGTAGGCTGGGAACAAGAATAAACATAAAAGGCGACATTTTTGTCAACAATGTAATATTTTAACATGCAACACTTTTATTCCTGTGAATGTAATTCCTGTGTTTGTTTATAAAATTTTTAACACCATGTTAGCATCGAGGCTATTTACATGGCAAACACAAGATCAATATCACAATCCATAAAATTTCAATTACTATATAAAAAACTGACATAACTTGACATAAGATTGAAAATCTAAAATACATTCAACACATTGTGTAATTCCTGTGTTAATAGATTCATGCTCCATTAAAAAGTAAGAGATGTACTCACAATTTTCAATGCAAAAGTAACTACATTAATGTGTTACTTTCCATAAAGACTGATGATGCAACATAACAAGTTACATTTCATTAGTGGTAACACAATAATATAAATGTTACTTAAAAGTAACACTCTATCAGCACATTTGCATACTTCCACCTACACAGATATAATAAAGGTCATTAAAATAAAGGTCAAATACAATTCTAAAGGTCAGAGAGGAAAATGGTTATGTAATTGCTGCAAGAAACCTTTAGCAATACTTTAGATGTATACTATGCAACTTTTTTTGCTTAAAATGAACAAGATTAAAATTATAACGAGTCTGTGGCAAGCAGGACTAGGCTTAGGGACCGTGAGAACAGGGGGAGGCCGGTGGCGTGAGAGATAATGAGCGCCAGCTGCGCACCGCACCAGTCTCGTATCTCACGGAGGAGCTTCGGAGGCATAAAAGGAGGAGCGACGACAGTGAAGGACGAGAGAGGAGGGGCTGCCTGCTTTACTTTAATTTTGTGTTTATTTATTAAGTCTTTGAATGTTTGCCGGATCCTGCCTCCTTCTTCCTATAACAACGAACTGCGCTACAGAATCTATAGGTACATCATCAATCCTTCTTCCAAAATGTGTTTTTGTCTTACCCTGATTCCCTATGGTAAGACTATTATAAGTGTTTATATTTTAGACCTGACGGGATGGTTTTGACAGGAGATTTGCAACATGTCACTTGCCCATGTGTGTCTCGTCATATCCATAAATAGAAAAAAGTTGCTCCGATTACTTTGACGCATGCATGGTGGGGGAGTGACATAGGTAAGTTGTCACAATGAGTGAGAAGGGCTGACATAAATGACCATTTACAGCTATCTAAAAGAGTTCATTGTAAAGCATTATCTATTGTGAAGGGTCATATTCATCCGCACAGTCACATAGAGCCGAAGCACAACCAAAATTTTTTTACAGAATTCTTCCAAAATAATGTAGTCATAATCTCTTGAATATGGAAAAATAAATCTTTTAATTGCTGTTAAATATTGATATTGAATATACAGTCAAACCAAAAATTATTCAGACACCAGATATATTTTTTTACTAGTGGGTGCAGGACACTATAGTTCATTTATGTAAGTGAGGATAGTAAAATAAAGTAAACTGTGACATTATACCCAAAAATTATTCATACAGTGGACTACCAGTAAAATTAATAAACATTTGGGACCAGAATTATTCAGACACTTTGACCTGATCATGTTTTGTCTTTAATTGCTAATGCAACCTTTTATACCACAGACTGAACAAAATTAAGCATTACTTGGTAATTGGTTGAAAATCTAATTGTGTACTTAAGTTAAACAGCTGATTGGTTAATTGTAATCCATTACATACCTTTCTATCAAAATTATCTGACATTATCAAGATGAATTTATTCTGACACAGTTTAACTCTGAGTTCTTGTCATATTTTATTACCATTTTCTAAACTATAGCGAATAAACTGTGATAATGTGAGAGAATGTTGAAGGTGTCTGAATAAATTTTGGTTTGACTGTATATTGATATTGAGCATATACATTTATAATAGCAATGACGTGCAACCATGAATGTGTCCATACTTTGTTCGCCTATTCATACACTCAGAAGCTGTTTATTCTTTTTCATTTTTAAATGTTTTTCCTTGGTAGCACCATTGCAGTGAGACGTGGTTCATTTACAAGTAAAATGTCCGAGTCAACAATGTGATCTTGGGTCAAGTGTCTAGATGCTTAAATTCAAGACAAAATCTATAAAAAAAAATCATTAAAAAAAAAACCTGCTGATGGGGCAGGACGCTGCCAGGCCCTCCGTCCACAGTTCCTGAAGGTTATAATCCCTTCAGACGCTCTAGGTGTGTGTGTGATCTCTTTGTGTCTGATTAGATCTGTGCATGTGTGTGAAAGAGAGCGAGGGATTTCTTTGTCTGATTAGGGTGGTGTGTGAGTGTGCAGTACCTTTGTGTCTGATGAGGTATCTGCCGAGGACGATGAGAAGACAAAGCATGATGAAGACAATGACAGCAACCACTCCACCAATCACAGCATGGTCTACTCCTGAAGAGGTGGACATCGCTGTGGGGTCTGAGAAATGAACAGAGACAGGTAGATAGTCAAAGCCGTGCAGAGAGGACAATCAGGATGACAACAGATGTCTTAAAAATACAGACCAGGCGAAATCAGAGAAGAGTTTGTGAGAGACTCAGAAGACTGAAAAACGTACAATACTTATTTGTCCCCACCTTTACAAAGCAGCAGAGGTCATGCATGTACAGTAATGTTGGGAATCTTAACAATCTGATTTTGATTCAGAAAGTCACAAGGCGATTACAAAATGGTCCTCTAAGCAATGGCATAAAGCTGCACATATTTTGAAATATAACAAAAGACCTAGTGATTCACTTTGTCCTTTTTTGAAAAGTTATTGTCTTAGAATACTTCAATTTAAATGCAACAAAACGACTTGAATTATTGGTGGAAATCTGTGCTAAAACTATTCAGGTTGATGCAAATTTTCATCTGGTTTTGAGAAAAGTTTGCATACTTGAATGAAAGGGAAGCATGATTATTCACAACAACCCCACTGTCAAAAATACTACCCCTCTGATAATACTGCACATGCTCTTTGAAATTATATTAATATATATTTAAAATCCATTTTTTCAACTGCAGATTCTCTTGAGAAAGAGTCACAATGCATCTGTGAATCTCTTTACCAGCTCTAATGCACAATAATGTTTATCTTAGGAAACAATTTCAAGCGTTTTCTCCTCTTTAATAGGGCCCTTGACATTTTCAAGCAGTCTGAACTAAAATATCTTACCCGAGATGACAATCATTGACAGCTTTTTCGCATTCAAATATACAGAAATGAAGTACAGGTACAATTTCCTGTTATTTCACATTATGTATACTACCATTCAAACGTTTGGTGAGTTTAAAGAAATCTCACCAACGCTGCATGTATTTGATAAAAAAAAATACAGTATTAATATATTTTAAAATGTATTCCTGTGATGACAAAGCTGAATTTTCAGCATCATTACTCCAGTCTTCAGTGTCACAGGAACCTTCAGAAATCATTTTAATATGCTGATTTGCTGCTCAATCAATTATAATCAATGTTGAAACAGTTGTGCTGCTTTATATTTTTGTGGAATCCATTAAAAAAAAATATCATTTGTGAATAGAGAACAGAATTTATTTGAAATGTAACATTATAAATGTCTTTGATGTTACTTTTGATCAATTGAATGCGTCTTTGCTGAATAGTATTTCTTAAAAAAAAAAAATACTGACCCTAAACTTTTAAATGGTAATGTATAAAAAAAGTTACGATATAATGTGTAGAGTATTTGTAATGGGCTGGCAAGTTACTACAGTGTTATTTTCCATCGACCGTGAAGCCCCAATAGCCATTGACCTCTCTGTTTGAAAGGAAACACATGAATAATCAAAAGCAAGATTTCAGCGAAGAGTCCATCATAAGCTTCAGTGACTTTGCCTGGACTCAGAGAGCGTGAACGACATCCATCACTCCCGCCCACGGCACGATCTCTGTCTCCATCTCAAACAATACTCCATCAAAACTAGACAAGTTAACAGTCACCCTGACGTTTGCGCGCTTTAGGAGAAGAAAAAAAAGGAAGGCGATAGATGAGAGCAGAGAGGATGAAGGAGGACGAACAGAGTGAGTACTGAGTGACACAAAAAGAAGCCCTGAGAGCAACAGAGAGAGAGAGAGAGAGAGAGAGAGAGAGAGAGAGAGAGAGAGAGAGAGAGAGAGAGAGAGAGAGAGAAAGAGAGAGAGAGAAACAGATAGAAACAAAGAGAGGAAGAGAGAAATAGATAATAGGAAAAAGTCAGGGGTCATCACTGGAGTTAAATAGGAATGCTTAATATTATGAATTAGAGATGCACTGATATATGAAAATACCATTAAGATAATTTTTGGCAGATATTAATACATTAAAAATAACATGTTAAAAACTAAAATCAATAATTGTCAATGCTACAAGTGAATTTAGGCATCACAACATGTTGTTCAGTATAAAAAATGGATGTTCATTTGGAGATTTGGTCAAGATTACATTTAACAGTGATATTAAATTATTAGCATTTTTAAAGATGAACTTTAAGTGAGAATCAGATGATGGCAAAAAAAAAGGACATTGATACACTGTAATAAAATAATTACAAGGTAGCTTATATTTGTGCATCCAAACACACTGACAAACATCACAAATCGCGTCTTTTTCAAAGTTTCTCAAGGCTTTATAGCTATAGCTAAATGTTAAAGGTGCACTATGTAACTTTTCCATCCGTTAGAGGTTGCCTATTCAAAACAAAGGCGTAGTTTGATGACGCCAAGTTTGAGCGCAGAATCTTGGGACATGTGGTCTTCACCTCACAGCCGGTGGAAAAGAATAGGGATAGGACTCGGGCAGAAATCATGTTCATGGATATGATTATTAACGTTACTGTAGTATGAAGCAGAGCAGAGCCAAGTGTTGTGGGAGCTGAGCAAGTCAGCTGGAGCGATTGTTAATAACACACGCCTCGCGAGCAGCGGGACTTTTATTATGCCACAGTCGCCGGCACTATTTCCACTTTTCTGGTCATGAGTATGAGGTAACGCAGCTCTGTTTATCATATTAGATACATTTGAGTGTGTTGAAAATGATGTTAGGACGTTACTCTGTGCGTTCGCTCGACAGCTGCTATGACATTTGTTGCACACTGCAGTGAGAGTAAAGCGTTTCTGTAAAATAAAACCGGAAACCAAGGATAACGCAGATATGACGCAATTGACAGGCGACTCCCTCACACTTTTTTTCACGATTTACAAATAGTTGGAAACTTTTGGGATGTTGTAAGTACTCAACTGAACAAAATACATAACACTGGCCTATTGGTTTTTGGATATTTTACTGCAAAAATGTTACATAGTGCACCTTTAATGTTAATTTAAAAAAAACTGGGTAACACTTCAATGGTCCACTTTAGACAATCTGCTGACTATATGTAATTTTGCAACTACATGTTAGCTAAACTCTCATTAGAGTATTAGTAGACTGTCTGCTTAATATCTGCTAACACTTTATTGTGATGCTCCACCAACAGACATTCTACAGACTATAAGTAACTTTGCAACTACTTCTTATTACCCAAACCCTAACACATAACCTAAGGGTCTACTACAGACTACTAATAATCTAATGATAGATAATTGACATGTAGTTGCAAAGTTACTTATAGATAGTAGAGTGTGACAGTTTTTTCAGTTTTTGGTTACACTTTATTTCGATGGTCCACTTTAGACACTAAAATGGACCATTGAAATAAAGTGTAACCAAAAACCAAAAAACTATATTTTCAATATGTTGAAACGCCTTCTCTTCCCAAGTCGTTAGCTAGCTATAATGCTGTTTAGATTTACTGGGCCAGATTTACAAAATTCCAAAAAAAAAAGCACTGATGGGAGTGGAAAGTTCAGCGAGTGATCTAAAGACAACGCATATATTAAAAAACACAGATGCAGCCGGATCATTTCCATAATGACCAACGCAATCTACTAAGAGCAGCGCAAATCAGTGTCTGGTTTAACCCTTGTGCATCAATTTGAAAAAGTTACTCTGAGGTCCTCAGAGGACCAAAATGTCCATGTAAAAAAAAATTTGAAGCGTTGGAGCACATACTTAAGTTTGGTCTCATTTTAAAGACTATTTTTGTTGAAGTAAAACCAAAGTTAAAAAAGTGAAACAAAAAAGTTATAGAGGTTTAAGTTTATGAAAATGATTTATAAACATAATTTTATATTTAATAAAACAATTCAAAATTTGAGGTTGATATCTCAAAGATAAGATTTTGTTTGGACGCAGTACCAAATTTTACCCCATTAGATGCCAGCAAAGCTCTACTGGTGCACACAGTGGTTGGATTTGTTTTTCCTCTCTCAAATATTACACTCGCACACTATTTTTTTTTTATTACACACATAAACAAAACACAATCTGACATCCATACCAAACACCCATACAATTATAGGCTATAATAATAATTTATAGCTGCATAATTTATCCAATTGGCTCTATAATATGCAGAAGCAGAAAACAGGAATAAAGTGAGTATTTGCTTTATAGGCCAAACCTGATAAAATGGCACCATCTGGTAAAAAATAGTAAAAATGTTAATTTTAAAGCCTTGCCAATAGAATGAAAGCCTATTAACAAAAATTGCATCATTTTATAGTTAAATGGCCCTGGGATTAAAAATTGCAGTTTTAATGGGTTGAACTATTTGTGAGTGTAACAATTTTTTTTGTATAGTTCTATTTGTGTCAAATAGATAATGGGGGTGAAATTCCAATATTAATACACACTTGTACCAAATTTTATGCAGTTGGCATTAACACAGGCAAAATGATAAAAAAAAAATCAAAACTGAAAAAGACAAAAATGTCCATAAGGATGTACAAGGGCTAAGACATTTTTTAAAGCTAAGAGCTTTTTTGGGGGCGGCAAATAATGGTGCAAATACCAATAAATTGACTATTTAAATTAATCATCACCTTACATGATTCATTTAAATACTCTCCTCCCATAAATTTTGTGTCTGAAAGGGAAACTCCTACAAATGCATAGGAGAGCGGGGTAAGATGAGCCAGTGGGTTGACCCACCCCCTTTATCTTCGCAACCAAACACTTTTATTGTGATTTGACCATATATTTTGGAACCACCCATCATTTCTGCCAGACTGTGAAAAGGAGAAACACATGGGAGGAGTGGAAGGCACCCATTTACTTTAAAAAAAAGTTTTTGCATAACGGATGTAATGGCTGTTACATCAAAGCAAATTTGTCCAGGTCTAAAAATATTTATCTTTGATTGATCTATATTGATGATTTAGAAATGTTTTTGGGAAGGTTGCAACTTTAGTGTTCAACATATTGTTTAAGAAATGCAAACAATTAAAGATACTGAAATTTCAACTTCATTTGCTTAGCTTTATGTTGTTCAAGTAAGCTTTAAGAAAAGAAATACAATGATTTGTAAAAGGAAATTGGATTATTAAATTCGTTTTAAAGAAGGGGTATATTATCTTTAAAATTTCACACGAGTCAGTTTACACCCAGATGGAGCAACTTACCCACTGACTTGGATCAACTTACCCCTAACCTGGGGCAAATTGAGCCACAGGAACACTTTTTTATAAGAAGCCATATTTTTAGAACCATTTGTCATAGATGCATTCTGATCATTTAAAATGATAGGAAACATTCTGGAATTACTTTAGAGACTTTTATTGTACTTCTGCCTCATTTTCCCTTATCTTGAGGACCTCACAAGTAAAAAATGGCTCATCTTGCCCCACTCTACCCTATGCAATAAGGTCAGCTGCAAATTAACCCTGTCCACGCCTTTTCAGTGCTAATTTTTCACTTTAGTAAATCCTGACAGTAGTTTTTTAATGGCAAAAGAGGGTTTGTGCTGGCGCAAGCTGTTAGTAAATCTGGCAATCTGGTAAATCTAGTACATTTTGATCATATGCATCTTAAAAAATTAATCATATAACGACTCTGATGGGGGTCTTTTATGTTGGAAAATTAATATATATAACGCTGCAAATGAAACCTCTTAAAATTTTTCAAGGCAAACATAAATATACCGTTTTTTAAACTGATATGGCAAACATGTTGAAGATTAGCAGCAAGGCAATCGATTTATTATGTTTGATTTGACACAAAAATAGTTTATTCAGGGCATTAGGCATCTCCTTTGATATCCATACAAATAGATCAGCCTCTGGCCCCCCGTTGGGTTCCCACGGTGTTGCACATTTATGAATAGAGATTGTAGTCCCCCCTGGAGGAGGGTCTCTGCATGATGCACCAGTGTTGATGATGCAAATGTACTACGGTTTAAATTAGCACAAAGTGGGGCATAATCGAACTTGCAGCATGCAAATTGACATAAATCTGCATTCCTTAACAGCCAAGGTCTAAAAATGTCCAGATTGATGACATGAGAAGATGCATGCAGGTTCAACTGATTCACTGCTGATGCTTTGACTCTTCCACCAGGCTACAGATGGCTGGACCTCCCTGTAGCAAAAACTGAGTTGCATCCATAATAAATCTCATTTATTTTTCTAAGCGAGATTGTTTACAAATAGGCTGAAAATGCAGTTTGCGGCATCAACCTAATTCAGTTTTAAGCTTTCAATGAACCAGCAAATTTGCACTGATATTAATAGTCTTCCATGTAATATCAAATGTTTTGCCTTCATGAACAACGTTCCTGCACCATTAACTATGTTCATAATGATAGAGCAATTCAACAGAGAGTTGTAGCTAAAAAACACCCAGATCCATCATAAATTGAGACAAACAGGCTGATGAAAAAGAGATAGAGGAGAAAAAGAGGGACAGAGATTCATTCAAAGATCCAAAAAGAAAGACAGGGCAATACTGAAAGAAAAAGAGAAGAAGTTAGAGAGAGAGGTGACAATACCTGCAGCGTTCACTCCAGCTTCTTCTCAAGAGGATGAAGGGATGAATGGATGGGTGAGTGGATGGATGGATGGATGGATGGATGAGGACCACATGAGTGGAAGCACGAGATGTGAAGCAAGAGAAGGAACAAAGAGAAACGATCAAAAAAATGTGTGCGAGCATGCGTGCGTGTGCGTCTGTGTGCGCTCACTGAACACTATCAAAAAGTAAGTATCTCGGAGGAGATTTAAGGAGGATTTCACATAGCGAAATAATGAAATAATTGAAGCGAATGTTTGCTGGAGGGAAGGTGTGGTGTCAGATTGTGTTTCTGGATAATCAGAGGCTTTGCCGTGAGATGTGCCTGGTTAAATCCTGCATTACAGTCAAAGCTGACAGCAGATGCTGCTCAACATGCTTCTGTGATACTGCACTGGAGATCTCAAAATACATCTCTATCTTTTTCACACGCACAAACACAACCTGCTCGATTATGAAGTGACACATTCAAGCTGTTCCACCCACACACCCAGGAAGGGGCATTTTGGTCGTTTAGTCTAAAGGTACGTGCAAGATGAATCAAGCGAGTACTCAAGTGCTTTGGTGAGGGAGGGGGGTCTACATATCTGTGCTCTTTTTTAAAGAAAATTGTTAAGTCTATAAACATGTGCATTACTTTACATGCATCAGAAGGAACAGTTCACCTAATAATGGAAATTCTGTCATCATTTCCTTACCTTCAGGTTGTTCTAAACCTGTATGAATATTTTGAAGAATTCAAAATATTGAGAACTCAAGCTTTGAAAAACACAAAAAAAGAATCATAAAAGTGATCGATATGTCTTATGTGCTTTAAAAGTCATACAAAAGCTTTATTACCTTCCCCTCCAATTCAACCATTTTAACATGAGTCAATAAACAGAACTTGAGAACCGAATCAGTACAAATAATGAACACATCATTCAGAAAAGTTTTGTAAACTAAATCAAATGATTCATTAAAAAAATGTATCTCAAAAGAATAATTAATTTACAAATTGAATAGTGTTATCTCATGAAGAAAAGCTGCAGTGTATTTTTAATGAATAACGATGAATGATTTTATGACATACTTTTATGCTGCTTTCATGGTGTTTTTTTGTCATTAATGAGGCTTGACAGCCAGAGTTCTCATTCACATTTATTATATTCACTTATAAATTCGCCTTTTCTGTTCCATGCATGAGAGCAATACGTCATATGGGTTTGGATCAACATGAGGGTGAGTAAATGAAAAAAAGTTACATTTTTAACTGGACACACTCAATCATTTTCCTTAAGTGTTCTTAAGTGATTTTAAGTTGGCAAAAAAAATGCAAAAAGGTTTGGGGTCGGTAAGATTTTTTAATGTCACTTAAACTCACCAAGGCTGTATTTATTTAATCAAAAATACAGTAATATTGTGAAATATTATTGCAATTTAAATTAACTGCAATTTTCAACATCATTACTCCAGTCTTCAGTGTCACATGATCCTTCAGAAATCATTGTAATATGCTGTTTTAGTGCTCCAGAAACATTTCTTATTATTATCAAGTTAAAAACAGTTGTGCTGTTTAATATTTTTGTGGAAACTCATTGTTTTGACTTGCTGAATAAAAGTATTAGTTTATTATTTACTGACCCTAAACATTTGAACAGTAGTGCATGCAAAAAATATTTTAATTATATTAAATATTATTATTATATTAGATGTGTCTAGATCAAATAAATAAATAAAAATCAGCCCCTTTTATCTAATCTATGTATTGATTTTGATTGGTATAAAATGTTTTGAAGTTTAAAAGTCAAGGCAATTATTGTGTTGAAATGATCGATCTTTGCTGTCTCTTCTCACAGCACTCAGGTAATCATGCCCATCCCTATTCCCTCCCACACGCACACAGAGAAACCGCTAACTGTGATCAGTGGCACTGCAGTGGAATATTAAAACATGGTTAGGTGTGTGTGTATGCACAATGGATTACCTGTAAAGGTGTGCACTCCATTCAGCCGTGGAACAGATGATGGAGTGGCAGGGGGGGAAGAGGAGGGGGAGGAGGGGGGTAAGGGAGTGATACGAGCAGGAACGGAGGAAGATAGAAGAGTGAGATCTGGGAAGAGAGCATTGGAAAGAGAGGTGGTGGGAACTTCAGGAGAAGGAGGGAGAGTGGGAGGAGCAGAAGTGGAAGGAGGGAGAGTCGAGGCGTTTGGAAGAGTGGAAGTGGGGACGGTAGTGGAAGATGACGAAGAGGAGGGAGGAGGGAGAGTTTCGCCTTCAGTAGAGGGTGAAAGGGACGTTTGAGGAGGAGATGTGGGAGAAACAGAGGATGAAGGGAGAGTAAAGGTGGGAATACGGAAGTCTGAATCTCCCTGGTCTTGGAAGAAAAAAAAATGACAACAGAAAATGATGGAAGGAGAAAGGGATGATGGATGAGAGGGAAAATGGAAGAGGAAATAAAGAGCGTGTCATGCAAAAAGAGAAACAAAAGAAAGGAAAGGAAAATTCAGAAAAAAAGAGATGTGAACGTAAACGTAAAACAGCAGAAGAAATAAATTATGACGAAAACACCTCTTCTTTTCATTCCTCCCTACTCGCCGTTCGTCTCTCACGTTAATTACCTTGTACCAGGAGAGTGTGTGATACATCCCCCATGCCGATCCCATTATCAGCCTGGCACTCATAAACGCCATTATCCGACTTGTTGAGTGATTCGAAACGCAGAAATGCACCATCCACCTTCGCCAGCTGGGGGAGCTCTCCGTCTTTCTTCCGCCACACAAATGCAGTCGGTCTGAGAGAGAGAGGGGGAGAGAGAGAGATTACATTACAAAACACACCACATATACAGCATTTTGAAATTTCACATCAAAAGAAAAGCAGAAAGAGTCGTTTAATTGAGCAGATTGAAGGGTTTTGCAATTTGGCACACTATCAAACGAGCTGAGGAGCACAGAGGGATGCACTGGAGAGAGTCCCGAACACAGCGAAGCTCAGTCACATTTCAAGTGAAATGAACCAGATTCAATTTAGTCAGAGGGGAAAGAAAACCATGTAGCCAAATCACCAGTGTTGTGACCCACCTGACCTGTAGGGTCATATGACACAAACAGAAAAGTCAATGCCCAGAAACAGCTGCTATTTTTTAACTCAATGTTCTGGGTGGACGACTATAAGCGTGGTGGGATTTGGGACAGGGCCAATGTTTGTGTTCAAAAACAAGTTTCCTGAATACTCTCCCTGTTTTCCATTGGTTAACCAAACATAGCCCCGCCCCAAAGTCCCACCATTAGTTGAGCCAATGTTGCTGTGTTGTGCTGGTCTGGTACTCAAACAAACAGAGTAATGTTTTGATTGCGCCACACAGCCACAGTGTTCACACTTCCTGGGGAAGTCAACCTACTGCTGGGATAAAAGAAAGTATTTTAGCATCAAAAAATTACACGCTTCACCTCCAAAATCCCCTCATATGCCAAACTAAATGTGGCTTTTTTCCGTGAGTTCAAATCAGCGTGTCTGTGTGTGTTACAGGGATTTAGAGAATTACGATGAGGACACAGGCGAATCATTATTTGAGTGCATGAATAAACCAAATAATATCCTTTTCAATGATGTTGATAGAACGGTGTTGTTATGACTAAACGAATATATTAGTCTACTCTTTCTCTAGCTCTGTCATGAGATATGTTACTTGCAATACAGTAAGACAACAAAACAAGCAAGGAGATGTTGTATGAGAGGTAGTGTTTCACATAGAACCCGGACACACACACACACATTTGGTTTTCATGTTTTATGGGGACTTTCCATTGACATAATGATTTTTATACTGTACGAACTATATATTCTATCCCCTAACCCTAAACCTACCCATCACAGAAAACTTTATGCATTTTTACATTTTTAAAAAACATCACTTGTATGATTTATAAGCCGTTTTCCTCATGGGGACCATTGATTTTGGATATTGCCATCTTTGTGGGAACATTTTGTCCTCATAGCGTAGGGTTTACCAGGCCACACACACACACACACACAGTACTGTTCAAATGTTTGGGGTCGGTAAGATTTTTAAAATGCTCTTAAAAGAATTAAATTAAATTTGTTCAAAAATACATTAAAAACAGTAATATTACATTTCATTACAATTTAAAATAACTGTTTTCTATTTTAATACATTTAAAATGTAATTGAATCTTCTGATGGCAAAGCTGAATTTTCAGCAGCCATTACTCCAGTCTTGAGGGTCACATGATTCCTCAGAAATCATTCTAATACACTGATTTGCTGCTCAGTAAACATTTCCTATTATTATACAATGTTGAAAGCAGTTGTGCTGCTTAATATTTTTTATAGAAACCGTGATACTTTTTTTCAGGATTCACTGATCAATAGAAAGTTCAAAAGAGCAGCATTTTTTTATTATTATTATTTGAATTCTCTATAACATTGTAAATGTCTTTCCTTCCTGAATAAAAGCATTAATTTCCATTAAAAACAAAAATCTTATTGACCCCAAATGTTTGTGTAGTGTGTATAAAGTATATATCTGTTTGTGTTTTCCTGGTAAACCCTACGTTGTGGGGATAAAATGTCCCCACAAAGACAGTAATACCAGTAATATTTGACCTTGTGAGGACATTTTTTGCTCCCCATGAGGAAAACAGCTTATAAATCATACAGAATGATGTTTTTTGTAATGTCAAAATTTAGAACGTTTTTTTTTGTGAGGGGTAGGTTTAGGAGATAGAATATAGAGTTTGTACAGTATAAAAATCTTTATGTCTATGGAGAGACCCCATAAAACATGGAAATTCAACATGTGTGTGTGTGTGTGTGTGTGTCTGTGCAGCAAAAAGATCATTACGAACAATGTAAATGCCACCTCTGATACTACAAGTATCTTCTTCAGATACAACCCCCTATTTGTGCTCCCATTCCAGTAAGGAAGAGATAGAGAGTAAAAGCAAATGAGAAAATGCGACAGAAAGACACTGGGATTTCTAAATGGGGTTGAATAGCTCTCAGTGTGGTACTAATGGATGTCAGAAGCCATAATGAGTTGTAATGCGATCTTGCACCAGTAGAGGGTGATATTCAATTACATTACCTTCAATTTCCAGGGAGAAATAATTATGTGATATAACCAGGCTTAAGTAGCTGTAATACATATACCTGAAAAAATTATGTTTCGTCCTTTAGCTCCTGAAAGGGAGTTGTTGAACTCACTGAGACCCTAGATAGATCTTCTATCTGTATCTCTTGTAACATCAAGGCAAATATCTCTGTAATACTGTCAAACAGAACTATGTGTGTTTGTGTGTGTGTGTAAAAGAGAGAAAGGAGATCAATAGGCTGACCATTTTTAGCTTCGTACATAAAACATGAATGTCAAGGATGGAAACGAGAGTGTGTGTGTGTGTGTGTGTGTGTTTCTTACTCTGGATTTCCGTTCCCTACGCACTGCAGGTAAAACTTCTCTCCTTCTCTGGGCAGGTCACTCTCAGGCTGAATGGACACGCTGGGAGAAACTGAGAAAAAACAAGTCAAGTCAAGTCAAGTCAAGTCAACTTTATTTATATAGCGCTTTTTACAATGCAGATTGTTTCAAAGCAGCTTCACAGTGTTAAACAGGAAAATAATGCAACAGAATTTGATTCGGCTGTACAGCCGCTCTGGAGAAAACGGTGATGTCATCTAGCTCATTTCAATTATCATATATATTTAAGTAATGTAGTTGATATAGTTAATTCAGTTTAGTAATTAAATTTATTTGGATATTTATTTGGATATTTATTATAACACAAAGACACATTTTTGTTTCTCTATGTTTGTGGTGCTTTTCTCTTCATGCTAATGTATTATATACAAGTGGTGGGTGGTATGACTAAAATATTATATCATAGCATGGCTAATATTATAATCACGGAAACTATGAGACAAATTCAGTTTTATAAACAGAATAAAAATATAATTATTGATATTTTTATATTTATATTTCTAAATATATTTTACTATATTATAATGTATATTTTTGAATAATCCAGTGAATTAAATACTTTTTATTTTTGTCCTTTTATTTGGAACTTAATGCATGCAAACAAAAAGAGAAGATTATTCATAACAACTGAATGATAAGCCACACATCAACACCAAAACAGCTGTTTCAGCTGTTGTTTTTTTAGCACTTGTGCTAAACCATAATAAAAACAGTGATATATTATAACACGCTCCTGCTGAGGCTCAAATAAGTAGATGGCGCCAACAATGCCAAGGTCATGGGTTTGAGTTTCAGGGAATGCATGAACGGATCATATGTGTTACGTTGAATGCAATGTCAATGTCAATAACTTGGAATGCATTATTTGAAGTTTGAAGCCATTGTAAAATAAGTGATAAATAGGTGACAGCACATATTAAGTTGAATTCTAAATAAAGGTGGCACATTGTGACAATCCACAATTACACATTATTCACAATGTATGCATCAAAACACAAATGCTCCAGTTAAAATTAAGCAGTCTATGCTGAAAGCACCTGTCTGATATGGTATATCATCTGTGGTATAAACTTTATAGCAGAACTTCTGCTGGTTGACATTTCTAAAATCATAGCGTCATACCATTCAACTCTACACAACAGCTGCATGAAATAAGCTTTCTGGCTTTTGTATGCGTGTCTTACACAAGACGTTTAGGGGCTGTTCTGTCTTCTTGTCTCCGTTGGCGATGGACGGGTGATCCACTGCACAGGCGATCAGAGCGTTGTTATCATTCCTTGTGACAGTGAGGGTGAGCTCACTGGTTACTGTGTAGGTTGGTTCATCAGGGTTGGACTCCACAACATCAGGACGCCCTACACACACGCAAACACAAAATAAACACTGTAATTACTGAACAACAACAGTTTGGGTTAAAAGTGGATTTTTGACCTGACTGTGTGTGTGTGTCTGTGTGTTTGTTTGTACCTGGCAGCTCCTCTTGATCACGGTACCAGTGTAGTTTAGCAGGAGGTTTGCTACCTGAACTCGTGCAGGTAAGAGTAACCTTGCCGCCCTCCTGAACAGCATCTTCAAAACCTGTTATCACTGGCTTACCTGGAACACCTGCGAGAGATGCAGAGATATAAAATGAAAAACATAACATTATCAGGTGCAGTTTGAAGGAAATAAGTGGCTAGATTCTGGCTAGATAAAATGTGGCTCACTATCGACAACAACTAGCTACTTGTTATTAGGCCTGCATGGAACTTGCACCAAATAAAATCTGCTCTGTAGATTTCTGCAGAATTCAGATGTCCATCATTCACACCCCCCACCCATTGCATGTTCTTTTATATAAAAACTTGGCAAATTTTATAATGTTTTTAGCTGCCAAAAAGAGTACAGTACTCTCAGCTCCGTTTAACACATTTTACCATATTTAAATCAATTATGCAGACTTCCCCCAAAAACCAGTACAGAAAATGTGGAGAAGTGTCCAAGTTCCGCGTGGGCCTGGTCACATCAAACATGCTTACCAGAAGCGGCTGGTGCTTTTCAAAAGAGGTGAAGCGCAGATGTCAGTTATCAATGACAACATGTGTATCTGGATATTTAATGATTTTGGTCTGCAATATGGCTCCCAAAATCAGTTGCTAGCAAATTTTCAAACTTCTACTACTTCGCAGTGTGACGTTTCAATTTGAATTGAATGTGAATAAAAATGTTATCAAGCCTGCAACATTATGGCTACATGAAAAAACAAACATACACCATGACCAGTGTAAACTGACTCTTAGGGCCCTATTTTAACGATCTGAGCGCATGGTCTGAAACACATGGTGCAGGTGCACTTAGAATCCACTTTTGCTAGTTTATCGACGGGAAAAACTTTTGGAGCACCAGGCGCATGGTCCAAAAGGGTTGTACCTAGTGTCTTAATGAGTCATGGGTGTGTTTTGGGTGTTTGCAATAAAGTCTTATCTCCCATTCCCTTTAAAAGCCAGTTGCGCTTGCACCATGGTGGATTCGCTATTTACATGGTGGAATTTGCGAGCAGAAAGATCATCGTAATCATCTAATAGAAAAGCCATGCTTTCAGATGGGACAAAAATATATTAATTGAAAGGCCACTGTCCATTAAACAAACTAATATTTTCCTCATGCTAAAGACACCCATGATAGTCTCAGACTTTCAGGGAAATACATGAAGAGGAATGAGGAATGTGCTACATATAACAATAGCTAATTCTACTGATTCATACCACCCTGACTGAAAATGCACACACACATACCAAGTACAGTAACTGTGGCTCGTGCAGTCCGTACAGGCATGGTGAAAATGGAACAGGTGTACTCTCCATCATCTGACAGCTGAACGTCCGCGATGGTGATTATCAGCTCTGTACCCGTGGACTTTACCAACTGGATACGGTTATCTCTCAGTGCTGAAAGACAGAGCAGATAAGAGAAACACATACACTCCATAGGTGCCATATTCTAGAATTTTTTGCATTTTATTTTCCCCTCTCTGCAGATAATGTTAGTCAAGGTGTCTGGCACCAAAACCATTGTGATTTAGATTTATGTGATTGCTTTCTACCATCTCTCTAACGCTTCCATTTTCTCCTTTATCAGACTCGAACTTGTTACATTTTTGTTACTTGTTACACATGCAAAAGTATGTGTACAATCCTGATCCACACTACATTCATATGACTTTGAAATCCATTTATAAGATTTTTTAGTATATGTCTAATTCAGAATGAGATGTGTCAGTATCATACTGAGTGTGCAATATCGTCTGATCTGAATACACTCATTTTCGCTTACTCTTTGCTCATCTAGCGAACCATGTGACGTTTACTATGTAGTGAATAGTGAACGAGTCAGCAGTTTTGGACAATGTATACTGTATGCATGAATGCATAAAATGCCTCTGTTCTCTTACAGATATTGTCAGTTCAGCACCAAAGCGAGATGACAGACATGAGTACAGGCAAAGTTTCCAGTTTTCTGTGCTCTTTTTCCGCTACTCTCAGTTGTTGTATGAGAAAGTCTCTTGGCATCATGCTGATGCTGACATTATTACTATAGCAACCCATGTAGATACACTGGATATTGACTACACAGATTTCACCATGCAAAATGACAGTCCTCAGATTAGATTTATGTGCAACCAAGCCTAGGAAATAAACCAGCTGTACATTTAGGAATTCTATATGTAAATGACCTCTGTTCTGACTGGCTAGCACTGTTGTTTATCAAAGTAAGCCAAGTGGCTTAATACTGAATATATATTTATATGTGGTCATGTTGCGATGTTACAGTCATGATTTTGAATTTTAGAATTTTTTCAGTCTTTTTGGGCTGGACAATTTTTCATTTTTCAATCAAGTTAAAGTATGTCTGCATAGTACATAAAACAATTTTATCTCAAAAGGAGAAAAATCATAATTTTCATTTAAGAATAAAAAAAATTCAATAAAAAGTAAAGCATGTCCATAAGCTTTAAGGTAATCTTTATGCTAATGCACTCCTAAAAGTTCACTTTTAACAGATTTACACATCTTACTTGTTTCCGCCACAGAATAAAACATTTTAAAAGATAATTGCGACTTTTTATCTCACAATTGCGACTTTATATTACGCAATTCTGACTTTATATAACTCGCAATTGCGACTTTATATCACAATGTGAAACTATTTCCTTTTTTTTTATTCTGAGGTGGAAACAAGCTTCCATATCTTTCTCTTGTATGCAATTAAAAATATTAATATTTGAATTAGCTTTTCTTTTTATGTAGTCAGTTTTATTTTAATATAAATTTTAGTTTAAGTTTTGCCTATGCAAAACAATCATTTTATATATATATATATATATATATATATATAATTTTTGTTTTGTTTTGTTTGTTTTTTTAAGTTTTTTTCACTTAATATTTACATTTTATTTTATTTCAGTTTTACTTAAATTAATGAAAACGATTAATAATAAAAACACAGTTCTCTTCCGGGAAAATGGAGCAAAAATACTGATGAGTCATCCTGCACTACACAGATTTTTGCCCAATCAAGTGTTCTGTAGAAAGAGAAAGTCCCCCCCCCCCCCAGTGGTTGGTCTGATCAAACAGGCTGGCAATGATCGAGAAAACCTGTTTGAGAAGTTATTATTTTTGCTAATGGTGCAGAAATTACACACTTCACCTTTGAACAAAAGGAGAACTTGTGTCTAACGCAGATATACAGTAAATGTGTGTGTGCGCTTCATGGTTTATCAGTAAGTGAAGGGCACTTAATTTGTCTTCATCTGCTGACGGTCCTCTGTCCTCCATTCTGCTCTTTCATGCACACACTCCTCCTTTGTCATTCCTCCCTTTATCTATCTTCGCTCATCCACCCATCCATCGTTCCTCCACGCTAATCTGTTCATCTCTTCACACTTGTGCGTATGTGTGAGTCTCCTGTTCTCCTTTTACTGTGCTCTCTCTCTTTTCTACACAGCAAAAAATATTTTTCCTAATCAGTATTTTTGTCTTGCTTTCCAAATATCTAAACATCTAAACAAAATTGTGTAAGATAATGAGACTTGTTTTCAAAGAATATATTTTGAATCGAGTTTATTTCTTACCCCAAATTGTTTTTCTTGTTTAAAGGTCAAACCACACTAAATTTATTTGAATTTATACTAAAAGCAATAGGATTAGAAAAATAAACTTTAATATAAACATTGGAATTTGGAAACTGTTATTATCGTGCACAATTTTGCTAAAAATGTATTTATCCTATTTTTTTTTTTAAGTCCACTTCCGTGACTGTATTTCTCTTCTGCCTTCTTTTAATGCTCCCTTTTTCTTTCTCGTTCAATAGACTGTTTTCTATTTCTGCTTTTTCATGGTGCTCTCTTGTCGCCTTCTTTTGTTTTCCTCTTTAATCAGGTCACCCCTCTATTCTCTCTCTGTCTTTCTCTCTCCATCACCTCGCTTTTCGTTATCACGGAGCCACCTGTTTGTTTTTAGGGTGATATTAATGTTTTAGGAAGGTGTCTCGCTCGTTCTTTTTGTGTTCTGTGTTGAGGGACTAAGAGCTCTGTGGAAATCTCTAGGGTCCAATGAAAATCAATTCCTGTTCAGACCAAAATGGCGAGTAATTGCAATCACGGACCACAGTCTTAAAAGCGAATGAGTAAAAGAGAGGTCATGAAATGTCTGTTTGTTAAAGTCAATGTGAATTGCAGTTTACAACTAGTTTTATTAGTAATTTAACACACTTTTTGTGGGAAATAGGATATTCTACTTAAATAAATAAATGTAAAAGTACTCAATGGTTAAAAATGTTTAACGAGATTTAATGTTATTCATTAGGAATTGATTGGATTGTGAAAAGAGAGAGCTATTAAACATAATGCAACCAGCCCGAATGAAAGTTTGCTAAAACAATAAAAGTTTGCCGAAATAAATGCATGGCAGATGGGAAGATATTCAACAAATTTTTAATGAGTCCCCTTTTCACACATCTGCTTCTGAAGAAATATATTGCCTTAATCATACGGACCACTTTTGTAGTACTTTTTGTGGTGCTTTTTGGCATTTTTTGGCAACTTCAGTCCCCATTCATTTTTATTATATGGAAAACAGCAGCCAGGACATTTGCTTTTGTGCTCCACAGAAGAAAGAAAATCATACAGGTTTGGACGAACATGAGCATCATCATTTTCCTATTAAAATAGGTGGCGCTCACCTCTCTTCTCTCCAAAGTACAAGGTCTGCTGGGCCGTGTTGGACCACTGGAGAGAGGAGTTATCGTTTTCCTTCACGCTGCAGGTCAGGGTCACCACCCCGCCCACTGCCACCGTCTCATCTTGGGTCACTGGCTGGAAGGGGTCTTCATCTGGGCAACAGGACAGAGATAAATGAGAAGTTATTAGAGTAAAAAAAAGAGAGAAATCCAAGATGACATCATGAAATGAGATATAGTTAGGGACAGAGAGAGAAGACAGTGAGAAAATGAGAGACTTAGGTGAAAATTAGATGCTTCGTCCCCATCATCATGATCTTTGAGTGCAGTGCTGTGTATTTCTTGCTAAAGAAAAAGAAGAGAAAATGGCATTGTTAAAGTTGCCTGCACCTCACGCTACATGGGTCGCCAGAGAACGAAACTGAAGACTACGATATAGCATGAAAAGAGGTAGAAAGGAATTGATAATAATTAAAATGCTGACTGAGGTCTCCAAGATTCTGAAGAAAAACAACATATTTTAAGAGGATATATATATGTAATTACTAATATCAGATATTTGCTCATATATGCATTTATGTATTTAAAAAAAAAACTTATCCTGCACCATTTATGATACGGGTATGAATGGTACTTCAAATCTTGTGCTATACTTTTTTGCGGAAGAAGTTCTTACCTCGTGAAAAAACCCTAGACTTAGATTTATGAAGGGACCAATCACATCTTATGACCAGAATATCATAGAGACATAGGTGGGTCCTTTAAGAGGACCAGGAAAACCCTAGCTAGCTGCATAGCAACACCCTGGCAACCACCCAGAACATTCTAGCAACTGCAAAGCATCACCCTGTAATCCCCCAGAAAACACTAGTAACTGCACAGCAACAATCCACGATACGCAAGCAAGTAAAATGCAACCACTTGGCAACCACCCAAAACACCATAGCAACCGCATAGCAACACTCGGGCAATCACCTAGAACATTCTAGCAACTGCATATCAACCAGTGAGAATATTACAGCATCACATCATAATAATGAGTTTTGTACAGGTAAATACCACTCACATTTCCTGAAAAAAAAGCTTAGTTTTGTGATTTTATATCGGTTACTTAGTGCTTGTAGGGATTGGGGTTGGAGGTTAACTGTAAAGCCCTACAGGCATCTAACAGATGATAACTTTACTCAAATGTGTCTGTGTGAGTTCGAGTATAAAGGCCAGATGTAATGCCAATGTAAGATTAGCTGTATGATAATTCCGCCCTGGGCGGCCCATGCTCCACTTTACCCAATAATTACCACTTAGGTTATAATCGATGACCTTTTTAATGCTGACCGCTGCTGGATCAACTCTGGGCGAAACGCTGTCTGAATGTTAGGCTAATAGGCAACTTGAATGGAGCGACGCGTTAATGTTAAGTGAATGCTGGGCAAATGCTGGCTTGATGCTGGCCAAGCTCTGGACTTAAATAGATTAAACATGGAGCAAAACTTGGCTGAATGTTGGGCGTATGCTGGCTGAATGACGGGGCAAATATCGCTAATTGCAAGGCTGACATTGGTTGAATGCTGGCTTAATCTTGGCCTGATTATGATTTCACACTGGCCTTATGATACTGCATTTGTCGAACTCAATCTTAGATTGATTCAGGCTAAACACTGGCTTAATTCTAGCCTGATGTTTTGCTAGCGCTAGGATTAACCTACTCAATCGCAGGCCAAATGCCGGCTTTCCACGGGCAAATATGTGGGACAAACGCAGGTGCGCTAGGCAAGTGTGGAGCTGGGCCGAACTGGGCTGAACAAGACTCTGCTTTTAAAAATAGAGCTAGATCAGAAGGGATGAGAAAAGACCAAGTCTCAGCATCTACATCACAGAACATCTGGCTATGTATGTGCGTACATGTTAAAACCTTATGTCCGCTCAAAACTGAAATAGTGGTAGAATTAGAGTTAGCTCTCTAAACCCAATGAACCTATGCCAACAGATAATAGGCTAAAATTAGCCTTTAGCTTTAGCACACACAGTGCTGGCTACTTATCGGCAACCAATTAGAGCGTGTTAGCAGTTAATAAGCGATTAGTGGGTCACATACACGCTCTCTGTGCAGTGGACAACTGCTGCAGGGGGCACTTACTGAGACTCTTAAAATGGCATCTGATCCATTTAACTGGTTATGTCAGGACACTGATTCGACTCTAATCACTGAGTGGATGGAGTGAAGTGGATATGGGGAGAGAGAGAATCTGGGTGAATTCAATTTCAAAGAGAACACCACTATGTCCTACTCACTCCAAAGGGCAGAGCACTTAAAATGAGTATTCTGAAGTGTGCAGGGTGTTACTGTCTCATATGTGCATGATTGGAACACACTACACAAATATATGTCACTGCCACTTTATGTAGAATCGTAACATTAACTTGATAACATATGCAGTAGAATTTTGAATTCTGCCATTATTTACGCATCCTCATGTTGTTTCAAACCTGCCTGGAACACAAAAGAAGAACTTTTCAACTGCCTTTGTCCAAACAACTAAAGTCATTGGTGTCCAAAACAACACTGGACCCCCACTGACTTTCATAATATATGGTCAAAAAAAAATAAAAAGACATGTATTGTTCCACAAAATAAAATATGGGTCATAAAAGTTTGGAACAACAGATGGACAACAAGTAGTGACACAACAAGTGTTTATTAAACAAGAGTTAACAAAATTGTTAACAAAATTTTAAACAACATTTATGTATTTAGCAGATGCCTTTATCCAAAGCGATTTACAAAAGAGCAACAAAAGCAATCAGTCAAAGAGCCAACTATATTCACAATATATAATGGCAGGTTTATTAGACAAGTGCATTAGGAAGCTTGGTTTATGGGTGTGGTTAAATGTTGCTTTAGTTGCTTCTTGAAAGATAAAATGTTCTCAGCAGCTCGGGTGGAGGTCATTTCACCAGAGAGGTGCACAGAGGGTGAAGGTTTTGGAGTGGCTTTGAGCTCTTTGTGAAGAGCGTTGCTCGCTCAGTGACCGTAGCTGGTGTGTTGGAGAATATACTTGTAGGAGTGAATTGAGGTAGGGAGGTGTTTCAGTTGCAGTCCTGGGGCCATATTCACAAAACATCTTAAGGCTAAAAATAGCTCCTAACTTGCAGATTTAGGAGAAATTCTTAAAAATAATGGGCGTGTCAGTCCTAATTTTAGGACCCCTACATTTTTGCTCTAAGAGTATTTCACAAAGCATTTTAGCACTAAATCCAGCTCCTAAATCTGTGAAAAGTTAAGAGTAGTCAAGAGGAATACTAAGTCACTAAGACCAAATCACAAACAATCCTAATGGCAGACTTGCCTTCCCTTTCTCTCTTCCACTTCGCTTCCTGTCTACTCACTGTCCTATCATAATAAAAAGGCAAAAATGCACCCTGGTATGAGTGGTAGTGTGTCAAACTTTTAAAAAATACTGCTAGAAAAGGTGGACAACAACAGAGAAAATAAAACATGACTGGGAAGAGGAAATTGGTTTTAATATTCATGAAACCATGGATAAGTGCTTGAGAAATGTACACACATGTTCTGTGAATGTTAGAAACAATTTGATTTAGTTCAAGGTAATTCATAGGCTTCATTATTCTAAATCAAAACTTCATAAAATTTATCCCATGATTTCTCCACTTGAAATAAGTGTAAAATGTCAGAAGACACCCTGTTTTATTCTTTATGGTCATGTAGTAAAATTCAGCCATTTTGGAAATTTGTATTTAAATTTCTTTCTGAAGCACAATCTATTGATCTGGAGCCTGAGCCTTGTATTGGACTTTTAGGAGCAGAGAATGCTTTTTGTAGTAAGTATCAAACACAGGCCATTTCGCTTCTATGATGCTTGCAAAAAGAATCATTTTACAGATGTGGAAAGCAGATTCTGTCCCTACTTTTAGTAGGGCTAGAGAACTGGGAAATATGTTGCACTTGGAAGAACTGAGATTTATATTAAAAGATAAACTATCTGTTTTCATTAAGATTTGGAAACCAATAAGACTGTTCCTACAGGAGGACTGAACAAGCTTTATGCACATATGTATGTATATGTATGTATGTACAGTGGTGGCCAAAATTAATAGAACACTTAGCATCTGGGAGTCGTCTTATTGGGCCTGGATTTATTTTCCAAGAGGACAATGACCCGAAACATTCTTCCAACTATTGCCGGAACTACCTGCGACGGAAGGAATCTGCTGGAACATTGAAAATGATGGACTGGTCCCCTCAAAGTCTGGACCAAAACCCCATCGAGCACATTTGGGGCGAGTTGGAAAATAAACTGGACAGATCTATTGTACATTCAAAGGAAAGCCTTTGGCTTCAGTTGCAGAAGGTATGGGATAACATTAGTGTTGAAGCTCTCAGAGGAAATATATTGACACTATGCCAGAGATATGTGCTGCTGTAATTGAGGCAAAAGGTGGACATACCAAATATTAAAGTTAAAAGTGGATAAAAACAGTACGATTAACTTCATCTGATATTTGATGGTCAGAGTAGCCATCTGCATGTTTCATGAACGTTATGAAATGAAATCATGTTTTGGAGGCAAAAAAAGGTCAATATTTTCAGATCTGTCAGGTGTTCTAATAATTTTGTCCACCACTGTATGTATGTATGTGTATATATGTATTTGGGTGTATGAATGTATATATTTGTATATTATTTTAATTTCTGTCATTGCCGATCACCAGGATAAAATATTGTGTATTTTCACTTCGTCACTTATGTACAAAATGTTTTTTTGTTTGAAGAGCAAACAGGGGAGGAGTGTTCTAATTGAAATCAGTAAGTACCTAGTTTAAAAGTAGCATGTACAATGGTACTGCTTAGAAAGTTTGAGCTATTTATCCTGTATAGTTCTTGGTTTGGTGTCCTTGTGTGTGTGTGTTGTCTTAAGAAAATTAAAATAAAGTGATAATAAATAATATTAATTAATTTATTAAATAAATAAATAAAAAAGAAAATAGTGACTGTGGCAGTTGTTTCACGAGTTACAAATGATCGGATAGAATAAAAGAGTAAAATAAGCCTATTTGCCGTGCTGTCCGAGGGGATCGAGGGCTCCAAGCTCGGGATTTAGCCCAAACCCAGAGTACTCCCTCATATCCCTGGCCGGGCCAAAAGTGAGGAGTCGGGGTGGCGGAGGGATGCAGAGAACTGTCGTGGTAACTAGGTGAGTCGGCTGTGTCTCCTCTCGAGCTGATTAGATAACGCTTCTCCCAAACTTTGTTTATAAAAAATAATTTGTCGCTTGAATTCTGCAATCTCTCAAGATGCAGACATGTAAGAGGCTGACAATTAGCTGAACATATACTTGTTTAATTAGTGACACTTAGCTACTTTTTAAAATCTTTATTTGAATATGGCACCATTTTTATTTTAAAATCTTTATTTAAATATGGCAACATGATACCTTGTTCTACAACATTTCTATGAATAAATCACTGACAGAGACCTCTCCCCTATCAGCCAATCACTGGTCATGGTTAGTAAGTGTGATGACATCAAACAACGAGGTCAACCCCGCCCTTACTTTTAGCTTAAGACTTCTCTCTATTCCTTAGTAAAAGTTGGTCTCAGCAGCTTAGTGAATAGGTTTTAAAAGAAAACTCTTAACTAAGAACTTTTACTGCTATTTAGGAGAACTCTTAGTGGTAAGATAAAAAGTTTTATGAATACAGCTCCTGAAAGCCAGTGTTAAAACCTTTTCTGATGACATATGCACTGGCGTGAAGGCAACCTGTGACTCACATGAGATAGCAAATAGTAGAAAAAAAACAATCTAACTAACCACTCAGCATTTTCACTGGCCACAATTTTGACATTGATACCATGGTTAAAAACTGCCATATAGATATTTTTTAAAATTATCTCATAATTTGGCAGCAGGTATATTAGGCTGCTGTCACTTTAAGACCTGACACACGGATCAATTATACTGTTCCATGTGCGTGTTTACATTCACTTAAAACATAACTGACTGTGTTTACGTGAATACTCACCAAGACCGGCATTTTGACATTACTTTGTGTGTATTTGACTATTTAAGAGCAATAAGCAGCAAAAAAGAACTTCATTTATTGCTGAGAGGTGGCTTTATGAGAATGTACTTCGGGTGTGAGCACAATATATGAGAGAAATTCAAGCCCTGTAGCACCAACAATATTCTTTCGGTGCAAATGAAATGAGTGAGTGAGGGGAGGTGGGTTTGTGTGTCAATTCGCTGTCAGAGAGATGAAAACGCAGCTGGTATTGTGTATCTATTCTGCGTAAAACGAGTATTGGAAGAATCGATATGTATCAATTCCGATTTCTGTTTAATGCCGTTTTTGCTCTTAGCATTAGCCAAGAAGCGTGTGAATCATTGATTTGATTTGCGAATTGAGAATGATTCATTTTGAAATTTTAAAATGGATTTTTGCATTTTGGCTCAAACCATGTTTATCCTCAATGCAAGTGAAGCCAGATTTAATGCAGTCTGGGTCGTATTTACATTTACCTTGTTTAATCTTCTACAAAGCGACAGATGAATCTGTGCCAAAATAAAGTAGAGTTTGCTGGACAAACGGCTTTTGATGTCAATAACAAAAGACATAAAAAAGCACTTTCTCCTTCCTCTGAGGAGCAGATAAGCCTATTTATTTATCTATGCACGATCATATGGTTAGTTCGAATTTTTTATTCACATTTAGCATTGTTCCTCCTGCCGTCTGCAGCCCTGTGACCCTTTTTTTTGTTACGAACCAGCAGATGTGATGCACTGTCTTAGAGTATTCCCACAGACACATGCGCGGTTGATTTAAAAACACTCAGACAGTGTCATTCTCCATCGCATCTCGCTCTCTTTCTGCCTTTCTCTAGGTGTCTCTCGCTCACACACACAAATGTGTGAGGGTGTAGAAAGCGCACAGCCTATATTTAAAGCAACATCGTTTACACCCTCCTCACATAGACGAGAGAGCAGAGAGGACGGCTGCTGAAAGAGACAAAAGCGAAAGATTACAGATAAACAGATGAATAAGGCGAAAGACTGACGAAGAAAGCCAAAAGGAGAGACAGAGAGAAATAAATGAGAGAGAGCGAGGGAGGGAGAAGATGAGTGTTTGTATGTGAGAGATAACACAGGTTGAAGTGTAATAAATACAGTCCAAAAACAGACCGTGAAAAATAACCCCTTCATCTCTCCATTTCCCTCTTCCTCCTTTCTCATCTCTCTCCATCTGTGCTTCACTTCTTCTTTCCTTTTCCTCCTTCTTCCATCTGTCTCTTTCTGTCTCTCCATATTTTCCCTCTGGTATTCTGTCACCTCTACACCCTCTCCTCTATCTCTCTGCCTCTGTTACGGACTCCCTGTTTCCTCCACTGCATATGTCTATTTTTCAGCCCGATTAGCGTTTGATTGGCACAACATCCATTTGGTTTTTCTCTGATGTCCAGCTGTTTGTGCGCTTATGTGTGTAGCAGCTGGACTAGATGAAGTCCTTGTTGCCTTATTAATTGGTCAGACTGTGCACATTTATAAGATTTGATCAAGATTTGATTTGATCTTCTAACTGCTGGAACATATTTGCTTAATCATAATCTGGCAGTGTGTGTGGACCAAATATTGATTTATGAAGCTTAATGGAGATTGTCCGTGCAAGAACCCATTTGGCTCCGACGAAGATCTACAGATATATCACGCCACTACCTCCCCCCTACCCGTCCGACAAGAGATCCGTAAGAGGTAATGGGTCAATATACAGTCACAGGGCCCAGCCCTGTTGATAAATATAATGGACAATAACTTTTTCATTGTCAAGATTTTTGATTACATTTTATATAAATGCATGATGAAAAATGTATATTTTAGATGCCTTTTATACAACAAATTTTCCTAATCAGCATTTTTTAGGAAAAAATTAACTTTCAAGATATATTGTCTAAATACTGTACATTGTTTATTATCTTACAATATTTAGTAAAAGTAAATGTATCTATTATGGAGGTTAACATATTTTTACTGGAAAACAAGACAAATGCACATTCTTTGCTGTGTATATCACCTTTTTGCATCAAAAAATTATTAAAAAGTAAGATAAATAAATATACACTACCACTGTAGTTTAGGGTCCAATTCTCACTAATAACTAGTTGCTTATTACTATTTTTAGCATGCATATTACTAGCATATTAGCTGCTTATTAGTACTTATACAGCACATATTAATGCCTTATTCTGCATGACCATATTCTACATCCCTTAATCCTACCCGATACCTAAACTTAAGAACTACCTTACTAATAATAAGCAGTAATTAGTAGTTTATTGGAGGCAAAAGTCATAGTTAATAGTTAAATAATAGTGAGAATTGGACCATATATATTACACATCACACAGTAGGACAAGAAATGTCCCCATATCACCTACCCACATACTGTTACAATACTAGGTGTAACTCAACTCACGAAGGCGAAAGATAACTTGGAACAGGAACTTTAATGCAGAAACTCACAGGGAACACTTAGAAACACCAGTATACATGAACGTCGACGGACAAACACTGAAGAAACACTGAGAACTAAATACACAGGGCAAACGAGGTAATTGACAAGACACAGGTGCTAGACATTACTAATTAACTGGACACAGGTGAAGGAATGAACTCATTTAGACAAAAGGCGGGAAAACTGAACAAAAGGAACAAACTCGAAGACAAGCAAAAACAGACTAGACATGTAACATTACGCCCCCTCCGAGTAGGCGCGTCCTCGCGCCGTACAAGGAACATCTGAGGAGGGGGGGTGGGGGCTCTGGAGGAGGGCGAGGAAACAAACAAGAAAAACAAAGTCCAAAACAAAGAAAACCAGTCCATGGGGGAGTTGAAGGTGGGAGGAGCCAGTGAGGGGCCTGGAGCAGGAGAAGCCAGGTGACAAGCCAGAGGCCAGCCAAGATGAGGCCCCAGGGCGGAGTCGGAGGAGGGAGGAGCCATGGTGTCGACGACTCGGTGGAAGACACCCTGGGGACGACCGACGAGGAAGCAGCCACTGATGGAGACACTGGAGGAGCTGCTGGGTCAATGAGCCCGCACGAGACCGGAGGTCCAGGAAACCGAGGAGAAGCCGCGGCGCCGAGCGTCCGAGGTGGAGCCGGATGACCGCAGGACAGAGGCTGAGCCGGTGGGACCGAGGACGAAGGCGACGCAGAGGGGAAGGCGGAGCCAGACGAAGCCGAAGGTGCAGGCAGGTCGACGACTGACCAAGGCGGAGCCGGAGAGACGAGGGAGCCCGGAGAAGCCGTATGGACGGAGGTTTCCGGTGGAGCCGAGGGAGGGAGGAGCCAGGGCGTAGCCGAAGTGTCGACGGGCCGCAGTGGAGTGCAGGGTGCAGAGACTGGCGGCGACGACAGGGGATCCTCTGCGCTGGCTGAAGCTGATGGACTGAGGACACAGAGCAGGTAACCACAGCTTGTGGGACGAGCAGAGGGGCTGAAGGACAGCAGTGATGGTGAGACTGAGGAACTGGCTGACTGAGGAGGTGGGAGAGGGAGGCTGGGCGGGATCTCCTGACAAGGAGATGCTGGAGAGACAGGGGGCGCTGGAGAGAGAGGGGAACACGGTAACACATCTCCAAAAAAGTCAATTAAATTGTCCACCTCAATGTCTCTCAGTTCCTCCATGTAGCCGCCAGAGGTCCTCGCCAGAGGGTGGTGGGCAGGGCTCCTTTCCCAGCCCTCAAGCTCCACAAGGACTCCCTCCACGATGCATGTTGCCAGCTCACGCACTTGGTCAGACCCTCGCTGTGGTCCGGGCTCCGGGGCGATGACTCCTCTCAACCTCTGCCTGGGTTCGGGCTCGTCGATCGCGGCAGGCCGGTCTCCACGGTCTGCGGCGGGCACAGGCAACTCCCTCATGTCGGTCGTGGTCGGTGGTGGATGGCTGGTCTCTGGCGGTGGTGGAGTGGGACTGGTAACGCGGTCCTCCTCAGCGGGGCCGATGGTACATGGCGAGTGGTTATTTACCAGTACCCACTCCACGAACGCGGCGAAATCCTCCTTGGGACCATTCGCTGGAACGCGTGCCTTCAACCGCTCGCTCAGGCTGGCATGGTAAAAGACACAGAGTGAGCGGTCTGGGAAGTGCGTCTGCCACGCAAGGTCGAGGAAGTCCTGTGTATGCGCTTCCAGCGAACGGTCTTCCTGCTCCAGACAGAGAAGGCGAACAGCGGGAAGTGCCATGGGGAAACAGGGAAAAACTCATAAAAAAGGGGGAAAACGCCACAAAAAAGAACAGTTTTGGTCTGTCGATCTGTTACAATACTAGGTGTAACTCAAAACTCGAGAAGGAGAAGGAGAAGGAGAAGGAGAAGGAGAAGGAGAAGGAGAAGGAGAAGGAGAAGGAGAAGGAGAAGGAGAAGGAGAAGGAGAAGGAGAAATACCAGTATACATGAACGTCGACGGACAAACACTGAAGAAACACTGAGAACTAAATACACAGGGCAAACAAGGTAATTGACAAGACACAGGTGCTAGACATTACTAATTAACTGGACACAGGTGAAGGAATGAACTCATTAAGACAAAGGCGGGAAAACTGAACAAAGGAACAAACTCGAAGACAAGCAAAAACAGACTAGACATGTAACACCTACGGTACACTTGAGAGCTTTTTATAGTAATACTTTTATTCTGCAAGGACGGACATGCTAAACTGATCAATAGTGACAGTAAAGACATTTATGACTGAAAAAAAGTACCACAACACAACTGTTTTCCATATTGATAATAATAATAAGAATAAACATTTCTTGAGCACCAAATAAGCATATTAGAATGATTTTTGAACGAAGACTGCAGTGAAGGCTGCTGAGTATTCAGCTTTGCCATCACAGGAATAAATTACATTTCATAATATATTTTGTTGTAGTTCACATACTCAAGTAAACACTTTGTGTAAAGCTGTATACAGTACATTAATAGGTCATTCGGAGGGTTGGTTGACATGACCCTTTCCAACCCCCCACTCAATGCCAGCTGTTGCCCTATAACTGCCCCACCCCAACCACACACACACACACACACACTTTTCGGCCCAATAACTGCCCCCCTGGGTGTGTACGCCCTTATCCTTATGTCACTCACCCTCTTTTTTTATCCTTCTCTCTTCTTTTTCCATTTTCACATCATTTGTTATTCACTTTGAAGAGAAGTTCCAATATGAAATGTAATTTTCATGTCAAAACGTAATTTTCATGACGACCACATTTCAATGAATAGATTTAATATTAATGATGTTGGAACAATATTGTTGCAGAGTCATATTTTTTTTATATTGAGCGCACACACACAAACACACACACAGATTGTTCCTTGCTTGCTTGAGGATCATGATGAAATTAAAAGAAAATATGATCCAATGTAAATATTTACATAAAAAACTCACTGTTAGAGAACATATAAATCATTCACACACTCTACAACAGACAGTCTTCATTAAATGACTGCATCTTTCTATTTCTTTTCTTTCTCTTTCCCGCTCTTTTTCACAGTTGTTGTTGGTTATGCCGCCCTCCTCCCTCTGCCTGTCAAACATTGTTAGTGCACTATCTTGCCCCCCAGAGAGAGAGAATGAGCAGGGGGAAAGAAGGGACAGAATGACCCAGAGAAGGAGAGAGAGAGAGAGAGAGAGAGAGAGAGAGAGAGAGAATGGTTCCTTTCGAACAGTTTATGATGCCCAAAAATATTGTCTAGATGACCCGCTCACTATTTGTTTAAAATTGTTTGAACTTGCCTATGATGGCCACAAATGCTGTGTCTAGGAAGCCACCCTCAGTAGATTTGTTTCAAGAGTTTGAAATGACTATGATACCCAAAAGCGCAAACATGCATTTGATGCCCAAAAATGCTGCCTGTGCCTACACTATAGAATTTACTTTAAAATAATTTTCCCTAAATTGATAGTTAAACTTCACAAGTAAATGACAAGTCACGTTAATATTGAATTTAACGTACATTTTTAAGTTGAAACACTGAAATAGTATTTTCTCATAAAATGTACTCCAGTTACCTGTTTTTATATAAATCTTTGAAAAATATTTTTTTACAGTGTATAGGCAGCTCAATAGGTTTGTTTTGAACACTCAGTTATGCATTCAATGACCAAAAATGCTGCCTTTGTAGACAGCTCACTAGGTTCCATTCAATGTCCAAAAATTAAGGTCCAAAAACACTTTCTAAATTCAAACATGCATATAATGCCCAAATAATGCTCAGTATTCTGACTACTGTATAGTTCAATTTAAACATTTAAACTAACCTACACTCTCTGAAAAAATGGTACAAAAGCTGTCACTGGGAAGGTACCCTTTAAAAAGGTTCAAAGATGTACCATTTAGGTACTAATATGTACACTTTTGGTACCAGTATGTACCTTTGAGGTACTAATGTGCACTCTTTAGGTACAAAGCTTTACCTTTTGAAAGGGTACCACCCCAGGGACAGCTTTTTTCTGAGTGTATGATGCCCAAAGGTGCTGTCTACATTCAAACATGCATATGATTCCCCAAAATGCTGCCTAGATATAGCTCACTAGGTTAATGTCAAACATTCAGACATGCTCTACATTTGAACACGCATATGATTCCCAAAAAATGCTGTCTAGGCAGCTAACTAGCTTTTGAGATTCAGCCAATGAAAAAGAGCACTTAGTGCTTTGGCAGGTATCGAGTGCATTGCAGCCAATAAAGCACTTTGAGAAATAAGAGGTCAATTACAAGGAGGTGGAGATATGAGATCTCTTTATCAAGCAAACAGACACACAGTGACCTCAGCCACCACAATGCCACCATAAACATTCTCGCACGACTAACAAACACGTCAGTATAGACTCAACTTCGAGCACTTTCTCGCTCACTATCGGTCCATCTCTCACTCTCATACACACACCGACAGACGCCAGGAGCCTTGGAGAGCCTTGTGATGGATAGAAGCAAAGAGAGGAGAGAACAGTGTCCTGAGGGAGACAGAGAGATATAGAGACAGATAGAGGGAGTGACAGTGAGAGGTGAAAGAAGAAAGAAGGGGGGTGAAAAAGACCATAAATTAAATCATTTTAGAACAAAGGAGGAAGGTTGCTACGCAACCAGACAGGGAGGTTACCAGGGGCAACCGCTATGACCTGAAGCTTGACCCTCAAGACGAAGCGACCTCAACCCACATACATGCAAAAAAAAACAAATGCCTTTCCGTTTATTTGTTTTGCTTCCCTTAGTTTTAAGGAAAAGACAAAACTGAGGAAAGAGAATGAAACAGCACATCAAAATTAAGAAAGAATCAGTGGGTATATATGCTGTGTGAGTATATATGATGCCTGCATGAATGTGTGTGTTTACTCAGCTATACTTCAGGGACAAAATTACCCACAGAAGCTAGATAAACCTGACAGAACCTCCCTATGGGGGTGTCCTCAAAGGTGAGAATAAATAATAAATAACATTTGTTTTACTTTAAAAATGCAAAACATTTCTTTAGGGTAGCCGGGTTTCAAAATGAACACTCGCAAGTGGCAAATGTGAGTAAAAACTGGCTTTGGCAAGACAAAAAAAGTAGTCTGACCCTCACTGATGTAAGTGATGCTTTGGTTTGAGTGATTGAACTCAAAAACACATATAAAACATCGACTCGATAAGACATCTGTTGCATATCCTGACAACCTTTTACCTTTTAATTATTTTATTATTATTATTATATTTTTACATCTATTTAATTTTAAACATCAGCCTATTTAAATTATTTAATTATTAACACAATACTATTTTGAGTCTTTTGTTTTAAACTCTTTTGTTCTTACATAATACAAATCTGTGTCTGTACTGATGCCAGACTTGAATACTTGAAGACTCTGATCTTTTGGTTTGAGCCCATTAAGTTACACCAAAAAAAAAAAAAAAACACAATGTAATAAAATGAGATGATGTCCCTTTCATTTTTAAAGCATTTAAGTCACTAGCTTATTAAAAACAGACATTACTGCATTGTTATGTACCGGTAATATATAAAACCTTTTGTAATTGAATTTCCAGCAAAAACAACTAGATTGTGATATATATCATTACTGTGAAATTACTCATGTGATATTAGATTGCATGCCGCCTACACCAATCAGCATTAAATAAAAACAGCAGAACTCTATGGTATGTCCTCATTTATCTTGATAATTGTGTGTGTGTGTGTGTGTGTGTTCCAAAGTTTGCTGATGATAGAAAAGTTGGAAGATGAGAAGTAACATCAATATCTCTCTCTCTCTCTCTCTCTCTTTCAGTTAGAATCAGAGTTATTTTGTTCTCTGAGTACTGAAGTATGATGGGAATTATTTCGGACGGCAGCACAAAGACTCCCTCAGCTCTCAACCGAACACACACACACACACAATAGACCAAAGCAGCATTCACTGTAAGCAGCCCTCTCTCATAATCACCACACACACACACTCCACATACATAAAAGACTCAAATGTAGGGTGCACCACAACACAAAAACTGTCCTATGCCACATAACAGCACACTTGCACAAACAAACACTGCATTATTGTACAGTAGGTTCCTCGTATTCATTCATAAATTAAATAATTTACACACACATACACACACAGAACAGAAACCTACACTCAAGCTAGTATGAAATATTGAGTGCGCTGCATTGTGAGGACCACTCTTTACTGTGATCAGACTTTAAATGCAGGGATACACTGCTCTCCTCAGCAACACCCTCTCTCTCGCTCTCGCTCTCGCTCTCTCTCTCTCATCCCCTTCTTTTTAAACAGCTCTCTACTGTTTCTCCCCTTCAGTTCTTCACTTTAGTCTTTTATGCACTGTGCATGTAACTCTTGCTCTCTCTTTCCCTCAGTTCTGTCACTATACATCCTTTCTTCTCCATGATCTCCCTCCCATTTCTCTTCTTCATTCTTTCTCTCTTTCATTCCCCAGAGTCTGACAGCAGGAGACTATTACACTCACAGACGGAATCTCTCTCCTCCAATTTCTCTCTGTCTGTCTGCCGTCTTCCCTCTCTCTCACTTCTTCTCCCTCCTGTGCTTTCGCTGTCCTATTCCCTCCCACTCATTCTGCTCCATCCCTACTTCTCTTTCGCTCTGTCTTTTCCTGAGTGGATGTAATTGGTATCTATAGGACACTCCCTGAGAGAGAAAGAGAGAGAGAACTGACATACACTGCAGAATGAAAAACAGACAGCACAATACACCAGAGCAAACACACCACGCTACACCGGAGCAATCTAGACCAACACAACAGATCAGAGCCATCAACAACACAACACAACGGAGCAAACAAACACAGCACAAATGACATCACACTGGAGCAAACAAGTACAAAACAATACATGCGAGCAAACAAAACAACACTTCAGAGCAAACAAACATATAAAAAACAAAACAGAGCGAACAAGAACGTCACAACTGATTAGATGTCTCAGCAATATAACAGTGCAAACAAACATCCTGGCCTGAAGGAGACTTGTAATGCTCAGTGGTTAATCTTTTAGAAAAATGTATTTATGGGATAAACCTCTTCAATCATTACATAACAACAAAAAATATATACTGGCTGTCAGAAGTTTGAAATAATTACAATTTTTTTTTTCTGAAAGAACTCTCTTATGCTCACCAAGGCATTTATTTGATGAAAAATATTTTGAAATATAATTTATTCCTGTGATGGCAAGCTGAATTACTTCAGTGTCACATGATCCTTCAGAAATCCTTCTAGTATGCTCATTTGGTGCTCAAGAAACATTTCTTATTATCAACGTTGAAAAAAGTTTATAATAATAACAACCATTTTTAATGAGCACCAATAATAATTGATAATAATAACTGAGCAACAAATCATCATATTAGAATGATTTCTGAAGGATCATGTGACACTGAAGACTGGAGTAATGATGCTGGAAATTCAGCTTTGATCACAGGAATAAATTACATTTTAAAATATATTAAAACAGAAAACATATTAAGACATAGTAATATTTCACAATATGTTTTTACTGTATTTTTAATCAAGTAAATGCAGCCTTGGTGAGCAGAAGAAACAAAAATTCTTCTAAAATCTTAATTGATCCAAACTTTTGACCACCAGTGTATAATTGTCAATACATTAACATACAAAGACAACAAAAACAACAACTACAAAAAAACACACAGACATTTATTACTATAAATATTACACTACAAAAATGCTAATGTGTCAAGAAATAATTAAACAGTTAAATGTTTAATTAATTTAATTTAATTAATGTTAAATATATTCATTGCTCAGCTGAGTTTCCATCCCATGTGTTCAAGAAAAAAAGGCTGTGCAATGAAATTGGTCCACTGGTTAGTCCAATCACCTGCACGCCGAGGGAGTTATTCTGTAAATTTGTTTCAATCATAGTCTTCTCATTGGATAAAATTGAGTGCATAATTTTTTATGCACATTTTTAGAATTTATGCGCTTCTTGGCATTTCCATCTGCTCTTTTTTATGCCATATCCCATAATTTGCATAAAAATAGGTGGATATCTTGGCAAAACAATTGATATATTGAAGAGGCTTGATGGAGACAAATAAACATGATGACACAAAAGCAAACAAGCTTAAAACGGCATAAAACACAACAAAAGGCAGCACAGCAGTTCAAACCTGCAGCTCAAACCACAGGACACGAGCAACATCTCAGCACAATATGACAGCAGTGTGCAACACAACAAAAAGAGAATAACTTTTAAGGCTTTGTGAACTTTCCTAACAGAACAGGACTTGCAAAACAAGATAAAACGCAAGAAGAAACCTTTTTGAATGAGTCTGCCCAGTGCCCAATACTGCAGTAAAAGCCAAAAGAATTCGAATCGATTCATGCAAACCTGGGAGACGTTATTCAATGTCCAAAACAGAACACAGCAATCAAGAGTGGAATACCACAAAAACAGACCTGAACAATCTACTGAATATTGGAGAGTTAGATATTATGAAAGAGAGAGAGAAAGAGAACAGTTTAGTGGTTTAATGTCAAGAGCTCTGAATAACATACTATTCATATTATTTTTATAGCAAATAGAATGCTTTAATGTTGGCACAATACAAACATTGCAGCAGTCAGTATGAATACCAGTAAAATTTCACAGTTCTCTGGTACCAATTTCAGTACCATAGTAAAAACTATTTTAATATTTGAAAAAAAAAATTTTTTTTTATAGTTTATAATTAATGCTAATAACAATAATTATAAGTAATAAAACATTAAAACATTCAAATGAAAGCTTCAAATACTGTTTATTTAAAGGGGTCATGAATTGAGAAATCTAATTTTCTTTGATCTTTACACATATAAGAGGTAATTGCGCTATAAAAATATACTGTAAAGTTCAAAACTCCTTGTTAGTCCAAAAACAGCTTTTATTGAAACCAAGCTCCTCTAATGACTCGTTTCCGATTTTGTCTCAGTATGATGTCATAGTGCGACGAAAGACCGCCTCTGCAGAATAAGACCAACTTCTACATCATTGCCTCTTTAGCCCCACCAACCGATTTGGCCGTGTCATGTAGTAATAAATATAAGAGAGACGCAAACACAGGATTACTCGCAAAACCATATAGAGACGCCTGGATTACAAGACATTTTGCAGTGCCACGTTGTGGAAAAACACAGTCTTTCAATTGTCTTCCTTGTGATCCTAACATTAAGAAAGTGTGGATAAACTAGATTTTTACAAAAATTCCAGATTGCATCAGTAAGACACTGCTTCATTTTACTGCAGATTTGTTTTTAAACAAGACACAGTTCAATGCAGTATTTTCAGAGAGACTGAAAATAAAAGATGATGCCGTGCTGATATTTGATCTGACAGTAATGTCGCAACACACAAGTGTGAGTAGAGTAACAATGTTTTTACCATGTGTCACTAATGCATTGTTTGTTACAGATCACTTGCTACGTGTTACAATATGTTATATATACTCACTTGTGAATATACACCAATCAGGCATAACATTATGACAGGTGAAGTGAATAACACTGATTATCTCTTCATCACGGCACCTGTTAATGGGTGGGATATATTAGGCAGCAAGTGAACATTTTGTCCTCAAAGTTGATGTGTTAGAAGCAGGAAAAATGGCCAAGCATAAGGATTTGAGGATTTGAGTTTGACAAGGACCAAATTGTGATGGCTAGACGACTGGGTCAGAGCATCTCCAAAACTGCAGATCGTGTTAAGTGTTCCTGGTCTGCAGTGGTCAGTATCTATCAAAAGTGGTCCAAGGCACAAACAGTGGTGAACCGGCGACAGGGTCATGGCCAAGGCTCATTGATGCACGTGGGGAGTGAAGGCTGGCCTGTGTGGTCCAATCAAACAGACGAGATACTGTAGCTCAAATTGCTCAAGAAGTTAATGCTGGTTCTGATAGAAAGGTGTCAGAATACACAGTGCATCGCAGTTTGTTGCGTATGGGGCTGCAGAAGGCAAGCCGGCGGAAGCAGTGTGATGCTTTGGGCAATGTTCTGCTGGGAAACCTTGGGTCCTGCCATCCATGTGGATGTTACTTTGACACGTAGCACCTACCTAAGCATCGTTGCAGACCATGTACATCCTTTCATGGAAACGGTATTCCCTGGTGGCTGTGGCCTCTTTCAGCAGGATAATGTGCCCTGCCACAAAGCAAAAATGGTTCATGAATGGTTTGAGGAGCACAACAAGTTTGAGGTATTGACTTGGCCTCCAAATTCCCCAGATCTCAATCCAATCGAGCATCTGTGGGATGTGCTAAACAAACAAGTCCGATCCATGGAGGCCCCACCTCTCAACTTACAGGATTTAAGGATCTGCTGCAAAGAATGACAGTGCAACAAATGATGGTACATTCATTCATAATTTGTTTACATGTAACACCGTAGTTATTCTAGTTATCGTAGTTTGTGATTGCCCACAATTCTCAACACAATTTCTGTATGCATGGAATACATGTGTAACAGAGGCATGCTAGTAAGAGCTGAGTGAGTAAACCTCACTCCACTGGCCTCAAGAGGCATGTACCGACTGAGACTGAGGTGTTTAGTGTCCTTGTTAGCATGTCTGCCTCCTGTGCCGGAGATGCCTGTTCGAATCCCCCTCGGAGCGGGTTGAGTAGGACCGGTTACACACATGGATATACAGTAGTGGTCAAAAGTGATGTCCGCTTTTTCCTGTGAGCATACACTGAATCAAAATCAGCTTTATTGCCAAGTATAGTGGGCTTACATGTATAAGGAATTTGTCTTGGCTTACAGGTGATTAGAAATATTAAGAAAACAAGGAATAAAATAATAATATTAATAATAGACATCTGTAAGATAAGATGAAAATGAAAGTGAAAGAGAAAGTTTGAAATGAGAAGCATAAATAAGAAACTATAAAGAAGAAAAGAGAAAATTTTTGTATAAATATAAACAATTTAGAAGAATAAAAAGACACATTTAACGGTAAAGGATGTGTATGCCATGCCAGTATGCCAGTGCAAATCTTCACAGTTTGAAGAAGGTGCAGCATAGCAGTCTGAGTAGTGTGCGTTAATTGAATGTGTATGAAACTGATTTTTTTTTGTAATGTATAATGTCAATGAAGGCAGATAAGAGAACATGGCAGGTTCTAATTAGTGCTGATGAGGCCAGTTGCCGATGGAAAGAAACTGTTTGTGGCGTGAGGTTTTAGTCTTGATGGACCGCAGCCTCCTGCCCGAAGGGAGTGTCTCGAAAAGTTTGTGTCCATGGTAAGAGGGATCAGCCACAATCTTAACTGCCCACTTTAGAGTCCTGGAAGTGTACAGGTCCTGAAGAGATGGCAGATTGCAGCCAATCACCTTCTCAGCAGAGCAAATGACACACTGCAGTCTGCTTGGCATTAGCATAAAAAAATAAATAAAATATTTTCCTGATATTATGATCATTTAATCAAACTTGTAAGGCCCCCTCCAGACATCGCTTTTGGCCACGGCTGTTCTATAAAAGATGCAGTGAGAGAGTAGTCATAAAAACAAAAAAGACATAATGCTCAATGTGGCGGCTGTAGTCTTTGCAGTTAAAAGAGCCAATAACGGTTCATTATTTTGTAACACATTTTTACCCAGAATTCAATTAAAATGTAAAATAGCCATTTTATTTTCATGATATCGCCACTCACAGAATTAAACAATGCGCATATAAATGTCATGTATAAAATGCAATAAGTTCATGTGGCAAGAGTAGAAACAGTATTGTACTGTTTAAAAAGTGTATTGCTGTATAATGTGCACTGTTGCACATATTCTTTTAAAAAATATAATAGGTAATATTCAGTGTACACTGATAGGCATAGAGACATCTATGATATTCTTAGTATTGTGTGCTTGGCCATCATGAATATGCATGTGTGCATTTCTGAGGGCATGCGTTACGAGTTCTGGATATGAAATAATCACAATAGCATAAGATGATCAGTGTCTTTACTGCTTGTGTTCAATAAACCTCAAGAAAAAAATGCAGGCTGAACTTAAGTGTGGGTGGAGGTCTCTTCAAAACATCTTCCTTAAAGAGTATTGAGTCTAAAAGTATTAAATTAAACCCTGGAACTATAAAACTTTCCATCTAAATTACACATTGACTATGAAGACAGAATGCACCAAGCTTTTCCTTTTCAAGATACACCATTAAAAAAAATAACGTTATTATCAGGTTTTGCATAACAAAAGAAATGAACACTTCAATCATGACTAGGTTTACATTAATACAGCAATTCTGTTTAGAATCATTGTTATAATTAATCCCCTGATTGGGTTTAATATAATAAAAATATGAATCCCATGATGATGTTAAGCAGAATATTATAAATTAATCCCCTGATCTGGTTTAGAGTAATGAGAGGTACACTTGACTGAGCAAAATGAAAAGCAGCGGAGACAAAATGTGTGTGTCATAGTTACTGAGATGGAAACATGCAGAGACCTGAAGAGGAGAGATGTTAGGAATTACATTTACATTGACATGAGAGACAGAATGAAGGCATGTTATGTTCAGTGATAAATTCTACATTTTAATGATTAGTTTAAACCATATCCGAGTAGACAAAGAGAAAAGAACAAATCGGAGAAGGAGATTGGGTGGGATGGAGATATTCTCTAAACAGCTACAGTTGAAAAAACGTTTAGCTTATGTTCTGTAGGTAGGAAGGAGCAGTCAGACATCTCTATGTGCATTTGACTCATTTTTCCGTCCAACAGCGGCAGCGCTGCTGCGTCTTATTCAATACGGCTTGACTGTTTGTTACGGTACAGAAGGGACGGAGACAAGAAGTATGGGAAGTGGTGTTTATTTTGAGCAGACCAGTATGATGACAGAAGTGCAGGTGAATGGTGATGAGGATCGTGAGAGGTGGACGAAGGAATCTTGGAGAAGTTGCTCGGAATACTTGCTGTTGAGATCGCTGGAGAGAGGTGTGGAATGGAGAAGAGGATGGAGACACACACACACGAAGGTGGAACACAGGAGACTCTTTGGAGGGAACAATGGAAGACGGTAAGTAGCATATAAGAAGTCCTTGAAGTAAGCATAGAGGTAAGTACCAATTTCAAACGAGACCGGACAGTGACTGAGCGTGTGAGTGTGTCTTTTGTACTGTGGGTGATTGGAGTGATGATGAGCTGCAGGTGCGCGTGATCAGTACTCAGGGGAAGGCGTGCGCTGTGATTGAGTGACGTGGGAGCCTGGCGGGTCTGTGACATTACCCCCCCCTCCACGGCCCGCTCCAGAGGGCCGCGGACCCCGACGTCGTGGTGGTCGGCCTCTGCCTCTGGGTGCAGGTCTGTTGGGGTGAGAAGCATGGAAGGTTTCGAGCAGGTTCGGGTCAAGGATGTCGTTTCTAGGTACCCATGAGCGTTCCTCGGGACCATAGCCCTCCCAGTCCACTAGATACTCTAGAAGACCACCACGGCGCCGGGAGTCCAAGATGTCGTTCACCTGGTATGCGGTACCGTCCTCCACGATGAGTGGGAGGGGGGTTTCTTCGGCTACGCCAGGCTCTGTGGGAATAGAAACGGAGGGAAAGTGAGGTTTCAGTAATGAGACATGGAAAGTGGGATGAATTCTGTATTGTGAAGGGAGTTGGAGTTGATACGTGACTGGGTTGATCTGCTTCACAATAGGAAAGGGGCCAATGAACCTGGGACTGAGCTTCCTGCATTGCAGACGCAACCTGATGTCCCTGGTGGACAGCCAGACCTTCTGACCCGGTTGGAAGGAGGGAGTGTTGGAGCGACGAAGGTCGGCTGTCATTTTGCGTCTGCGCAGGGCCCGTTGAAGCTGGTGATGTGCAGAGTCCCAGACCCTCTCGCTCTCCCGGAACCAGTAGTCTATGGCTGGAACATCCGACGGTTCCCCGGACCAAGGGAACAATGGGGGTTGGTAACCGAGCACGCACTGGAATGGAGTTAGACCGGTGGTAGACTGACGTAGGGAGTTTTGTGCGTACTCGGCCCAACCCAGGAACTGGTTCCAGGAGTCCTGGTGGCCGTGACAGAAGGTACGGAGGAAGCGACCGATCTCCTGAATCTTCCTCTCCGTCTGCCCGTTGGTCTGTGGATGATAACCGGAAGAGAGGCTGACAGTCACACCTAGGAGTGAGAAGAACGCTTTCCATACCCGGGAGATGAATTGAGGTCCTCTATCGGAAACAATGTCCTCAGGGATACCATAGTATCTAAAGATCCTATTAAACATGAGTTCTGCCGTCTCCATGGCAGTAGGCAGTCCTTTCAACGGAATCAGACGACAAGATTTGGAAAATCTATCCACTACCACTAATACACAGGTACAGTCCCCAGACACAGGAAGATCAGTAATAAAGTCTACTCCTAGGTGTGACCATGGACGGTTGGGAACGGGCAGAGGATGGAGTTTGCCGGAGGGAAGATGTCTAGGGCTCTTAGAGATGGCGCATTCCTGGCATCCTCTCACGTACCTTCTGACGTCTGTCGCCATGTTGGGCCACCAGAAGCGCTCCTTCAGCAGCGAGAGGGTTTCATTGACCCCCGGGTGGCCAGTGCCCAAAGACGTGTGGGACGTGTGAATGAGGGGAGTGCGTCGTGTCCGTGAGATGTATTGTAACCCTGGTGGGCAACCCGGCGGAGCATTGGTGGAGACATTGGAAGAGGGCAAGGTCTCCTCTGACCAGGTGATGGGACTCACGAACAGTTTCTCAGAAATAATGGGTTCAAACTTCTTGGAGTCCTCTTCGGGGTTGAAGAGACGGGTAAGGGCGTCTGCCTTCACATTCTTGGGTCCAGGCCGATAGGAGATAGTGAAATTGAATCTAGTGAAGAACAGTGCCCACCGGGCCTGGCGGGGATTGAGTCTCTTGGCGTCCCTGAGGTACTCTAAGTTTTTATGGTCCGTGAGTACCAGGAAAGGAAGTTGGGAACCCTCCAACCAATGCCTCCACTCTTCCAGGGCCATCTTGATGGCGAGAAGCTCCCGGTTGCCGATGTCATAATTCACCTCCGCCGGGTTGAGCTTGCGGGAGAAGGCACATGGATGGAGTCTACTTGGAGTCCCCTGCTGCTGTGAGAGTACGGCTCCCACTCCTGTGGTAGATGCGTCTACCTCGACTACGAAGGCTTTCGTGGGGTCTGGATGCACTAGGAGGGGAGCCGAAGTGAAGGCCTCTTTAAGGTCCTCGAAGGCTTTCGTGGCCGCGGGGTTCCAGGACAGAGACTTGGGCTTACTACGGAGTAGTTGAGTAAGAGGGCAAGAAATAATACTATAGTTGAAAATGAATCGACGATAGAAGTTGGCAAATCCTAAGAATCTCTGGAGTTCTTTTATGGTTGTGGGAGTGGGCCAGTTCTTGATGGCTTCCACCTTCCCCTCGTCCATCCGGATGCCACTGCTGTCGATGTTGTATCCAAGGAACTGCACTGAGGGTTGATGAAAGGAACATTTCTCGGCCTTGAGATACAATTGGAATTCCCTCAGGCGTTGCAGGACCTCCGCAACGTGGTGGCGATGTTCGGCCAGGCTCCGGGAGTATATCAGGATGTCGTCGATGTAGACCAGTACGAATCTGTGGAGAAACTCCCGGAGCACCCTGTGGATGAAGTCCTGGAATACGGAGGGGGCATTGGAAAGTCCATAGGGCATGACGAGATATTCGTAGTGGCCAGTAGGGGTCACGAAGGCTGTCTTCCACTCGTCCCCCTCACGTATTCTGATGAGGTTGTAGGCGCTGCGGAGGTCCAACTTGGTGAAGACAGTGGCACCACGGAGGTGTTCCAGCGCCGTTGGGACGAGAGGAAGGGGATAACGGAATTTGATTGTGATTTTGTTGAGTGCTCGGTAATCGATGCAGGGCCGCAAGCCTCCGTCCTTTTTGGCCACGAAAAAGAAGCTGGAAGCAGCAGGGGAAGTAGACGGGCGGATGTAACCTTGGTCGAGTGCCTCCTTGATGTATTCCTCCATGGCCTTCTCCTCCGGGAGTGACAGAGGGTAAATTTTCCCACGGGGCACTGACTCACTCAGAAGCAGATCGATGGCACAGTCCCATGGCCGATGTGGAGGCAGCTTTGACGCTCGCTGAGGGCAGAAGACATCACTGAAGGGGGCATAGCATGATGGTATATCAACCGAACGTTGTTCGACCGGGCTCTCGATGGAGGTGGAACACACAGACATTTTCTTGGAGCATGGAGTAGGGGGAACAGGAAGAGCCTCAAAACAACTCGGGAAGCAGCTATCGCCCCACTTCAGGATTTCGCCGGTTTTCCAGGAAATGATGGGATTGTGCTGCACTAACCATGGGCGCCCTAGAATCACGTCAGCGGTGGATTCCTCCAGAACCAGCAACTGTTGTTGTTCCGTGTGCAGGATACCCACTTGGAGCTGGATGGGAATGGTGACGGAACGCACTTGACGTCGGCTGAGGGGTTTCCCTGTTACCGAGTGGATCTGGTAGGTTGTTGGTGTAGCAGTGGTCTTGAGGTGAAGCTGACGGCAGAGGGCACCAGAGATGAAGTTGCCGGCTGACCCAGAGTCGAGGAGGGCACATACTGGAAGGGTAACACCGGCCGCAGTTAGGTTAACAATAGTGGTGAGAGGGTGCATATCATGTGAAAATGGGACTATAGCACTCACCATAGGACGAGGAGGACGAATGGGGCATTGGTTAATGTGGTGCCCCGTAGACCCACAGTATAGACATAGACCCTGGGTCAGCCGCCTCCTACGTTCACCTTGAGTGAGGCGTGCTTGCTGTATCTGCATGGGCTCGGGAGCTGGTTCTGGAGGACTGACGGACTCTGGCTGACGGAGGGAAGAAAGGACGAGTTCCTGGCCCTGGTGCTCTTCGAGACACGACTGCATACGAGTGGCGAAGCGTATGGATAGTTGGATGAAGCGTTCGAGCCCGATGGTATCCTCGTATGCAGCGAGATGCAACCGCACACGGGGATCCAAACCCTGACGATAGGTGGTAAGTAGAGATTGCTCGTTCCATCCACTGGCGGCGGCTAGGGTCCTGAACTGGAGGGCATACTCATTGATCGGCATTTTATTCTGTTTTAAGTGATACAATTGCTCACCTATGGAGGCATCCCAAGCTGGTTTCCCGAAGACGTCCTTGAAATGAGCTATGAAGCTCGTCAGGGTTCGAACGATAGGATTATCTTGAGTCCACAGGGTCTCAGCCCATTGCAGCGCTTTGCCCCTTAGTTGGGAAATGATGAATGCCACCTTGGATCTATCGTCAGGGTATAATTGCGGTTGCATCTTCAGGACCAGCGAACACTGTAGCAAAAATCCATTGCAGTCCTCCGCCAGGCCAGAGTAGGGCGCTGGTCTGGCCATGGGACTGGCGTAGACTGGCGGAGAGGGAGAAGCGGTGTTGTTTGCGGAAGTGATCGCTGGTGGAATGGAAGTGCTCGTCGGACAGCGTCCACGAGTTCTTGGAACGGATCCGGAGTGCTCATGCTGGTGCTCATCGGTTGTGGTCCAGTCTTCTGTTACGGTACAGAAGGGACGGAGAAGTGGTGTTTATTTTGAGCAGACCAGTATGATGACAGAAGTGCAGGTGAATGGTGATGAGGATCGTGAGAGGTGGACGAAGGAATCTTGGAGAAGTTGCTCGGAATACTTGCTGTTGAGATCGCTGGAGAGAGGTGTGGAATGGAGAAGAGGATGGAGACACACACACACGAGGGTGGAACACAGGAGACTCTTTGGAGGGAACAATGGAAGACGGTAAGTAGCATATAAGAAGTCCTTGAAGTAAGCATAGAGGTAAGTACCAATTTCAAACGAGACCGGACAGTGACTGAGCGTGTGAGTGTGTCTTTTGTACTGTGGGTGATTGGAGTGATGATGAGCTGCAGGTGCGCGTGATCAGTACTCAGGGGAAGGCGTGCGCTGTGATTGAGTGACGTGGGAGCCTGGCGGGTCTGTGACACTGTTAGCATCGTTCAAGGTGAAGTTTGAAATTAATCCCAGGAAAAGAGTTTACAATTAAACCCTGGTAAAGAGCTTAGCTTGTCATGTTGTCTTGACGATGCTAATGAGCACAAATCCCTCCCCATTACAGATTTCGGTTTGTTTATCACACTATAAATGGAGGGTCTAATCAAGTGATTTGCTTATAACATGCATTTAAAAATGCAACATGGCATGTTCCAACCATCTTGTAATGAAAATCATTTATTAATCTGTTGTCAACAAATGAGAAGGTCTCCTTATGGTTTTTCACCATAAAAGCGCCATGGTTTAACGATTGAAGGCAAATAAATTAAGACAGCCATGAATATTAGTATTGTAATTTTACTTTTGTAAAATAAAATGTATTATTATTATTATTATTATTATTATTATTAAATACTGTTTATATTTTACAGTACAACAGTATTACTACTTAAGTAGTATATTTCTTAATTTTTATAATTTAATAAAATAAAAATATTATTTAAAATAATGCTAACAAAATTAGTTAAAGTCACAGTATGTAAGACTTTTAGATTAAAATATCCAAAAACCACTAGAACAATGTTATATATTTTGTTGACTTGTGTACTTATTTTATCCCAAATGTTTCCAATAATATTTAAATCCAGAGAAATCAGTTATTTTAACCAGTGTAACGGCCCGTGTCATTACATCGCCTGTCAATGAGGTCATATCAGCGTTACTCTCCTTTTCCGGTTTTACCTTCTGTAGAAACCATGGAAAAACCAAAAACACTTTAATATATTATGTGCTTTATTAGACAGGTGAGCAACTGTTTGGATCCCTTTATCGACATAAAACGAATCATTGTTAGCTCAGCACGGTTAGTCTTACTTTTTGAATCTTTTGTTTTCTTGATTTACTGTGAATAACATGTTTTTACTCAAAAAGTAAATCAGACAACACTATTTTGCCAAGTGGCTAACATAGCAAAATCAGAAAGAGCTTTATTTGTAGTAACACTGATATAGCATTTTCTCCACCATACAATTTATTTTAAAATTAACAGCATGCCATTTACCAACACAAGTCATCCAGCTTTTGTTAATATGATATTCTAATTTTGATTCATACCACCGAGCAAATGCACAGAGTAACGTTATAATGACATGTGTAGTAAAACAGCACTATTTCAGAATGAAATAAAAACAGCAGAATAATAAAAACAGCAACTTAAAATGTTCCATGGCTGTCTGCCCCACCCTGCTTCATACCACAGTTACATCAATTAAACTTTAATACATTAGCTCATCCATGAACACGATTTCTACCTGAGTCCTGTTGGATTGCTTTCCATCGGCTGTGGAGGTGAAGAGACGACAACTCCCATGATTCCACACTCATTCACAATGTCATCAAGCTACTCCTTTGTTATTGTTTTGAATAAGCGACCTCTAGTGGTGAAACTTACGGTGCCTTTAAAGGATTAGTTCACTTTAAAATGAAAATTACCCCATGATTTACTCACTCTCAAGACATCCTAGGTGTATATGACTTTCTTCTTTCTGATGAACACAACTGGAGTTATATGAATAAATATCCTGACGCGTTTTATAATGGCAGTGAATGGGGCTCAAGAGTCTCTAAAAGGTGCATCCATCCATTATAAAAGTGCTCCATGCGGCTCCGGGGGGTTAATAAAGGCCTTCTGAAGTGAATCGATGCGTTTGTGTTTCTGTATCCCCCAGAGTTAGATAAGTCCATACATACCATTTTTATCTCCGTGTGTGCCATAACTCTGTCTGACGCACCCACAGCTAGCCTAGCTTAGCACAAAGACTGGAGGTAAACAGCTCCATCTAGCCTACTGCTCAATAAATGACAAAATAACGGCAACATTTTCCTATTTACATGTTGTGATGTGTATAGTTACATCGTGTACTAATGAAAATGAAAAGTTGCAATTTTCTAGACCGATATGGCTAGGGACTATACTCTCATTCCTGCGTAATAATCCAGGAACTTTTCTGCCGTACCATGGGTGCAGCGGCGCAATGATATTATGCAGCACCTGAAAATAGTCCCCAGCATGCTCTCTGTGCAAGCAGGTTGTCATGTTGGTTATGTTGACGGAAGTTAGCCTATTTCCAGGCGCTGCGTAATATCATTGCGCCACTGCACCCATGGTACGGCAGCAAAGTTCCTGGATTATTACGCAGGAATGAGAGTATAGTCCCTAGCCATATCGGTCTAGAAAATTGCAACTTTTCATTTTCCGTCGGTCTTAGTACACGATGTAATCACAACATGTAAATAGGAAAATGTTGGCGTTATTTTGTCACTTATTGAGCAGTAGGCTAGCTGGAGCCGTTTACCTCCAGTCTTTGTGCTAAGCTAGGCTAGCGGTGGGTGCGTCAGACAGAGTTATGGCACACACGGAGATAAAAATTATATGTATGGACTTATCTAACTCTGGGGGATACGGTAAATAAGGTAAAGTCCCAAAAAGTCGGCATATTTCTTTAAAATATTAAATTTGGGTTATTGGAAGGTAAGCTCTATTGTCACGACTCACAATATGATTTTTAATTCTGTCATAACCTGTCATAAAATCCATTATCTACTTGTAGCATTAATGTGCCACAATATAACAAAAAAAATTTTTTAATTAGGAGCAAAAATGGTCCTAAGTGTAGAGCCCTATACAGTATTCTGTTCTCTGTTGTATACTGCATATTTTGGCAAATGTAGTAGGTCAAATATTCTGTGATTTTTGCATACTGTGCACACATACTGTGTATACATAAAATAAATTGTATGGTATTATGATATCCGGAAAACAAGACTGAATGTGACATACTGATCCTATAGTCAGCATGATATTTGCAACAGTCACTGAGCCATGAGTGCTGGCGCATCAATCACAAGCAAACAAGCATTTACCATGGTCAATTCAGCAATTTCATGCACAAATATACATGTGAAGCATGTGACATGTTAATTGTGTGAGGACAGAGCACCTACTTTGAAGTGTTAAAATTCAAAAAGAGAGCATCACACTATGAAAGGCACTATAGCAATATGTGCTAGGTATGTGAAGTTCTTGATGACTTACTGACAGGTTGTACTTCATTCAGAGCTTGCTAATTAATTCTAACGAGTATATAAATAGATCTCTCACCTGCTTAGGCAAGAGAGAGCGAGAAAGATTTTATGTGTGTATGTGTGCCTGTGTATTTGATGCGTTTCCAGTAATCGTCGGTATGGTGCCCAAATGTTAAAGGAATGTAATGTGAACCATCCAAGCTTATGTCATGTGATTGGTTTAAAGTAGTAGAGAGAAGAGTTTGAATGTGTGTGTGTGTGTGATTATGCTGCATGATACGATATGACACAGCGTGAAAGCCCTTCATCACTCTTGTCTATCCTCTCCTTGTCTCAGATTTCCACTTTCTTGGTTTCCATTCATCTTTCTCTCTTCAATCCTTCCCTTATTCGCTCTAGTGGCACCTCTGTTTGCCTTATTTCCTCTCTCTTTCTCTCCAGCCTGTTTATTCTGTACATCTGTGGTCCCTTTTTGTGTATCATTCATTCACTCCTCAGATTAGAAACGCTTATTACCGCTCTTTTGTCTCAGCCCACAGAGACGCGGCTGAATCAGTCTCACACACACACACATATATACACAAACACAGACAAATGCAAAGGTTCAATGACAGGTTCCCGTGTGATTTTCTAGCTTGTATCATGCAATAACTGCAGATTTTATCTCAAGGCAAAAAAAGCCACAGGCTGCATCCGAAATCGCATACTCACTTGAGTAGGTACTTATTTTGAATAAGTAATTACTTCACAACTTCAAGATAAGTATGTTCTATCATTATCATGTGACCAGCATCAGTTGTGTCACTTCACTGCCATTTATAAATCCTCTTCCATGGCCTCATGGGACAGAAAAGTGTCCATCGTATGCACACTTCAGAATCTTGCTGGAAGAAGCAGGTCATCCGGGTACTTTTTGCCTACTCTTTTATGAGTACTGTGAATTTGGACATATTTATTTTTTCACATACTGTTTTTCGCCTACTATATAGTAAGGAAGTATGCGATTTTGGATTCCGCCATAGTTATAGGGCTCGACAGTCTGACCATTTCACTCGCCTTTGCGACTAAAAATAGATGTGTGTGAACTGTACAATGTATTTTGGAGCACTTGTGAATCAGTTTTCTTAAATGTAAGATCATAAAAAAGTCTTCAATACCTTAAATGGTATAACAAGCGTCTTATGGTTTACTCACACTAGGCACGGTTGCCTTGTACCATGCCCAAGCGCGATTGTCCCCCCTCCCCACTCCCCCGCTGGCCTGCACTCACACTGCACGCTTACATCATTCACAATGCAACTTTTTGTTTTGAAGAAGACAGGAAGAAAAGCGCTTTCGCTAATAGATTGACTAATAGATTTATAATTTATGCCGTGCAGTGATTTTCACTTGATTGCACTGCACGTATCAGAAGATTATTACGGAGGCAGCTGACTTCAAGTATAGGTCTCTGCAGGATAGTAATAGAAGTTACCAGATCAGTGGGCGAGGCCATAAACAGAGGGGCGTTTTTCACTGCGTTACCTGATTTGCCCACGTCACAGTGTGGGTAGGGTTTAGGGGTGGGGTCGGGTGAAGGGGATCATTTTCATGGCGAGATTTATAAACACCCATCAGTTTGAAAACACCCACAAATTTAGACACGCCCCATACTCGCTGACTTTGATGTAGGAATTTGCAGCTTTACTCGCAAACTACAATTCATGTCAGGTGATGTAAGGTGCACCTTACATCAGTAAGGTGAGAACCAGCCCTGTTATATACCTAAATATAGCACATGGGCTCCTTGGGAAAAAAATAAGCGTCAAGCCCTGAATTAGCGTTTATGACTCTACGTTGAATTAAACAACACAGCACACTTCTCACCGCTGACAAAACTGGTGAATAAAACCACACTGTAGAGCAGCTGAGACGAGCCACACAGCGGAGCTTTCAGAGCAAAATTGCTGAATTAAACAACACGGGTCTTTCATCCTCAGCCAAACTGATGGGTGACTCAACAATGTGCTGCTTTCATCACAAACATGTTGCGTGTGGACATCTGAGAAGCACACATATACACACAAAAACGTATATGCACACACACAGCTGTTTCTCCACAACACAAACATTTTTTACCTGCAGACAGACTCTCTCTTTTATACACATTTTCTCTCTTTCACACACACACATACACACGCACACGCGCACACACACGCACACACTCTCTCTTGAAAGAACTCTACAAGTTTCATTATTGGATCTGAACAATCTAGCAGAAGTGAGACTGAGTACGAACCAAACCAGGCAAAAGGTTAACAGCATTCATCATTATAAAAACGCACACATGCGTGGCTCTCTCTGGCCGATAACTGCTGTTCAACAGACTCACGCTGATCCCGCCTGATCTCGCCTCTCCCCACTTATAGACAGTTTAATCAAACACACAGCGCTTCGTAATAGCTCTGCTGTCCTGTTAGATCACAGGAAGGGCTGATACTATCAGAGAGAAAGACATACAGAATCTTCAAAAACCGATCTCACATTGGCTGCCAATTCGGAGTTCTTCCAGAAGAACTCAGAAGACGGAAAGTATACCTCGAGCAAGAGGTGAAACTGCTTGTGACAGTTTAATCAAGATGATGTTCTGAGCTCTTTATATTAAACTTTTATTTGACATTACCAAAAATTATAAAAAGATATGTACATTGGGTTCCATTCAGTATAAATATGTACAAAAAACTATAAATTAAAGTTCCTAATTATCATTGCATCTAATTGTTTCTGATTCTTTTACTCTACAAAGTAGTAATAATAAAACAATATAAAAAATACAAATTGTGGTTAATTTGCTGTTGGAATTGTCTGAGAAACAAGAACAGATTTCTTATTTTTTTGCGGAATGTAATAGAAAAATGGAAAACAGGAACAAAATCAGCTGTTTCAGTTCTTCATACTATGAATGACAGTAAACATATGCTTATTTCCTTCTAACCACTTACAATTTGGAAAGAAGGCTGTGGAAAGCTGGAATGCAAAAATGCTGCTTCTGCTCAGAACGAACGACGAATCAGAATTAAATGTTTGGCTAGGTCTGTGATTGGTGCAATCAATCCTTGTGGCCAACATTTTAGTAATTTCCTGCTACAGAACATGCAAAAAGCAATATATCAATTAAGTAGGGTGTATGTGTGTGTGTGTACACACACACACATACACACACAAGGCTATAATGAAAATTGTTGTTTTACAGTCTGAAGGTTGGCAGTTTTTGGGGTGGTTTTTTTTTCGGTGTCCTTGGTCTTAGGTGAAACGTTTCATTGATTTAGACTTGAGATAGATTGAGAGCAGCTGACGCAATCAGTTAAAGACTGAGCAAAGCTGATACTATCAGAGAGACAGACATACAGAATCTTCAAAACTGATCTCACATTGGCTGCCAATTCTGAGTTTTTCTGGAAGAACAGAAGCTAAAGGTGAAAAAAGGTGAAACTGCTTGTGACAGTTTAATCAAGATGATGTTCTGAGCTCTTTATGTTAAACTCCAACTTGCAACTCATTTATATGACATTATCAAAAAATTATGAAAAGATATGTACTTTGTGTTCCATTCAGTATAAATATGTAAAAATATTATTATATATTTTTTTCTTATTCATTAAGTTAAAATGTACTTATATAATATATTATTTTACACTACCATTCAAATAAATAAGCAAGGATGCAATTAATTGATCAAAAGTGACAGACATTTATAATATTACAAAGATTTCAATTTAAAATAAATGATATTCTTCATACATTATGTTCAATAAAAAATCCTGAAAAAACACGTCCACACTTTCCACACTTCATGAAGCAAGCAGGACAACCATTTTAAACTAATAATAACAATAACAAGTAGAAATGTTTCTTGAGCACCAAATCAGCATATTGGAATGATTTCTAAAGGATCCTGTGACACTGAAGACTGGAGTAATGATGCTGAAAATTCAGCTTTGCCATCACAGGAATAAATTACATTTTAAAGGTACACTATATTATGTACACTACAACCATTTTTTGTTCAAAATTAACAAAATTCAAATCAATACATCATCAATCCTTCTTTCAAAACATGCTTTTGTTTTACCCATAGATTCCCTATGGTAAGCCTATTATAAGTGTTTATATTTTAGACCTGACAGAATGGTTTTCGCGGGAAATTGCATACATATGTCACGTGTGTCTCGTCATATCCGTAAATAGAGAAAAGTCTGCTTTGACACGTGTATGGTGAGGGAGTGGCATAGGTTAGTTGTCACAACAAGTGAGAAAGGTTGACATGGAGCAGACAAATCTCTAACCTCCAGGTAATCACCCATTTTAAAAACTATTTTATTTTTTTAAGGAAGTACTATGTCTATTAATGGGTATAGCTACAGTAATGTCTTCAGCTGACAGCTTGAGATATTTTCCATTTAAACCAATTATATCTCTTAAGCCTAGTAGTGAATGTTTTATGAGCATATTAATAATTAATTAATAATTAATTGACCACAATCTTCCGCACAGTCACGCAGAGCCGAAGCACAACCAAAACAATGTTCTTCCGCTAAATGCAGGTTTTGTTTTTTAACCGCTAGAGGACCAAAAGTTACATAGTGTACCTTTAAAATAAATAGAAATCAGTTATTTGTAATTGTAATAATTAATAACATTTCATAATATTACTGTCTATGTCTGTATTGACTGTTACTAAATGAATTTGTATCATTACATAAATAGTAATAAATATATAATACATAAATAACCGTTTGCAGAATGCAATCTTTAACAATAACAAATATCAGCACTGCACTCAAAAAAGTACTTTTGAAACAAAACTAGCATTATTTTTAAAATGTTGTAGTAACACATATCATAAGCAAAGGTTAATCTACTAAATCTATGCTCAGAAATCATCCAAAGAACTTCTAATAGCTTGTTTCGGTACAGGACTTCCGGTACGGTGCACATGTGTACCGAACGGTACAGAATGCAATCTTTAACAGTCGGCTTGTTTTACATGCGGAACATACTTCAAATCCGAGTTCCCACACGAACATATTAAGTATTCTGTCCATTTTATCACGAAATTGAAACGATAAATGCTGTTTTGACGCTCTTTAATGTGATGTGACAGATCACTTTATAGGCGCATCAGTTCAAGCGGCAGTGCGCGATCATCTCTTCCGAGTCAAAGAATAAACATGAATTAACATCTGAAGGTATGTTAAGGATATAATACAACTTACTGAAAAGCATCATATGTCATGTAATCGCTCAATCAGTGGTTCAGCGGTGGAAAGACGTCAATAAAACAGCTTGTAAACAATGTCACATAGCATTACATTTACCTCAGACAAGTCATTCAGTGTCCACAGCTGGTTAATTCACTAGAGAAATGAACTCTTTCTCTAAATATATGCACTATATTAGCCTATATATTCATTATATTCTACTTAACCTGTTAGTGATGTCTTGATTATTTAATGTAGACTATGTTTAAATAAATGTCATGAAAATGACAGACACCGTGTATAAATTATTATATTTGTCAAATGCAAAAATTGTCTTGTGTGAAGTTTACATGTTTGCTTACAATGTGTTATTGAGTGTTGATTATTATATCTAAAAATAAATAGCAACTGAATTTAGGCTAATAGTTTAGGTTCTGCTGTTATATTATAGTAATGTGCAAATAATGGCTCCCTATATAGTTTACAGCATTAGCAGAGATATTTTTTTATCTTTAAGAAACTTTTAGTTATAATTGAATTAATTTAAGGACAGACACAATTTGTTCAGTAAACCACTGTTTAATAAAAAGTAAAGCAATTTTATATTTAGTTTCCTCTCCCCTGCTGTACCGAACCGTGACTTCAAAACCGAGGTATGTACTGAACCGTCAGTTTTGTGCACCGTTACTCCCCAATATATAATACATTTCATACTGATATTACCAGCTGAACATGTAGTAGCAGTAACCTAATGTTAGATAAAATATCAGCACTGCACTCAAAAAGTACTGTTGAAACAAAACTAGCGTTATTTTTAAAATGTTGTAGTAACACATATCATAAGCAAAGGTTAATCTACTAAATCTATGCTCAGAAATCATCCAAGGAACTTCTAATAGCTCTAAATGGGAGATAATTGGAGAGAAACAGAAGCATGACTTGGTAATGGAGGAGAGGGCGCAACCTCTGCTGTGTACAGGTATTGCTTCCCCCACGTACAGTGAGGAAATACAGCAGAGACAAGATCCTCACCTATTCTTCGAAAAATGAAATTTCACATTAAAAAGGAGCAGAATGTGAATTGCTTGTTAAAGAGATGAAAAGTTTATTCAATTAAAATGGAAGCGGCAGAGAATAGGCTGATTGTTTTTGAGTGTTACAGCAAACGCTCAGTAGATCCCTTTGCTAATGATAGCTTCACTAATCATAGTCATCGCAGCAGAACATCGCGCCACGGGATCATAGAAGGCATAAACAAATTTACCAGCTCATCTGTGGTTTGTCGGCAGATCATATTATCAATGATTGTGGATCATTTCCTAGGGGAGAATGACCTCTGCTTAAGAGCCTGTGATGCATCTTACTGTCAGAGAAGCTGGTAAGCATTTCCTGAAAACATGATTCATAAGATAACAGTCTATGGAACTGACAGGGTTCCCTGCTTCTTCTTAACACCAGTTTCTTCTCTTGGTTTCTTCCCAGGCCTTCTGCTCCACAGACTTACATTTCAACAGAAAGATGCTGGCAACAAAAAGAGAGAGAGAGAGAGAGAGAGAGGAAACGTACAAAAAATAGCCAGAGGGTGTGTGAGAGAGAGAGAGAGAGAGAAAGAGAGCGTAAGAGTGCGAGAAAGAATCAGCGGCATTAGAAAAGGTGCCAGCAACAAATCTGTCCTCTGAGTTAAGTGAGCCACTGGCACTTACACACAGCTCTCCCGCCTCTAAATCTCATCCACATTAATGATTGGCCAGCATTACCGCCCGTTGCTTAATCTCTCATCATTATTGGCCACATCTGGAGGAGCCAAGCCGCTCAATCAAGCCACAGCCGCATGTTACGCTGAGGTAAGGAAGCAAACACGCCAGCACTTTAAAACAGATCGCATTTCCCAGGGAGCTTTGCAGTGGTAAACACAGCCCCAGGGCACTCCTGAAAGCAGGAAGTGTGATCCAACTGCCAACCGGCTAATTGGAAATGCTTTCCTCCGTTCGAATGGACACAGCTCTCATTCCTGTGGACCCGAGCACGGTCCCGCAGAACCTTTGAAGCCCAGCTACGGGGTCCCTTTAGCTTGCTGCACAATTACGACATGGTGCAGACAGGAGAGAACCAAGTCCATGTTTTTATTCATGAAAAATATATTACGGCCGATGTCTGCTGGATAAAAATAACCACATAAAATGGGCCAAACTGCTTTGAGTAGAGCACTGTGATGTTTATCTGGGAATGTTATGATGTCATCAGTACCATGGATACGGTCTACCTTGTTTTTGGCATTTGATTATTAGGCTTTATTGCTGAGAGAGGTACTACTGCAACACTTTCTTTTCAATTGATTTGCCACAAAAGAAAAACTTTGAATGTGTTGCACTGGGATCTCTTTGATTAGATTTCCCTCTTGATTCACTTTTAGATATTATTTTAAGATCATATAAATAATTAAGCTCAGAAAAAAAAAATCTGAAAAAATGTGAATCTCTGTTGCAGTAAATCCATAACAATCATTCCCACTTGAAAACAGCAGTAAGAAAGGAAATTGTGACGTAAGTTTTTAGAATGCTTGGAATGCATTTCGTTTTTTCCCCCCTCTCCCAGATGTGTGTTTTCCCAAGCAATGAACTGGTGGTTAAGGACAGGCTATTGCATTTTGCAAAACAAGTACGACACAGGGCGATTCATGGTTTGGCATTACTCTATTTCCAAGAAATCAGCTCTCATCCTACAGCCCTGTAATGCAGATAGCATCTGTTTTAAGAGCTTTGGATCTCAGCATTGTGTCAGAGTAAACATATTGTATGCTCATGAATCTAGGGCTCCAAAGCATCAGCCTACAGTTATTTAGAGTTAAAATGGAAGATAACAAATAAGCAATAAGGAATTATCCATCGACTGTGCATGCATATAATGTACTGAGACAATTCAAACCCCTCTGCAGAACACATGTATATGACTTCAAACTTGACTTATACATTGAATTTCAAATCCAGGGTTCCAAAAATCCAGAAGAGCAACAATCCATGGACAATCTTTTCTTACTGAATTATATGACTTCTATGATTTTGGCTGCATCCGAAATCGCATACTTCCCTACAAACTTTGAATTAGAATGACAGGAAGAGGACTTTTTTCTATCTATCCTTAAAATGGACCTATTATGCCTCTTTTTACAAGATGTAATAAAGTCTCAGGTATCCCTAGAATGTGTCTGTGAAGTTTTAGCTCAAAATACCCACAGATCATTTATTATACCATGTTGTAAATGCCAATTTTTGAGTGGAAGCGAAAACATGCTGTTTTCGTGCATGTATCTTTAAATGCAAATGAGCTGCTGCTCCCCACCCCACTTTCCAAAAGAGGGTGGAGCCTGTACAGCTTGTGCCTCAGATACTCTGCCAAAAACAAACAAAACATCTGTCTGGTTTTGATTATCATCTCTATCAAGGTAATGCTTACATGACATTGCAATTCTTTATCATCCTGAAAGTTTATTATCTGCATGCGTTTTAAATCCATATCAGTCTAAACTTCTGATATATGGTTTTCTTAGCATATATACACTATTAATATGAATCAAACAACAAAAGAAAAACAGAAAATCACTCGCTGTTCTTGATTTGAATAAATTAGTAGCTTTAATAAGAATACATTTCTTACTTACGCTGCTGTTAAATGCTCTGGCAAGGAGATAAACATGGCAGAATGTATACAGCTCACTCAGGGCAGAGTCTATGCACAAAAGCTTCAATCTGCAAACGGATTGTTCTGAGACACTGCTTATGATTTATGGGGATTAAAAAAAGAGGAGTGGGTGGATTTCTACCATTATAGGGTGGTTGTGTCCACACACACTGCCAACACACATTTAGGTTCAAACACCATGTAAAAGTGAATTTTGTATAATAGTTCCCCTTTAAGGCCTTTAAAACATTGAGACTTCCAGAAAATGTTTAAAGTTTTAAGATTAAGATTTCCGGATAACAATGACAGTGGCATGAATTTCTTTCAAATTCAATTTATTTTAATTGTACTTTCAAATTTAAATTGCAATCCTGTTTGCTCCCTCAATTCAAATTCGGGAAGTAAACTGGAATTTAAAAAACATTCTTAATTCAGTTTTAAACGGTGCACAACCCTGGCTTTTAGGAGCTAAAATGGCATTCTTTTAAGATTCCAATTAAGGCAATATTCATAAGCTTGTTGCATCATCTCATTAATATGTATGTCTGAATATTTCTGAAAAACACTCATGCCCTGATTAATGACAGGAGATCTGTATCTATCCCAGCTTACACAGGAAACATGAGAAGACATAGCGCATTTAATCCAATCAGATAGCCACTCTTACATCTCTAGATACAACCATTTTGAACTCACAGAAGTCTCAACACTTAACCTTAATCTAATAGGTCAAGTTTCTCTTGCTTGTACACAAGCTCTGCACAAACCCCTTGACACAAGATGACTTTCTAGAGTGCACAAAAAGGTTCACGTTGCCAGCAAAAAAGAGAGAAAACATACCCTCAGCACACACTTCAGTTTTTTGGAGTAGACTCTCAATTGTATCACTTTCTAACTTACAGATAAGCTCTTGTACCGGTGAGAATTTTTTTTCAAGCTTTGGGAAACTACATTTCCCAGGAGTCAGTGGAGGGTTCTAGAGATCGTAGACAGGAAATAATGTCCTTTCTCTGACTTTGCGCATCTCACTCGGGGGTTCCGGCATGCAAACGACGCCAAGACAAGGGTGACTTTCATTTCCCTCTCTCTCCTTCTGTTTGCCGGTGTATTTCACATCCAGAACCACACACAATCTCAACACACCTCCTGATCTCACGCATGTCTATAAAAACCCTGAATAGGCTTATACTGATTAGACTGATCTTTATCCAAGTCTACATTGAAACAGGACAGCCACTCTGGTGCTGGGCCAGGAGAGCCAATTCACATTCATTACGTACCTCAGAGCAGAGCTGGCGTCTCTAGATTCGTTTTTGGGTTTTCGCATGCAACGGCTTTGATTGGAAATGACTAAAGGGACTCAGTGGTTCCGTTCTGAGAATCTTTGCAAATATTGTACTAGAACAACATTATATCATCTTACTCTCAATTAATTTGACATTACGGTCGTTAAGTCAGCCACCACATCCAAACATATGAATTTGTTTTCTTATCCTCATGATCTATTCCTCTTTAACACCAGCCAACTAAACGATCAGCAGGGGGAATGTGGCAAAAAATGCTAATGACCACATGATTGAAAACAAGAAAATACTTTTTGTGCATTAGTCTATTGAAAAACACATCACACACTCAAATCAAACACTCATACTACCATATTACATGTGAGTTATATTCTCCCAAGAACTTACATTTACATTTGCACATTTGGCAGACGCTTTTATCCAAAGCAACATACTGTACACTGTATTCAAGGCATACATTATTGGTTCATGCATTCCCTGGGATTTAAACCCATGATCTTGCTGTTGCCCTACTTTTTGAGCTACAATAACTTTTTTATATAACATTTAAAAGCAATACAACTATGATATCATTTTGACTGCGAGTAAAAGGGAGTATAGAATTGTGCAAACAAAAATCTGAAATATGTTTCAAAGATTCAACATCATGGACCTTGCAGACATTAACAAATCTAGCGAATCAGAAGCGCTCACTGTAATTGCCTGGGAGCTTTGTTTTTCAATGGAATTAAAAAATTTTGTTTTAATGCTACAGTGTGTTCATCGTAATGGAATATTGTTTAAAAATATAATCACTTTGGCACATATAGCTGTATCGACAGCCCTCTTATACAGGGACCATTGCAATAGTATGATAGTATTTGTCTCTACAAATGGAAACACAGGAGAACAATAAAAGCCACAGCCAGGATACAAAGAACAATCTACCTCTCTTTGAAATTAAACGAGTAAATCAAGTGAGAAAAAATGCACTTTTGAGTAATTAAATTTTTTTTTCTTCTATAAACCACTTTTAAAAAATCAATAATTATGATTTATAAAATGTTCCATGGGTAGTTTCTCCACATGCAGGCCTTTCTGGTGTTTTCTTGTGTTGTGAGAGAAGGGCCGTCAGGGGTTAAGATGTGCAAAGTGTGTGGATAATTTGTAAGCCTGTCGTCTGACTAATCAGTTTTTTAGTGATCCATTACTCTGCATTATTTATGCTTAGTAGCCATTCTGTTCAGGACCATTTATACTGAACATTACTCTAAAGATCTCTTAAAGGCATTTGATAACACAACACACACACATAATACCACTTTAATCCTGACATGCTTTCACAAACATGCACATATGTCAACATCACTGAGGTTTTACACTGTAAGACTGCATAAATCACTCAGCCCAAATGTGCACTAGCAACACGAATAGCTAACCATCAAAATGTGTCTCAGGTCAGTGGAGGGACACAACAACATGCTTCAACACACCGCCAGCAGCCACGCAATGCCACAAACAAACAAAAAGGCTCATTTTCCCTTGCAGTGTCTCTTTTGATGAATCTGTGATGCACAGTTGTTAAGCCCTATAAAATGAGCCCCAGAGCTGCGCCGTCCTCTTTAAAATGACCTTTCAGAATTTATCAAGCAGGTTATGGAGGATATCCAGATGCTTCCACCACATGTTGAGCTGCTCGCAGACATGTCACAGAGGATGTAGCACACATATCGGAGGCTACGGGTGATCTGTCCTACAAGTCACACACACACATCAGAGACCACATGAGCAAAACAAGCACACACACTCACACAGACATCAGAGACCAGAGGTGAAAACTCCACAAACACACACACACTTCAGAGACCATGAGCGATGAACTGGATATCCCTCACACACATACACACTTCAGAGACCAAAGTGAAAGTTGTCTCTCTCACACACAGCCAAATTCAAATACGTAGGCAACACATCAGAGACCATGACTGGACATCTTAACACACACACTTAGAGCCTACTCAAGAAACTATGACTGAAGACTTGATAAACTTACACATTATATAACTTATATCATAATACACATGCTAATCTTGTTTCCTTTTTTAATGATTTAATAGCTTTCAACTTACAATATAGTTTAACAAATGTGAAAACATAGCAATAGTTATTAAGTTATTAACAGCAATATCAAACACCTATAGCTCAAAATAGAAACAGACAAGAACTAAAGCTAAACTTGTTTCCTCCACCGTGTTATTATTGCAGATATAGCCTATATTATCTATGATGTCGCTGCAAAAGAAATCATATTTATTTACCTGAGTTGTGAATGTTGGTTTGCAGACTGTACTGAATGCAGTGTAACCGTGTACAGTGAAAAAATGTCTTTATATTGAGATGTCCTTTGCGGGACGCACACGAAAACAAACAGCGCATCAAGTGTAAGCTTATGCAGATTCACAAACAAATAACTCTTATGAGCCGTCTCTTTTCAGTGAATTAATCTACATTTGACAGCGCCACCAGTTTAGGCCCTGTCCCAAATGGCAGGTGCACACCTCATGACTCCATGTGCACTTGAGATCTTGTGGACTAAAGCCAGATGCACACTGTATGATTTATAATAGTCCTTTACAACTGTTGCTTATTAGATTGTACGAACATGATCCCCGCTGTAAGCCATGTCACACTATAGGGTCTCAGTTGTCTTTAATGTTAGACTGTACGGCAATCAGGATGCGTTAAAACCGGACGCATGCAAGAACTTGTCTGGAGTTACACCATCAATCCGTGACACGTTCAGTGATGGTTAGCTGCAATTACATGCGGAATTGAAATGGTGGCCAGCAAAGAAAAACAATCTCTAGCGTTAATTTTGATCATGGCTTTTCTTGAAAAGAAAAAGAAAAAAAAGAAAAGACGAAGACGTGTGTGGGTGTGGAGAGAGTGCACGATATAAATGTCATTTATTTAGATCAGTGAGTGAGTGGTGGTTTGTTGTTGTCTCACTAATTGCATCAACAGATTCTGCGCTCCTATTGGTTTTTGATTTGACGGTTCTCATAGGAGAAGGCACACTGCAGAACTGCGCCTCAAAACTTCTGACAGTGTCATAATTTCGTCGGAGGTCAAATTTGATTGCAGCGGTAATTAATCGGCTGTCGGTAGCAATCAAAGACTTTAGACTAGCGATAAACTAGCGATCAAAGACTTTTGATTCTGGCCCAGGATCAGAGGAATCTTTTAGGATTCTCAAAATTTGTCTCAAATCGTACAGTGTGAACTCAGCTTTACATGGCCACTATGTATGTGTATTTTGGCGGTGCCAACACAGATTTGAGTGTTTGCTGTGATTGTACTTGTAATAGGATTGATAGACATAGCATAATCGCATAAGATCACATGGGTGCCTGAATCGAGATTGCGACCTTTTAGCGATTAATCGTGCAGCTCTAGCACGTGCCTGCTAAGACCACAGGGTCTCCCATTTGTCGGGTGCTCCTCAATCAGAGGGCTGCATCCTAGTGAGGCTGTGTCCTTCCTAGTCCAGTCCTTCGGAGGCTTGTAGACTAGATTCTTCCTCAGCATTAAACCCTAGAATGAAACTGTCTAGTAAGTGTGCATGGCTACGTCATAAATGTTTCTATCATTGTTTCTAACACTATTAAAATTATAATTTGAAAAATATTTTATTTTAAAAATCTTTATATTAACTTCCTTTCTATTAAAGACAATATGTATGTTTTTTAGATTAAAATACCCAAAAACCACTATAACAGTGTTATATATTTTGTTGACTTGTGTACTTACATTATCCCAGATGTTTCCAAGAATGTTTAAATCCAGAGAAATAAGCCCTTTTTACCAGGACATGGACAGTGTCTGTGCGTCGCCTATCAATGACATCATATCTACGTTACCCTCGATTTCCGGTTTTATTTGGTAGAAACCATGGAAACACCAGAGAGGCTTTTATATATTATGTTTTATTAGACAAGGGAACAACTTTTTGGATACATATATAGACAGAAAACTAATAATTGTTATATAGCGCAACACGTTTAGTCTTATTGTTTAAATCACGTTTTCTTGATTTACCGCAAGTACCATATTTTACCATGACTAATGTCGATCTAGCTTACTGCAGTGTGCAACAAGTGTCTCATAGCAGCCGCCGAGCGAACGCACAGAGTAACATCAGTACATCATTTTCAACACGCTCAAATGTATATGATTATATGATCAACAGCGCTGCGTTACGCCACATACCTTTGACCGGAAGAAGCGGAAGCGTGTGTCGCGCTCATCTCTCATTAGCAGTTGCTCCAGCGGCCACGTTGCGCTCATACTACAGTAACGTTAATAAACTCATCCATGAACATGACTCGTCCCGTCCCAATTCTTTTCCACTGGCTGTGAGGTGAAGATGACATATCCCATGAATCCGCACTCAATTTCGGTGTCATCAAGCAACGCTTTTGTTTTGAATAGGCAACCTCTAACGGCGAAAAACTACATATTGTGCCTTTAATGCAGTACAGGTAATAACAACCATCTGTTGTCTCCCAGTGGTTTACATTATGCACAGTTTAGCCTTATCTGATGAATTTACAACAAAAAAATGTACAATGAATAGTGCCTATTCATTTTCTACTAATTATTTTTTGTGATTTGGAATATGTGCAAATGATTTTGGGTGATTGGAGGATGCAAAGGATACACTTGATGCATCCTTCAAAGCAGGCCAAATGAAGGACACAAAATGAAGGCTGCCTTCAAAGGATCCTTTAAATAAAGACGTCCTTTGACAGAGCGTGATGATGTGGCAGCTGAGATATGCACCCTTACTAGGACGTAGCCTTCCGATCAAGAAGCACCCGTCATTCGCGAGCACCTTCTTTGCGGCTGATATGCATCCTAAATGCAATTTTGCCCCCCACAGGCCGACTTAGAAGGAAGTTCAGGAGGGCTTAGGGTTACATTTGGGACAGGGCCTTAGTCTTATTAGCAAAAGAAAGAATCTTATGAGCCAGCTTTTTTTGGTGAATCAAAATTAGACATCACATCCAGTATAGTCTGTTCATTAGAGCTGCATGATTAATCGTTAAAAGATCAGGATCTTGATTCAAACACCCACGCAATCCTTAAATGACAATGATTCAGTCAACAACGTCTAGATTGGCACTGCTGCTGACCCAGAGAGAGCAGTTGTCATGTACAGTATAGGTATGAAACAGCATTACTAACAGTCTTTTCAACCACATAGCATCATTATTTCTGTCTTACAACAATTCAGATTATCACAGAAGTACTGGGATAAAAGGTTATACTTTGGATATAAACACTGATGTCTACAGTAGCGATTAAAATAGAGTAAATCACCTTTTGAAAGTAGCTTGATGTTTCAAATAACGATTGTATCAATTACATCGTTACACCAGTAGGTGGCGACACGTGACTGTTAAAAATGTATTTGTCATTGAATCATTTGTTCAAAAATGCTGATTCATTCAGTAATGAAACAAGTGAAGTCTTTATGAGTGAGTCATTGAATCATTCATTCAAACCAATTTAAAAAATGTTTTAATTCAAACTAATTAAATATTTTTTAAATAGACTGCAGCAATTAACATTTTGTTAGAACATCTGGTAAATTACGTTTTTTATTGTCTATTCAGAATCGTGAAAGAATCATGATCTCTATTTTACACAAAACAAAACAAAATCTTGATTCTCAATTTATCCAGAATCGTGCAGCTCTACTAACCATCCTATAATACAACCATCATCTATACACGTGATTACAGTTGGAAAGACGAAAGATTTTTTTTTACTAATGCCGAAACGTACGTTGTTGTCAGCCTAATACACTTTTTGTAATATGGAAAAAATATGATTTACGCACTAAACTCAGCAGAAACACCAGCAACAGTCTCCAAATTTTGAAAAGCTCATACCTGCACTTTATAGCGATCGGCTGCCGCCCTGGTGTTTTTAACCTGACATTTCTCAACTATTAGAGGCTCTCGACTACTCTCGACGTGTTCTCCGATCCGCTGTCAAACCCACCCTGCTCGATCCTGTTGCTCGGCTTCCATAGGAATTAATTGAAAACGCCCGCTCAGCTCCACTTGCTCCCCCAGGACACGTACAACTATGACACTGTTCTTTTAATTAATAAGTCAAAGATGAGTTACCAATGTTATTATTTTTAATTAATTACATTTTATTCATTTTATTGTTTAATTTGTTCTGACTCTCAAGATCTGACTCACACGTGAGCACAATGAACCACATTTTTTCTCTTAATGCTCACCAAGCATTTATTTGATCAAAATGTAATAATTTTTTTAAATGTAATTTATTTTTGTGATGATTTGGTCCTCAGAAACATTTCTTTATATTATCAATTCAATGTTGAAAACAGTTGTGCTGCTTAATAGTAAAAAAAGAACAGAAATTTGAAATAGAAGGTGGGTGGGCGAATTTGTACAAAACAGATGGTTATGTCAGACCCGAAGGAAAGGTTTCCAAAAGCAGGTGGAACCAGCATCACAGGTAATTTAATATAAATCTTACAGTTACAGACCACACCAAACGGAACACAAAAACCTGCAAAACATACTGTTTCTCACTTTAGATCCAGCATTCAATATGCTCATACACATATGTGCACCAATCAAACAACATATACACCTTCTCAAACAACTCGCCCCACTACAGCACATAAACCAAAGTAAGAGTTTCTTATGCAAAAAGCCTGCATGCACTCATACATACACATTCGCATTAAGGATGCATAGGGTTAGTGGATATGCAAAAGCACAAAAAAGCACAATAATGAATTATGCAGTGAGCAGCAAAAACAGCTGACAGAGTTTAAGTGTTTGTCTGTGTGTGTGTGAGAAGACCAGGATCGATTGAAAAGAAAGAAAGAAAGAAAGATTTTCAAAAATAATAATAAAAAAAACAATGACTCCATCTCTCTGAATCCGACATCTCAACACAAATCTCAGTTTCACATTTCATAATGAAAAGAACCACAATCATCATTCATGAATAACCATCCATATTTTCACTCAAAAATGTTGGACATTTGATAAAGATCTGTTCAGAGAGTACTCTAGAGAGACAATACACCTACACAAGCCTGTAGACTGATTCAGTCCAACTCATTGTGATTGTGTAATGTACACTTGTGCAGTAGCAATTATACTTCAACTAAAAATTAAAAGCAGTTATGATCTCCACTCATCAGTCTGCTGAAAGAGTGACAACCAGGCATTTCAACAAAATATGCATTCCTTACTGAATCACATTTAAACTTTATAATGAAAAAGGATTGATTTTGTAATGAAAAGGTTTGATAAAGATTCTGTTCAGTCCTAAACTCCATAGAGGACCAATGTAATAGCCACACACCTACACAAGCCAGAAGACTGATTCAGTCCAACTCAGTAAGTTGTGTAATGTACTGTATGCACATGTGCTTGAGGATAGATCTGTCCTCTATGGTGTATTTGTACTAAAATAAAAGCATCTATGATCTCCACTCATCAGTTCCTCCGAATCAAACTTTTCAAGCCTGTTATTTCAAGTCTGCTGAAACACATAATGAAAAGATTTTATTATAAACAGAAGATCCAACTTCATTGGAATTGCCTGCTAGCACTGTGTAATGTATGCACTCTTACAAAGCTTCTTTATTGGCCTTTAATATCCATGGAACCACAAAAGGTTCTTTATAGTGGAAAAGGCTTCTTTATATGTTTAAAATGGTTCTGGATCACTGAAAGGTTCTTTGAGGAACCAAAAATGGTTCTCCAATGGCATCGCTGCAAAAACAGTTTTGGAACCTTTATTTTGAAGAGTGTATAGGCTACTTGAGAAATGAAGGAAGAATAGATAGATAGATAGATAGATAGATAGAGACGGTGTATGTGTGCTATTGTTCCCAAAATAACAGAACACAGCAGAAAATTCCGTTGGAACTGAGAGGAGGGGGAGGCTCCTCGGTGCCCCACGAGCTTATTAACGGCTCTGTGATTCCCAAAACAGAAAACACTGGTGGGAGCAGGGGGAGTGTAGAGAGAGGGGTTTCTTACCGAAAACGTAGTTGCTTCGAACGGAGGTCGCGAGAAGCATCGTCAAGGCCGCGAGAGCCCTGAGAGCGGCCCGCTGGAATGACGGGAATGTCATACTCTGACGCGCGCGCATCCCGCTCATACGTCCAGTACGTTAAACCCAATAGTCCTCTCGAGGCCAGGAGAAGTGGAGAAGCTCACTGGAAGCGCTGACTGGAAGAAAGGACACACACATACACACTCATTAACAGACGGAGCGCGCCGATTGGTCGCATTGATGCTGAGCACACACACTTCACTCACGCGCTGCCCCAGTGCTTCCATTAATCGTCTCGTGTCACTCGCCGTGTGTGATGTGACGCAGTGATCGAAAACATTCCCTTCGTCACTCAGTAACCCAGAAAACGACTCTGAATCGACAATTGCTACGTAAAAGCGAGCGCATGCCTGACAAGAATTGAGATTTGTAGAGTTCTGCCCCCGAAATCCTCCCGGTAGCCTTTAACACCGCTCTCATTATTTTCCTACTCTGACTGCTGCGCGCGCGAGAGGAAGGTGCACCTGTCGCCCGTTGAGAATTCAGAGCGCAGCCTGAAACGCGACCGTGGCCACAACCGCGTGCGCGCGCACTCACACAATAGTCCAGGCCGTTTGGCTGCTCTCTCTTAGTGCGCTTTTGTAAACTGTGCAAGTCGTAGCGTTGCCTGCGGGGCGAGCGCGCAAAGATGCTCTGTATTGTTGTGCAACTATAGAGAGGGGCAAGGACGGACAGTGGCTGTCAAACTGTATGTGTGTGTGTGTGTGTGTGTGTGTGTGTGTAAATGCTCAGCGCAAGCAGCGAAGCCTCGCCTCATCGCGACTGTAGGGATGAGGTGATGATACCTGCTGCAATTCTATGACATGCGACCCGAAACGGAGCGACCCGCGCCGCCTCCCTCACTCATCGGTTCTTTTCTCGCACTTCTCATCTTTATTCCCTCCCTCCCTTCCTCTCCTTCTCTCTCTCCCTCTCATTCTCTCTCTCCCGCTGAGTACCAGTCCCGTTCTCATCCGCGCAACCGGGACGCCCCACCGAACCACGGAAAACAGTAGCAGGTGCACACAGTCCGAGCTGAATGCAGGAGGAGCGGCAGGGATGCTAGTAAAGCTCGCGATTGGGAGGTGAGGGGAAACGCGAGGGGGCAAAGCAACCATCGGCGCATTAACAGTAAGCCTATAAGCACGCTTTAACATCAGCCTCCTCATAGTTTAACACCTCCGAGCTCGTTGAACGGTTTTCTGCCCGGTGTGCCCGTCAGAAGAGGCGCGCGCGGATGCAGGCGCATTCCAGAGCACGAGCGTGCCCCTATTTACAAACCTGACAGGTGTCCCCCCCCCCCCCCCCCCCCCCCCCCCCCCCATCTGTATAAGCGCCAGGACGCCAACGACAATAATACCCCTGCGTGTCTGTGAGCTCAAAAGGAGGGCAGATTACAATACGCACCGATATAAGCGCTCCTCGTGATGCCCGTTGGCTCCGTTGGTTCTGGGGTGTTGGACCCGTCTATGCCTGCTGGCGCTCACGCTAAGGTCCCAATGGATCTGTCTGTCTTGGTTCTCGTTCCGCCCTCCGCTGTCTTCTTGTTTTTCTTGCCTTTTCCTCTCTCCACGGCTACCGTTCACTGCAGCAAAACAGTCTGTCTGAAAGCACGGAGAAAGGGAGGGAGAGGGAAGGAGGGAGGGAGGCGCGGGGGGTGGAGGGGGAGGGGTGGGTATTTTAATACGATTTGGCCGTACCATTTGGATAGCAGGACTAGACCATACTGCCTAAGATAGATTATTATTATTATTATTATTGCTGTTGTTGATAACATTATTTATGTCAGAAAATATAAATACATTGTTTTATTTGTTTTTGACTACACATTAGACTAAACAAAACAAAACAATAAAGAACAATATAGAATAATTCATTAGTGAGCTTAAAAATATTGTTTAACTTAAAAAAGTAAGTTACCTATAGTTGTTTTAAAATTTTGAGTTCAATGAAATAAAACATTTGAGTTAATACAATGAAGGAGATTGTTTTCATAAACAGAAGCTCAAAATATTATGTTATCTGAAAATTGTTTTGAAGAAAAGAAACAAAGTTGATGAAAATAATGAAAATGATGAAAATAATTTGATTGTGATCTAAATATTCACAAATGCATTTTTATATTTAGTATCTTTGCAATAGTATAAAAAATTAAAAATATGAGAAATGAATTGTAAATGTGAAAAAAGTACATTAAATAAGTTGCTTTACATGTAAACACTTGAACTAACAGAAGAATACCGGTGTTGTTGGCTGCTAATCCTCAGAAAGCACACTACTGTGCAATTTATTCAAGAACCTATAACCAAGTAGAAAATGAATGAATGAATGAATGAATTAATGAATATTTATGGTGCTAAAAATATGCTTAATTTTGTTTATCCAAAAAATAATTTATTTTCTTTTTTGATTTTGGGGTGAAATGTGAGCAAGACGTTGTTTTCGTGAGGTTCCCCCTCACACAGGCTGGTGGCGGCGCGAGGTGTGGTCTTATGAAGAGTCCCCGCGCGAGTCGGGCTCTGGAGACCCCGCCGGCTGCTCGGGAGGCCCGCGCGAGAGGAGAGGATGGGAGGAGGGGAGGGCGTTGCGACTCGCGAGAGGATTTAAGGATTAGTTCTGCACGCGGATTACTCGCTGTGCGGTGCGGGGGACGCACGGGGTTAAACATGGACGACTGCACGAGAGGCAGATACCCCGAGAGAGCAGCGACTCGGTCACCGTGGCGGTGGCTCGAGCAGCCAACCGGAGCCTCGAGGCGGGACACTTCCGGCCCAAATAACTAAATACGTGTGTTTAATGTCACCAGCCTACATGTCTGTCGGCCTTTATTCATTTGACGGAGTGAATAAAGCACGACGCAGATTAGACAGTGGAAAATTAATGTCTTTATGCGATAAATAAAAGATACAGTATGTTTGTAGTGTTATCGTCCCAGCTTGTGCACGGACGTCAACACTGTCTTCATCACTGATACGCATGAGACAGTAGTTACATCTACTGGTCAGGAGACTGTACTGCGAGCATTCCGGTATTCCCAGAAAGCGCCCGGTTGCATCATTCCACAACGAAGTTCAGCCTATCGGATTGAGAGGATATTTACACAACAGTATTTCAGCCTGTGAAGTTCCGGACGCCGTACAGTTTTTAGTGTTTGGAAACAGAGCCCATTTCATCATTTTATAGAGACGCTGACGTCATTCTCCGCAGAGCTGTGACAGTCCACGCGGTCGAGCGCGCTCGCCCGTGACCTGCGCAATTCCTTTTCTTCGACGTGCGACTGTCCAGAAGCGCAGAAACCAACACCCTAGTTTTCCACCGGCCCGGGAGTAGACAGGAAGGCAGGGATAATATGAGCAGAACGTCTCAATTATCAGTTTAATGACTTGCTGAACATCTAAAATCAAATAGGCTGCATTAAAATGAGCCCTCGTAGCTCCCTCTCCCTCTCTCAGATACAAAATTGCCTGTGGAGAGGAAAGAAAAAAAGGTAGATGAACAAGGCAGGAAGGGCCAAAATCACATATGAATTGCAAAATTGCAGAAATAATTTCAGCACAGGGTGATGCTGGTGCAGTGGACTCATATGAGAGGACGAAAATGAGCTCAAAGTGGATAAATGAATGACTGAGAAACTAGTGAACATTCACACCTTCAATTCATATAATGCATGACAGAGTGAAGGAGGGTTTCCTGAAAGAGGATTTCCTGTAGAGTTTGATCAGGCAGTGCAGAAGTGAGATTCCTCTCTATTTCTATCCCATAATGACCAGGAAGAACCAATCACACAGTTCGCTGGAAAATCAATAGGACACTGATGTCTCTCTCCATCTCTCTGGCAGGCTTTCATTCTCTCTCCACCTTTCTCTCTTTCTCTCCCCAGTGCAATTCAGGATAATTCTCTTGACTTTCTTGGCAAGACCAAAGACAAGTATATTACAGCTGAACTGATTTAAGAGGGCAAAGGGAACAAGAATGGACAAGAATGCATTAAAAAAAAGAAAAATTGCATTTTTTATTGTATTAGAAATGTAGGATAAAAACTGACTGTGTAGTGCGAGTTACCAAACCGTTGCATCTCTCTCCTTCCTAAAGCTGTTTTTTTAAACTATGGAAAATATATGAGAGAGAACGGCTTTTAAAATGGTAATTTTGAATGTTTATTAAAACAAAAATGTTTTATTGCTATGCATATATAAAATAGTAGGTTAATTCGCAAAAAAATTGATATGCATTGCATTCTCTGCGATTAAGTGACGGGTGAGCATCACAATTACTATACGCATAAAAAAGCCATCATCCCCTGATGGCGTCATTCTCGACTCATCTCTGCCGGGACTCGAACCCGGAGCCTCTGGATTAGAAGTCCAGCGCGCTATTCCATTGCGCCACAGAGACTGAGCCACATGATGTAGCGTAAAGTGAGGTCATATTCTGCATCACTACGCCATCCTGCAGCATCAGGACCAGCTATATGCTTGTTCTGTAATTGCGTCATGTCCCGCTAGGGGGCGCGCGCGCCTCTCTCGCTTTGACATCCGCCCTCAGCGCACGAATCCAAAATAATTATGGTTTATTTTTAACAGTCGTTCCAGAAATCTCAGAAACTACATAACGCCACTATGATATTCAGAATACTACCACAGCTCATACACACTAATTATTTCTCGAGCTTTACTTCTAAATTATTTCTCGAGCTAACTGCCAGCGTTATACTGGAACAACAGAATAAACACAATTCATCAGCTAAATTAATAACATTAACGTTACCAGAAATACCTGTGTTTAAATAGCAAGCAATTATTTGTTTGTTGCAAAACTAGCCAAATTGTAAAAACTAAATCGCTTGCACATCTGTTTATGTCAGGGGCTTTGTTTCGTCAATGACCACCAAATATTATCCACTTGCTAGAAATATAAAAATATATAGTTTTTCTAAAAACAAACTACATTGAATAATTGGCTTGTATACTGTGGTAAAAGAAAAACACTTAGCTACTTTGTATTAAATTAGCAATGCCCTCTCTCCACCAATAGAATAGCTACTGTTGAATGAAGAGAAACTTTTTCCATTCGATTTGTATAGCACTTTGTAGAAAATTGTGTCATCCAACCCCCATGAGATAAAGGAAAAGTTGCAAAAGATACAATAATTATTGACCATATAAGTTGTAAGGTAAGAGAAATTAACAATTACATTTATTTTATTTTCCACACAAAAAAATATATAGAGAGAGCAAGGATGAATATTTCTTTATTTCACAATCAATATCATGTTTTCTGGCCAGTCTTTATTAAGCAGAATAAAACAGTAAGAATATCAAATTTGGTAAATGTTAAAAATTACTATTACGCATTTAAGTAATATTTTAAGTTAACATTACTTTGACCGCCAAACTTGGCTCATATTGTCAGAGGACCCCTGCAGTCCCTACACCTCAGTTTGAAATGACCATATAAACCAACCTGATGCAATACTGACACTGAAAACAATTAGTTTACTCTTGACCACAAGTGAAAGGAAATGCCTTCTAGTTTCAGACACTGATAAATAACTTCTCTCCAGTGTTTTAGTGAAGGGAAAAGGAAATGATAAGAGAACAGGTGCGTTAGGACTCCAGGATTGAGTTTTTCAATAAACATTCAGTGTAGTGATTGCATGTAGTCTGTAATCCAAAGCAGTCCATTTTATGACATTACCATTTAAATGAAAAAAGCCCACAGCCATCCTTGACATTATCATTCAGGTGAACAAGATTTCAGGAGAATAATTTAACCTGTGCAGCCAGACTTCAAAATTAGGGTTTATTTAAATTATTAACACGATTCTTATCACTCTCTTATTATTGGTTACTATGAAACATTATAATTACCTCATCGTGATGACACAAGAAATACATTTTTAATATGCATCTTTTTAAAACCGTATAATTATAGATGCAAATGCTAGTGGAGAGAAACTTTATGTGGCTTCATACTATGAACAACTCTTTATGCCCAGTCATGATGGGAGGAAATCACATAAATGCATGCGAATCTGTCAGTTTTGGCAGAGTACTGATTTGTTAGGAGCTTTTCTTGTCCAGAGTCTAGAGGTTTAATTTGTTTAGGGCCTTTGCTAACCCAAGTGATTTCATTTATCCCAAAACTGACATCAAGTACAGGTCAACATTTTTGGAAATACTGCAGTGACACAGTAAAACAAGGCAAATGTTCCATGTGCCATGCCTTCAGCTTCAAGGCATTTAACATGGGGGGAAAAAGCACTGAGGATATTTTTGTGTAGATATATATTTTTATTTTTTATATTAATGAATTTGGTCCTTACAGACCACTTTTAGGACAGATAAACAAAATAACACCACTTTCTTTACTTCCACGTCTTCTTCATTTGTGTGTCTCATGTGCAGGGATTTACATGGCAGCAAGACCAATTGATGTAAGAACAGTCAGAGCAATGACAACATAGCCAGAACGATAAACTTCAGGAATCTTAAAACCCTTCCCAACATCCCATATCTGAAAGAAAGAGACAAAAAGAGAATCAAAGTATGATCAATAATTTATGAAAAAAAGAATGAATTGCATGATATGCTGAATAATAAATCTAATTCATATTAATATCTGCAGAGAACAGTCTCCCAAAAGGATAAGTCATTATTCTGGTAATGAGTAAAGCATTGAATAGACATTAAAAATATTGAATATACACTATCATTCAAAAGTTTGCTGTCTGTAAGATTTTCTTTTTTAAATGATTTGGAAATAAGTTTCTTGTGCTCACCAAGGCTGCATTTATTTGATCAAAAATACAGTAAAAACAGTGATACTGTGAAATATTATTACCATTTAAAATAACTGTTTTCAATTTGAATATATTTTAAAATATAATTTATTCCTGTGATGGCAAAGCTGAATTTTCAGCATCATTACTGCAGTCTTCACTGTCACATGATCATTCAGAAATCATTCTAATATGCTGATTTAGTTATTATCAATGCTGAAAACAGTTGTGCTGTATTATTTTTATGGAAACCGACACATTTTTTGCAGGATCTTTTTAATGAATAGAAAATTTAACTGAACAGTATTTATTTTCAAAAACAAAATAAATGTCTTTACTGTCACTTTTGATCAATTCAACGCATCCTTGCTGTATGAAAGTATTAATTTCTTTCAAAAAAATTCTTACTGACCCCAAACTTGAACTGTAGTCTAAGTCTTAATTTTGTACTTGATCACAGAGGGTGTGTATACTCCATTCAGTGTGTGTGTTTACCAGATGACGAACGCCGTTGAAGGTGTGGAAAGCCACTGGGAAAGCCAGAGCAAATTTGCTGAAAGCAAGGAACTGGGGCCCAAAGGACATGGAGTGAATCAGATCAAGGTAATATGGGTAACTCTCTGGTAAAACCAATGCGGCAAGTGCAAACGCAGAGATTCCTGAGACAAAAAAATCAACAACATTATTTAATATTAATATGCAACCATTTAGTCATGAACACAAAATGATTCTTTAAAAGTCAGCAAGAACGAGAATTATATTTGCGTCAATGCCAGTGTATGATAACGTTCTGTCTAGCGTTTTGTTCTGCAAGCGTGCGCTGCAGTTTTGTTGTCTGCTGCTTGAAATGCTCAAGCTCTTTAACGGCGGGTGGATTCTGATTGGCTGTCATGTTGTTATCGATCACTAGCTTCTGAAAATGATTCCAACAATATCGTTCCTCTGTGCCGTTATCATTATAGCTGGGATGTGGACCTAGAACTAAAGGCTGTTCGAACCAAAGATGATAACTATAATGGTAAAGTTTTAATAATTGCTCTAATCTCTAAAATGTTTTGCTCAGCGGCCACTGTGGCTAGTGGTTTTCCAAAGTTTACTAGCCACTCAGCATTTTCACTGGCCAAAATGTTGACATCGATACCATGTGGAAAAACTGCCATATAGATATTTTTTTTGGCAGCAGGGCTGCTGTCACTAAGACCTGAGGCACGGATCCATTATACTGTTACACATGCATTTTCATTCTTAACTGTTTACGTTCACTTAAAACATAACTGACTGTGTTAACATGAATACTCTCCAAGACTGGCATGTTGACATTATTTTGTCTGTTATAAGCAGCACAAAAAAAAATCTCAATTTAGTACTCAGAGGCTTTATGTGCTCGCACATTGGGTTTGAGCAAAGTAGCAACCTCCCGCGGTCTCTCTTGAAGCCAACGCAGAAGTGACTTAAACTGCAATTCATCGACTGGCTGCTAGAGACAGCCTCCAAAAGGGAGTCAAATCTGTCTCTCCCCCATGTTAAAATGCCCAACTTTACAGCAGAAAAAAATATGTTTACAGCCTGGTACAAATAGTGGTTTTGGTCTATACAGCTAATTTTGTCCTTCATGACAACCGTGAGGGAGGGGAATTTTTCACTCAACCGTTTAAATTATATTAAGCCTGAAAGTTCTGCATAATTAAGAGCAACAGCTGCAGGTGACGTCACGGACACTACGTCCATTTTTTTTTTACTGTTTTTGTATTCAAAATTATGCCACCCAGAAATTCAAGCCCTGTAACACCAACAATATTCATCCGGAGCAAATTAAACAAGCGAGTGAGGGGAGGCGGATTTGTGTGTCACTCGCTGTCGGAGAGATGAGAGAGTGAGAAAGCGCAGCTGGTATCGTGTATCTATTCTGCGGAAAATTAGTATTGGAAACGTTTCAGATATTTCAGTATCGATATGTATCGAAAAATCTATATTTTTGATAATACATTGCACTTAGTTTATTATTTCAGATGACTTTTTAAAAGACTACAATTGAAAAATGTATATATTATACTGTATATACAATTCAATCCGCCAAAGTGGCTAGTAGGAATGACTGCGTTATATGCCACTTGTGAAATCCATACGCCAAATGGATAAATTTGGTGGGTTGGCAAGTGTTAATGTTAGCTATGACAATACGATACAATAACGACAGAGGAATACGAGGAATACTTTTAGAATTTTTTTCTCCAGCTGACGAAAAAAACCAAAACATTGACAGCCAATCAAAATCTACCCTAACTTAAGGAGCTCAAGCATTTAAAACATCAAACGACATAATGTTCTCGTGCGTTGGTGTGGATGCTAATATAGTTATCGTTCTTGGTGTGAACAGGCCTTTAGAGGCATCATCGAAAGCCAAGAATATATTCTAGCTACCTGAACTTAGTGCCACGCCTGTTCCTCTGTGTGAGATTGACAACATCATGGGGAGAGACCACCTGCAAACACCAAAGCCATTAATTGATCACCTTTTTTGGACAGTTAGTTAATTCCATTCATAACTCATCATCACATTCTTTAAAACCAAAATCCTCACACGTATGATCCACACACTCCAAGCAGATGTGGTAACACTCACTGGTAGATGCTTATATGTGGTGAGACAGGTCGGTTGAGTCGTGTGTTTTTTGTCCAAAACTTGTTCATTTCCTCTTTAGCTGTGGTTCCCATTGGAACAGCACTGGAAAACAAAATGGAAATGAGCTTTACAGCTTAATATGAATTCTTAATTTGACAATTTGTTAGGAAAACACAAAAATACTCACTGTCTGTAGAGTATGCCAAACTGTGACCGTGAAGAACACAGACCCTGCCGGGCCACCATCCTTAAAAATAGAAAAAACTAATTTAAGTACAAACACAAACTTTGTTACAGTTAAAGCAGCTGGGTCTTCTGTACATTATAAACCAAGTGCTGCATTCAGAAATATTAATTCATGTCTGTAAACACAACAGCAGCAAAGACCTGGGGTCCGTTCTTCGTATGTTGCTAACTCAGTTAGCTGGATTTGATTGTTGACGATTTGGCATGATCTTGGATTGTTTGGTTCTTCAAAGCTCATCCTGCACTTGCTGTCATAGCAACAGGTCCGTAAACTCAAACCTGCTCAGGAGCAGGCTTACTTAATGTAAACAGGATTAGATTGCATCTTGAGGTGATACTTAAAATCTGTCCCAATCACTGCTACTTTATTACAGGGGCAATAATAATTTTAAATAATAATAATATAAAAATGTATTAGAAAATAATATTATAATGTTATGTATAATACTATAGACACAGCCACCTGATTGAGAGATTTATTTGTGATGGAATAATTACTTTATAATTTTATTGGAGTCTTACACACACTCTGTACAGTCTGAGCCTTGCATTAATTTGAGTGATGACAGATATTATGGGATGGCTTGATGCAGCGCAGGAGACGCAGATAACTTGATCTTGACGCTTAAGAAACTTTAATGCCGTACGTAACAAATCTGCTTCAAATTGAATAATGAATTGCTAATTACAACATTTAAATAAAAATGTAAAGGGTGTACAAACACTATAAAATCGTGAATATAAATAATTGGGAATCATGTTTAGAAAAAAACAGTGCACATTTATCTATTATAACTTTTGTGTTGTTTTTGGTCGCTTGGCTGTTTCCTTTTATTTGTCAAGTTTTTCGCCAGGTGGCTTTTTTAATTATATGATGTCATTACGTTGCTGTCTTGCCGCCAGCCAATCGCTGCATTGCTGATCGTGGTTTCGAGTATCGATACATCTGCCCTCTTCAGGGAACACAGGAACGCGCAGTGATTTTAGACAACTTAATCCAGATATTTTAATCCAATCCGCAAATTCGTTTGAAAAACCAAATTAGCCAGAGATCAGTTAAATCAGATGTATTAAGCGAGGTTATGCAAATCACCTAACATGGCATAATTATTAACATCTAATATGGTTAATCTTATTAAAATCATTACGAATGGAAATCATGTCACACTATCTGATCCAATGCACAGTGATGGGCCTCTAGTAGAACCGATGAGCTCAGACATATGAACATGACAAATAATGTGGCACACAACATACTACTCAGAGTTAAAGGGATAGTCCACCCAAAAATGAAAATTCCGTTATCATTTACTCACCCTCAAGTTCCAAACCTGTATGAATTTCTTTCTTCTGCTGAACACAAAGAAAGTTATTTTAAAGAATATGGGTAACCAAACAGTTGATGGACCCCATTGACTTCCATAGTATGTTTGGTTACCGACATTCTTCAACATATCTTCTTTTGTGTAGAGCAGAAGAAAAAAAATCATACATGTTTTGAACAACTTGAGGGTGAGTAAATGATGACAGAATTTTCAGTTTTGAGTGAACTGTCCCGTTAATGTTTAATTATCAGAATTGATTTGATGTACAGAGGATTCTGGTGGCAAGGACCTTGAAGACAGGATTAACAAAAACAACGGAATAAATTATTACTATTACTATTAAAGTAACTTGATGCTGAAAGAAAAGTAAACGGACTGAGAATAAAAAACAAAGCTATAAAGTCTATAAAGATTATAACAGCGCAAAGTACAGTACACAGTGTTGTTACATGTAAAATACGTTATCATCAGCAAACCCTCAATATCACGACTGTAAAACTGCCAGCTGATATAACAGCAAAAAGACCGTCACCACAATTAATTTAATCTCAAACAAAAGAAAAAGATAAACTAAAAATAAACATGTTCGTACTGACCTTAGAAGCAACGCCATGTTTTTGAGCTCGAGTGTTCGGACGTGACGCGCCGGATGTTGCAAACGAGATCACAAGCCACTGCCATTTTGGTAAGGTCAATACAAACCGTATGCGAGGTCATTGCGATAACACTGTACAATCGGTTATGTAAATGTATATTCTCTTTTATATTTATAGTCAGGTTTAATAATAATAGTCGAGAATAAAGTTATATTCAACCATTTCGATTTTTTATTTCATTTTTATGTTCGAGTTGCAGTGTTAGAAAACAAGTCAAACATCTAGAGATATTCACACAACTTTTTGCTGAATTTTTTTAATTTTTGTATATTTCTTACAAGTATTTAAATAGAAGCATAGAAATATAATTATAGTAATATTACAATACAATTCTAATACATTTGCATTAAATTGGCACCAACACATTTTTTCATAAAGTTAGTAGCCTACATTAAAATATGAAATATTTGAATTGTGTAATATTTTACACACAAGTGAAACCTTAAAGAATTCTAAAAGAAAGTTTATAACCAGCCTAAAAGTTATAAATTCACAGCAAAAAAAAAAAAAAATCAATTCAGTAGAAATTTAATGATCCTGAACCTTAGCTGGCTATTAAATCATCAACTTATTGAGGTTAATGATACAGTATTCAGGATACATCACGTAAATAGATTATGCCGAGTGCATGTACGCACACATGCACACAGACATACACATTCAGTCTTACATGATAAATGTCAGATGATTGTCTGATTCTTCATTTGTCTCACTACCTTTCTTCATATCTTTTACACAAACAGATACACACACAAACCGACAGTCATGCACAAAGATTGCATATTCCTGTTAATAGTAGGTCTCTTTTTCCACCCAGCCTGCAAATGAAAGACAGAGAGAGCAAAATTAATTAAATTAATTAAAATAAAAGCAGAATACAGCTCTATTCACATGGATTCAATTACTAGGCTTTTTGTTATACTGCTGTATTGTTTCTTGAACCTTGAATTGAATTTAAATAGTAATATTGGCAAACATTAGCCGCGCCATATGTAATATGCATCAGTTTAAGTACTAAGGTTTTATTCATAAATAGATTTGTTATATTTGCCTAGTATACCTACAGAATACATCATTTAAACAGGGAGACGACAAAGTATAGAAATGGTGCATTAATTTCAGAACAAATCTGGGATAAAAATTTGGGTTGTTCTTTGTAAAAATCTGTGCTCACCTCCCGGATTCCTGCGCAGGATTAATTTACGAATCTCATCATACACAAAGATTAGCAGACTGTACGGGAAAGCACAGAACCACCACATAATCCTGCAAAAGAAATAGGAAAAGGAGAAAAGAAAAGGTGAGGAAAGGAGGAAGCAAAAACCAAGCTCTTCTATGGAGCAGAAGAATATGTGTGTGTTTGTCCCTTACTTGAGTGGGTACATCCTCAGGGCAATGTCCATACCGGGGCAGTAGGACAGAAAGGCTGCCAGAGCCGTCTCAGCAAACAGTCCGAAAATGAGAATCCTATTACTATAAGAGCACAGGACGGAGAATAGCATTTAACAGGGATGTATGCAAATATCACATTCCTAAAAGCACTCACAAACACACAAGCATACACACTGACTTCATGCCCTGTTGGAAGACGGAGTTTCTGCGCGTCTTGCAGATGACAAGGTCGGCCCACTGCACCACGACTATGCTGACGAAGAAGGAGGTGTGACAGGTGAACTCGATGATCTTACGCTGCTCATAAGTCTGAAACATTTACAGATACAGATACAGATATATAATGAAATGCACACATTTTAAAGATAACATTTTTAAACATTCTGCATATATATCTTACATGATGGATCATATTCTGCAATTGTTGTTAATAAATATTTATATATATATATATATATATATATATAATTTAGGTCTGTTAAATGTTAAAAACTATGGTTTACAAATTAGACATTTTAATGGTAAAATATGCCATTAAACTATTATTATTTAAAATATTCTTCTTTTATGTAGATTTTACATTAATTTAGGAATTCATGTGTAAATCTATTTTATACAAATGTATCAAAATGAATTGCATGATTAATTGCAGTTATTTTTTAAATGTATATTTTAAAGAAATTAATATTGTTTAAAAATAAATGAATACTTTTATTCAGCAAGGATGCATTAAATTCATCAAGTAACAGTCTTTTACATTTTTACAAAAATAACTAAGTAAAATAAATACTGTTCTACATTCTACATTTAATATTCCTGAAAAAACACATGGTTTCCACAAAGATTTTAAGCAGTACAAATGTTTTTAAAATAATAGGAAATGTTTCTTGAGCAGCAAATTAGCATATTAGAATGATTTCTGAAGGATCATGTGACACTGAAGACTGGAGTAATGATGCTGAATATTCAGCTTTGCCATCACAGGAATAAATTATATTTATGTACATTTTACAGTACGTTTACATGGACAACAATACTCCGATATTAACCTGATTAAGACAATACTCTAAGGACCTAACATGTAAACAGCGATTTATGATTACCTTAATCCGGCTAAAGTCATACTCGAAGTAAACACAAATCGAATTAAGACATGTGGAGTATTCCTATTTTAGTCGCATTATAGGCATGTACACACCTTAATCACACTATTAATGTTGTGTAGGAGTTTTCGCCACATTTTGTGACAGGACACATACGCACATGGCAGTGGTCAACCACTTGACGGCAAACAAAACAACAGTCTGGCTTGGCTTCAAGCAACTCTTTCCCACCAGTCCTTACTTTGTACTGTCATCCACTACCTCCGAGTTTGTTGTGATGGAAGAGAAGGACTGTTGCTGGAGAATTTGTATCCGCTATCATCTTTTTGCATGTATAGCATGAAAAATAATTAACTGCTCTTGAAGCTTCCGTAAAATTTAAATATGAAACACACAAAACTGTATATGGTACAATAATGAACACAAACTGTATGTTGATATGTGATACGTGAAATTCTGGAGGGAACGCCGGACTGCGTGGCATGGGGACGTAAAGACGTGTGCATTAATCGATCTATGTTCTATAACATGTTAAACGGGCACAGGAACGGAATATTCTAAAAGCAACTCATGTAAACACAGAATATTGTCTTATTCAAATTAAGGTCAATAATTAGATTACTGCTGTCCATGTAAACGTAGTCATATGTGTCTATGTTCACCCATTGCTGTCCATAGGTGTCCTCTAGGTCATTATTTGAACGATCATCCCAATCCAGTCGGATTCCCAGCAGTGTTTGGGGCAGAAAACCGTTCTCAGCCAGGATAACAAAATAGGTGAAGAATCCTCCCAGTGCCTGGATCATACCTAAACACACACAAAAGATAAACAGATAAACACAAGTAAACACATTTAATTACTTTTATCCCCATAGAGCATGAAAAGGTATTTTATTTACAATATTAATCAGAAGCATGAGGCCTATTCAGCCCCCTCAGATTTCCAAAGTGGTTGTTCATTGACACTTAAAAATAAGTTGATTATTGAGGGTAAAAACGTGTTTGCACTTACTGCAGAAAAAACAACACTATCCCATATACAGTATAACACACATAAAATGAAGTACTTATAAGTAATGAACATCAGAGTATGAAGTACTAAATTAAGTACTAAGTAATGTTTGCTTAGGTTATGTCTTGCCTAGGGCACCAAGTGAGCCCAGTGACCCATCAAAAAATAGGTGCATGATGCCTCTGATGTTCATTTGTTTGCACAAATTCTTCACAGACTACAAAGTTTACAAGAATTAAGTTATAAAGGGCATATGTGTGCGTTCGTTGATATCTGTGAGCAAGTGCACTTGAGGCTGACCGATTTGTCCGTAAGCCATACTGATGAGCCTCTCATTCACCAGCTTGTCAGTTTTGGGGTTTCGGGGCTGACGCTTCATAATGTCACTCTCTGCCGACTCATATGCTAGAGAGATTGCAGGGACCTGAGAGAGAGAGAGAATGATCACGGTGATGACAAAGATGCTCATATGTGTGTGTGTGTGTGTGTGTGTGTGTGTGTGTGTTTGAAATAGTCTGGTGTCTGGAGCCTGAGGTTAGTATCACACTTGACAGGAATTGGAAGTAAGACTGAATGAATGCACACATGTGTGAGTGTGCAGCGTGCACATCTCACCATGTCAGTGCCAAGGTCAATGCAGAGGATGGTGACGGTGCCCAGGGGCAGTGGCACACTGGCGATGATGAAAAGCAGGAAGGGTGTGATCTCTGGGATGTTACTGGTCAGCGTGTACGCAATTGACTTCTTCAGGTTATCAAAGATCAGACGACCTAAAACATAGTTTTTAATTTAATTTAATTTAATTTGAATGATTGTGTAAAACAGTCAGGCCAATATCTGAAATTAAAACCATTTGGAGCTACTAATTCTTAATATTCTTTCTCTCTCTTACCCTCTTCCACTCCAGTAACAATTGATGCAAAGTTGTCGTCCAGCAGGATCATGTCAGCAGCTTGCTTGGAAACATCTGAGCCCGAGATTCCCATGGCTACGCCAATGTCAGCCTTCTTCAGAGCCGGAGAGTCATTCACCCCATCACCTGTCACTGCCACTATAGCACCCTGCAGCCAGAGTCAGCCAATCAGAAACAGGGAAGAGCTTTCAGTCATTCAAAATCAAAAACCAGTCAGACCATCAGAGTTGGAGTCAAAAAGTCTGTCAGCCAGATATTAAGTGTGCACTAATGTTAATAGGTTGGTATTATTTTGTAATGTTTTTTAAACAAGTATCTTATGTTTCTATTTTAATTTATTTTAAATGTAATTTATTCCTGTGATGGCAAAGCTGAATTTTCAGCATCATTACTCCAGTCTTCAGTGTCACATGATCCTTCAGAAATCAATTTAATATGCTGATTTGCTGCTCAAGAAACATTTCTTATTTTCAACGATACTGAAAACAGTTGTGCTGCTTAATATTTTTCTGGAAGCTGTGATAAAAAATTTTTCTAGGATTCTTTGATAAAGTTCAAAAGAATAGCATTTATTTTAAATATAAATCTTTTGTAACATTGTAAATGTCTTTACTGTCACTTTAGATCAATTTAATGCATCCCCGCTGAATAGAACAATTCATTTCTTACAAAAAAACAACAGAAATCTTACTGACCGAACTTTTGAATGGTAGTGTAAATTAATGCTTTATGCACCAATGCTAAATTTTCTATATACTGTTATCATTGTTTTCACAACTTGTAATAATTACTTCAATGAGCTCAATTTTTCTGCCTTAAATTAATACACGATGTTAGCTATCATTTCTGAAATGTATTACTTGGACACAGTCACCTTTGATAACAGATCACTCTAAATTATGTAATGTAGACACATGCATTTTCTGTAAAGCTGCTTTGAAATGATATGTATTGTGAAAGGCACTATAAAAAATAAATGTGAACTGAATTGAATTAAAGATGCAGTCATTTTTCCACATTAAAAAGTTTTACACAAAGAAATAAATAGTATGTTTGAAAAATTTGTGAAATAATTTACAATTTCATGTGATAAAGAAAAAAGAGGACATGGAGCTGTTCGCCTCATGGGGGTCGACATCTTTCAGACGAACACAATCAGAGTTATATTAAAAATATCATTGATTTTCCAAGCTTTATAATGGTAGTGAATGGCGGTCCTGATTTTGAAGCCCAAAATAAGTGCATTCATTCATCATAAAAGTAATCTATATGACTCTAGGGGGTTAATAAAGGCCTTCTGAAGCAAAGAGGTTTTTTGTAAGAAAAATATCCATATTTAAAACTTTATAAACTAAAATAACTAGCTTCTGGCAGATGGCCTTCGCAAGTCGACTTCAGCCTTAAGCCATTTTCAAGCCAGACCTTCAGACGGCAGAAGGTCTAGACTCTATGGCAAGGACCGTCCACGAGGACATTTGACTGACATGCAATGCAACCAATCACAGTTCATTTTATTTCGCGTCATGTTTAGGGGCATGAAAATGTAAAGTCAATGTCCCAGCAATAACAGACTGGCGTGTGTCTATAAATTATTCATCAAGAACGCTGTGCAAGTTTACTGCAACAATGGAGCCGCAAACTTCGCATACTTTTGAAAATCCAGCGTTTAGTCGATCCTGTTAAGCGCTCTTTGTCACAGTTGTAACTTACACGAGGGAGTTTGGCGTCACAGCATTTGTTTCCAGGAGGACCGTTAAAGAACGCAACACACACGTCTCACGGACATCCTGTAGAATTCAACCAATCAGATGACGACTTTGAAACTTCTGAAGTGTTTCCAGATAAGTGCACCATATGCATGACGTTCAGCCAATGGTCCGTGGGCGTGACATCTGAGGCTGAGACTAGGTCTGTCACCTTAAATCGAATAGTACAGCTGTCTGTCGGAATATTTTTATATATATTTAAAATAATTTATATATGGATAGTTTTCTTACAAAAACCCATCGCTTTGCTTCAGAAGGCCTTTATTAACTGGAGTCGTATGATGGATGGATGCACTTTTTTGGACTTCAAAATCAGGACCGCCATTTACTGCCATTATAAAGCTTGGAAGAGCAATGATATTTTTTTAAAATATATCTCCAATTGTTTTTGTCTGAAAGAAGATATACATTATATACACCTAGGATGGCTTGAGGGTGAGTAAATCATGGGATCATTTTCATTTTTGAGTGAACTATCCCTTTAAGAAGCATCTGCTAAGATTAAATGTAAACAAAAATCTTTTAAAGATCTGTTATTTCAGTACAGCTTCCTTTTTGAGACCTCTAGTGTGTGATATTTTAACATTCACACACACCTGTCTCTGGCAGCCCTCCACGATGATGAGTTTTTGTTGAGGTGAAGTGCGAGCAAACACAATCTCTGTGTGGTTCCTCAGAATATCATCCAGATACTCAGCGCTCATGTCCTTCAAGTCTGAACCATGAATCACACAGGCCTTAGCATCTCTGAAACGCACACACACACACACACACACAGACAACAGTGCCCATTTTCGTTATCTGAGGAGAAGCAATAAAAGCAGATAAAAAGCCATTCAGATAGCTTTCGTTTACACACACAAATGCACCCAGACACTCAAACAAACACTCAACAGAGACAGATTCACACACACAGACCGTGGATTGACTTGGCTCAGTGGTATATTAAGTCTTTCAGCGATATCCTCCACAGTCTCGTTGCCCTCAGAGATGATGCCGACACCTTTAGCAATGGCTTTGGCAGTTATAGGATGGTCACCCGTTACCATGATAACCTGTAAAAATGGATTTCGATCACCTTTGACCTTGGACACAAAACGCTGTCGATGAATGGATGGATGGACACTATAAACTGATACCTTAATGCCAGCGGAGCGGCATTTGCCCACAGCATCTGGCACTGCGGCTCGGGGGGGATCGATCATTGAGATTAAGCCGAGGAAACAGAGCTGGTTGACCGGGAAATTTACCTCGTCACAATCAAACGCAAACCCCCTCGGAAACTGTGAGGGAGAGAGGAACACGTGGCAGAACCCTAATGGAGAGAGGGGGTAGAGAATTAAAATATGGAGTTAGGAAAGAGGTAAGGAAGGAAGGAACGAAGGACTTGCCTAGAACCCTCTCGCCCAGTCCACCCAGCTCCATGTACGCTCCCTGAAACGCATCCCTCCAGTCATCGTCCATTGGGAGTTCCTGTCCGCTGATCATTATGGAACTGCACCTGTATGAACAATCACCCAATAATCACAGCTATTGATTAAAGATAAAACAGACAGATATTAATCACAGCTATGGAATTTGGATTGGTCAACAATAATTACAGCAAGTAATCAGAAATAAGTTTTATGATGTATTATCTCTAATTAAAGTTATTGATTCATGTTTGTTTGTTACAATAATCCAGTGTTATTTTAGGATAATTTATATAGTATTTATTAATATTTTGAATTAGCTTTTATTTTTATATTTTTTATTTAAATTTTAGTTTATGTTGTGTTATGTGCTTTTGTCTTTTTTTGTTTTATGAATTTGTAATATTTCTAATTTGCTTTATTTTTATTTAAAATTTAGTTGTATTCATTTTAATACATTTTATTGCCAAAATACTTTTTTTTTTAAGTTTAAGCTTTTTATCTTTTTCATCTTTTTTAAATATTTATTTTATTTCAGCTGCATTTCAAATAACAAAAAATATTTTTAAAAGGGGTCATGACATGGATTTTTTTATTATTTTAATATGTACCTTGAAGTTTTGCACGTGCACACACACACACATACACACACACAAAACTTAATTTTACTTTCTGACCCTCTGTCAGAAATGATCCATTTTTAAGGGACAGCTCCTTGAGGATTGTCGGTAAACAGACACTGCTGCTTCATTTTTTAACAAAAGTTTCTTTTTGCGAACCCTCCATTACACTGTAACCTTTCATCTAGTGTAGGCAAATATCAGCCATTAAGCAACTGAGTGCCAGTGGGCGGGGTCTGTGGTACAATGATGGATATCTTGCTCTGGAGGAAGTCAAATGTAAATGTATTTTGCCTGTTTGACATCACAAATCCCACAATATCCAAACGTGCCATTTTTAGCGCTTAATTAAAAAAATGCTTTGTTTATAATGAGGAAGATGTTTTAAGCTATGAAACTTGCAGGATGTTTTAATGGTACAAACCTTTTATACGTCAAAAGATCAAGGCAAATTTGATTTCTCATGTCATGACCCCTTTAATCATTTTAAGTTTTAGTTAACTATAACAACACAGATATTAGCACAACTATCGATTCATGATGAACAGTTAAAGCTATTATTAATCAATAAAAATTATGTTGTCTCATCATTAATCACAGCTATTGATTAATCTTATTCATGTTTTTATATATGGATTCAGTGTATCGGGGTCTGGTATTGATTACCTGTCCAGAATCCTCTCTGGAGCTCCTTTCATCACCAGCAGGTGTCCAGTGGGACTCTCTTCTATCTCGTGAATAGACAGCTGAGAGAGAGAGAAGGGGATTATTTATTACTTGAATTGATATCTGTATGACATCGACATAATTTGTTTCTATAAGATCTTTACAGCTTTGGGTGTGTGTTTCCTGTAGGTGAACCTGGTATTTGTTAGTTGAGTTGAATGGGATTTCTGCCACTTTACGGTTGTTCTCTCTGAGAGTCTGAACACACCCGGACGAGAGCTCGACACACTTCAACAGAGCAGACTCTGACGCATCACCTGCTGTGTCCCTCTGCAAACAAAGAAACTCACTATGTCATAAATCAAACAAAAATAGAGCGCAATCCCTTATCTTATTTTTGATTAAAGCTGCAGTCCGTAAGTTTTGCCTCTTTGTTGCCATCTCTGTTTGAAACCTGCAATTGCAGTTATTTGCAGAATTATCGTCTTTACATAAGTTGTGCATCGGCATGGCTCCTCAGCGTGGATGAATCTAATGTTTTGAGGAGTTTGTGTGGCTGTCAGTCACCACACCGGTGTGGATACTGGACTTTGGAATCACAGATTCTTGGAAGTATGACCAAAATAAGAATTTTCCCTGCAAAATGTCATCTGAACAAGTAGGTAACAAGTCTGTCTGCCACTTTTGTTCTGACCAACTGAGAAAAAAAGCATTACAATAAGCCGCGCTACCAACGTTGATTAAATCTAACGATCGCTTAGCTCACATCACATCAAACCATGCAAATTATTATTGTTATACTTTGTTCTCAAATTGTTAATGTTAACAGCATTAGCACTGTGTGACAATGTGTGTTTACTGTGTATTAGCGACTCCGGGTGAATCTCCAGTTGTCACTGATGATTGTCGTTTGGACCTTTCTGGATAAAAATCCGCCATCAAAATGATAAGTTTAATTACTCCAGCTGCTGTGAGAAAAGGCTATAAATGATCCGCCACCTGCAGCATCCTCACATGAGATACTACTACTAGCCAGTCTCCTTCTTTATGTATACAGACGTGACGTGACGTTCCCGCGGAAATCCACCAGTACCACTCAAATTATAACACATTTATACAAGCTTACCGTTGTGAATCAGGCTAAGGTAAGGAGATAGTTTTGAACACTGGCTGGTTATGTTTTTGGTTCATTTTTAACCAAAAAAAGTTACGGACTGTAGCTTCAATATTTGCGTATAGTGTATAAGTGTTACACACAAATGTAGTCAATGTACACTACTTTTCAAAGTTTGGGGTTGGTGATGGTTATGTAGGTGGTCTGTATTACCTTGCGCACAGGAATGTCCTCTTGTCCAGGTATGAAGACAGCACGGTTACAAATCCCTGCCACTCGAGACAGAGAGAACCAAGTGGGAGAGCTTTTATCAAAGCAACAACCTACACACACACACAGGAGAAAGAAAAGATTTGGTAAAGTGTGCTCAAACAGATATATGAACAGATCAAGAGGAGAATTCTCCCTCTAAATGATGAAAATATTACAAAAACACTGCCATTTAGCAGATTATTTTCATCTAAAGTGATGCTAATTACAGGGACAGTGTCCCTAAAAGTATTATGGGTAAGGTGCCTTGCTCAAGGATGCAATTTGATCAGAAATGAAGATGTCCTACGCTCAGGCAAGTTTTCATCAAAAACTAGTTTTTCTGTCCACACTGAAAGTGAATATGCTGTGGGTCCTAACACAACCAATCAAATCATATTTGAAATAGATCTGAAAAACATACTGAATATGATTCGTTATTCATTGATAATCTTCCTCTCCGATGAGCTATTAACCACTGCAACTGGATTGATTTGAGGAGTTGAACTAAGTTAACTGATTCATTGGCAAGATCCAACTCAAAAAAATTATTTGTTCACAAATTGGGCATCACTACTCTCATTAAAAACGCTAATAAAAGCTAGGGCCGAAATTTTTCAATGAACAATGACTTAAATGACTAAATTAAATCGTATGACTTTAGAATACTTGGACTACTGATATGGTGTTTTTTGTCATTTTGGATCATGATTTTAGACAATGTGTTGGTCTGGACTCTAAGCATTCTAACCTGATTGGTCCTCGGTGGTGTCGGCCTCGTGGATCTGGTTGTCAAACCACATGTGAGCTACAGTCATCCGGTTCTGAGTGAGGGTTCCAGTTTTATCCGAGCAGATGGTGGAGGTGGAACCCAGAGTCTCCACGGCTTCTAAATTCTTTACCAGACAGTTTTTGCGAGCCATACGCTTAGCAGTCAGAGTCAAACATACCTGAGAGATTGGATGGAGTTAAAGGAGAAGGTCTAAAAGACGACAGTGTTTTATGATCTTTATGCCTTTTGAAAAGTGTTTTTGTGGTTTATAAAAATTAATGGCAGAAGGAGTCATACAAAGAGAGAAGGATAAAAGACTAGAAAGAATGAGAAAAAAACTTCAGTATGTGAGTGCATACACTACTGTTCAAAAGTTTGGGTTTGGTAAGATTTGTAAGTCTCTTATGCTTATGAAGGCTGTATTCATTTGATCAAACAACACAGTAAAACAGTAATATTGTGAAATATTACAATTTAAAATAACTGTTTTCTATTTAAATGTATTTTCAAATGTAATTTATTCCTGTGATGGAAGCTGAATTTCCAGCATCATTACTCCAGTCTTCAGTGTCACATGATCCTTCGGAAATCATTCTAAAATGTTGATTCGCTCCTCAAGAAACATTTATTGTTATTATCAATGTTGAAAATAGTTGTGCAGCTTAATATTGTGGAAACTGTGATGCAAAGATCGAAAGAACAGCATTTATTTGATATAGAAATCTTTTGTAACATTTAAATGTCTGACCCCAAGCTTTTGAACGGTATAGTGCATATGAATGTCACAATATGTATTTATATGTGTGTCTCACTGTGACAGTAGCCAGCAGTCCCTCAGGAACGTTGGCAACTATGATGCCAATGAGGAAGATGACGGCTTCCAACCAGGTGTAGCCCAGAATGAGGGACAAGATGAAGAAGGACACGCCCAGGAAGATGGCCACGCCCGTGATGATTTGAATGAAGTGCTCGATCTCTCTGTTAATGGGCGTCTGACCCACCTCCAGACCGGATGCCAAAGTCGCAATGCGGCCCATCACTGTACGATCACCTGTATTGATCACTATGCCGTGGGCTGTACCTGCACATACAGACAAATTAACCAATTAATGTGTGAAAGTAAGAAAAAGGAGTGTTGAATGAATGAATGAATCAAAGATAGAATAAAATAATAAAAACTTGAATGTGTGAGTGAGGAATAAACAAATGAATGAACAAGTGATTAAATCAAATAATGAATGCCTGAGTGAGTGAGTGAATGAATGCAGAAAGGAACAAACAAATGAACAAAAGAACACAATAATGACAATTTCTAATGAATGAATGAATGAATGGATGGATGAATGAATGAATGAAAAATAATGAATGAAGATCTGACCTTCCACACAGTTGGTGGAGAAGAAGCTGATGTTTCTGGTCTCCAGGGGGTTTTCATGAGTGAACTCTGCAGAACGTGTCTGAGGTTCTGACTCTCCAGTTAGAGACGAGTTATCCACCTAAAAAGGGCAGACAAGATGTTCTCATTCTGATCTCATTCTTCTTACTAAGACTACATGCTGATTAACAAAAGCTGATCTCAGATCTGAGATCTTTCCCTTAATATCTGTCAACATTACATGCCCTCTCTCTACCTTGCAGCCACTGGAAGAGATGATCCGAAGGTCTGCTGGGATTCTGTCTCCCCCCTTGATCTCCACCAGGTCTCCCTGAACTACTTCCTCTGCATTAATCTGAAATGTCTCCCCTTCACGGATAACCAGAGCTTGCTGAAAGAAATAAAGTCACTTGCAAAGTTCCTCAAACATGTTGATGCAGAAAAACAATTTATTTAGGGAGCAGCAAGTATATCAGAACAGAGTTTGCAATACTGCACTATCAGTTATATACGTTCATGTATTCATGAATGTATGTATGTGTGTATGTGCCCTGTTTACACCTGGTATTAAGATGCATTTTGGTTGATCGGATCACAAGTGGGCAGCACTAAATACAGGTGTAAACGAGGTCTAAAACGTTTTGAGCTTGTCCACTTTTAACCACTTCCAGAGGTAGTCGAAAACGCATTCGACCAGATTGCTTTCATACTGTAAACGTTCATGTAGTTGAATGTGTTCAGAAAGCCACAAAAGACCACCTACTCTGCACCTACTCCCCTAATGCGTAAACATTAAGGGAAGTGCGCTAGCAAGAGGGGATTTAAACTTTGTTGCCTAGAGACCCAAATTTGGTTTGAAGAAGAAAAACGTACCAAGCACAATGTTCTCTCACCATTCATTTACATTTACACGCCCAATGTACACACCCTCCCCTCGAAGAAATCAGGACAGAAGTGGTTGAAAGTGGACAAAGAGACGGATTAAACCACCAGGTGTAAACGGGTATGTGTCTCCCTCGTCTACTTGTGATCTGACTGACCAAAACGCATCACCACATGTAAACAGGGCCTATATATCACTTTTGGGGGTAATGTGTGGTTTTTCTACTATATTGACTTCTATTTATTGTGCTTTCTTTTATTTGACCTTTTATACTGCTATTTTAAATTGACTTTATAATTACTAAATTTAATTTAATGTTACTGTCACGGTTTGTTATTTGCATCAATAATTATGTAAAAACAATAAAGCACTTTTGAGAAAAAATCTTTGCCTTTATCGTGCCCCTGTCTTTTATTTTGCTGTATATTTCTTTACTTCACCATATTTATTTTCTGTATTGTCTATTTCTGTACTGTATAACATGTGACAATATTGTAACCAATATGCCAACAAAGCTCTGAAAGGGGAGGGTGGCGGGATGGCATGTGATTCCTTTTAAGAAGGATTTACATACATTTATATAAATCATACATTGGGCTTTTAAATGTTAAAAGGGATTTACATGGATTTATGTAAATCATATAAAATATTGCTCATAATGGTTTCCGTTTGGGATTTAGTATAATTTACATTTACATGCATTTTATCCAAAGCAATCTACTGCTGTCATCACACTGACCTGAGGCACCATGTTTTTGAAAGAGTCCATGATCCGGGAACTTTTGGCTTCTTGATAATATGAGAAGCAGCCGGTTATGATGACCACAGCAGCTAAAACCACACCCAGATACAGCTGCAGCAAAGTGAAGAGAGGGAAACACAAGTCAAGGGTCAGGGTTTAAGCCAAGATTCTACCACCTCTTTTCCATCTGTAAATATGCTATAGAAAAAAAATCACAACTCCTGTACAAGCAGACAGTCTTATAAAGAGCTATTGACATCTTGCAGTTTGTTTCATTTATGCTACCATTTCTGGGGTCTTTACCCTGAAATGCACTTGGCAACTTGGTGACCAGTGTATGAAAAGTGTTACTATCTCAATCTTTGCCAAGGTTTCTTAGGGAGTTTCAATATAGCGATCAGGCATCAGACATAACATAACATATCAGGCATAACATAACAGGTGAAGTGAATAACACTGATTATCTCTTCATCACGGCTCCTGTTTGTGGGTGGAATATATTAGGCAACAAGTGAACATTTTGTCCTCAAAGTTGATGTGTTAGAAGCAGGAAAAATGGGCAAGCATAAGGATTTGAGCGAGTTTGACAAGGACCAAATTGTGATGGCTAGACGACTGCAGATCTTGTGGGGTGTTCCCGGTCTGCAGTGGTCAGTATCTATCAAAAGTGGTCCAAGGAAAAAACAGTGATGAACCGGCGACAGGGTCATCGGCGGCCAAGGCTCACTGATGCACACAGGGAGCGAAGGCTGGCTCGTGTGTTCCGATCAAACAGACGAGCTACTGTAGCTGGGTGCCCATCCTGACCCCTGTCCACCGCCGAAAGCGCCAACAGTGGGCATGACCAAGCAGCCTTCTGTGGAAGAAGGTGGCCTGGTCTGATGAATCATGTTTTCTTTTACATCACGTGGATGGCCGGGTGCATGTGCGTCGCTTATCTGGGGAACACATGGCACCAGGATGCACTATGGGAAAAAGGCAAGCCAGCGGAGGCAGTGTGATGCTTTGGGCAATGTTCTGCTAGGAAACCTTAGGTCCTGCCATCCATGTGGATGTTACTTTGGCACATACCACCTACCTAAGCATTGTTGCAGACCATGTACACCCTTTCATGGAAACGGTATTCCCTGGTGGCTGTGGCCTCTTTCAGCAGGATAATGTGCCCTGGCACAAAGCAAAAATGGTTCAGGAATGGTTTGAGGAGCACAACGAGTTTGGGGTCTTTAAATTCCCCAGATCTCAATCCAATCAAGCATCTGTGGGATGTGCTGAACAAACAATTCCGATCCATGGAGGCCCCACCTCGCAACTTACAGGACTTGCTAACATCTTGGTGCCAGATACCACAGCACACCTTCAGGGGTTTAGTGGAGTCCATGCCTCGATGGGTCAGGGCTGTTTTGGCAGCAAAAGGGGGACCAGCATAATATTAGGTCATAATGTTATGCCTGATCGGTGTATATGCCCACCAGTCACTAAAGTCATTATATTTTAACCATCTTTACATAAACAATAGTCTTGTACATTGCAAAAGAACAGCACAGCCAGACCATTTGAAACACATACACACCTTAAACAAAACAGTTTACAATGAAAAACGTGCCAAAATCATGGTGTAAAAGAGCAAACACAGTTAAATGATCCTTAACTTCACATTTTCATTTATCACTGATCCTAAACTGTCCCACAAGCAGCTGGGGGCTCAGTCTACAAACTGGGACTCATTCATCATACTGGATATAGGACACCAGAGCTAAAAGCAATATATCCACCTCAGTCGCCAAAAATGTAAACTGCAGGTTTTAATTCCCCTCTAGTGGAGTGAGGCCAATTTAACTAATTTTTGTGATTCCATGTTTTAATCGGCTTAAATATGGATTTTTAGAAAACTTAGAGATTTATAAAAAGGAACTTGCACAGGTATTAGAGATAAACATTGGTACTTTTACTACTTATTATGAATTATATAATTTAAAAAATAGTATTAAGTGTTACCACCATCTCCTCATAATGAGGATTCTTTTGGATTTGTGCAGTGAGTAAGTGGACTTTTTAATATGAATTCCTTCCCAACTATTTGAGGAATTGTTACAAAGGTACACTATAGGACATGTCACCTTCAACAAGCTCAAATAACATTTAGACAGATTCTCCAACAGGACTCAATTATTGGCCTTATATTGCAACATGGATAAGCTATTTTTTATAAATAACTAGAAGAATAACAGTGCAGTAAACTGTAAAACAATTTGCACTACAGACTAGTGTGTTTATAATTACGACAATACATTCAAAAAATTTGGCAATAAATACTAGTTTGCAATATCAAGCAGCATAACAAGCTGTTTTGTACAGCTAAAAATAACTGGAAGGGGATGAAGGGGACCCGGAAGCCAAACTTTACAAAACAATTTACAAATAACTATCCTTACATTAAAAATAAGGTGGATAAGCCCTCTCATTGTCATTGGCTGGATGGTAAGTGCACTCACATTGTCATTGACAGGCTCGTCCTCGGTGGCCGCCTGAATACTGTAGGCAAGAAAGCAGAGGATGGCACCGATCCAGAGCAGGATGGAGAATCCTCCGAACAGCTGCTTACAGAACTTCACCCACTCTGGTGTGGTGGGCGGCGGGGTCAGTGCATTTGGACCGTCGCGGGCCAGAATTTCTATCGCTCTCTTATGGGTCAGACCCTGGTGGGATGGAGACAAAGTTACTCAAGAGTCCCTGCAGCAACTCACTGCTAAAAAATACACCTTAAACCAGTAAATTGGTTAATTGAACTTAGGTGGCCACCAGTATGGTGGTTTTAGAAGGGTTTTGGGCACTTGTCAGCAGGTCAGGCTTAGAGACCAAGGCACGTTTTCCCAAAAGCATTGTACGTCATTGTCATTGTCAAGTCAATTAAAGAGAATTGGTTTATACGATCTACTTACAATGCTTTTGGGATCTTCAGTCCAGGTTATAATATATATAATATATAATTATAATATAATTAATAGAATAGAATAGAATAGAATAGAATAGAATAGAATAGACACTTTTAAAGTGAAATGCAGTCCAGGTTAACAAGGCTGCATAATAATAAAAAAATTATGTTATATAGCACCTTTAAAGTGAGCTTTTCAAGGCGCTTACACAGAAAAAACTGTGTGGATACCAGCTAGATCAGCTAAGACAAGCTTAAACCAGAAAACTATGCTGAAGCGTTTAAAATGTTTGTTTGTTTTTTAACAAAGGGATGCAATTCATAGGGATGTAAGCTCCAAAAATTGGATAAATTCTGTATCAAAAATATCAGAAAATAGCAAAAAAATTATCTTTATTTAGCTAAATTTATTGTATATTAAAGCCACAATATGTATTTTTTCCCCACTAGAGGTCGCTTATTCAAAACAATGGTGTAGCTTGATGACACCTGGATTTCGCAGAGCTTTTATTATGCCGCAGACGACTGCTTTTGCGATCATGCGTATGCAGCTCTTTTTTATCATAATAGATGCATTATTTGAGAGTGTTAAAAGTTATGTTATAATCAAGAGTCAACCTCCCGCTGTCCCTCTGGAAGCCAACACGGAAGTGACTTAAACTTCAATTCATCGACTGGCCGTTAGAGACAGGCTCCAAATGGGAGTCAAATCTGTCTCTCCCCCATGTTAAAATGCCCAACTTTACAGCAGAAACAAATGTTTACAGCCTGGTGCAAATAGTTATGGTCTATACAGCTAATTTTGTCCTTCATGACAACTGTGAGGGGGTGAATTTTTTTATAACTCATCCGTTTAAATTATATTAAGCCTGAAAGTTTTGCATAATTAATGGCGTGGTCACTTGAGTGACAGGTGGATTGCCACTATGGTCGAGCTAGGCAGGCGTGGTTTATTTGGGAGTGATGCAAACCTATGGGTGATATCATGGACACTACGTCCATATTTTTTTACAGTCTATGGTTATAATGCTTCTCTGTGTGTTTGCTTAGCGGCTACTATGAGAAACTTGTTGCACACTGCAGTACGCTAGATCGATATTAGGCATGGTAAAACATGGTGTGGCGAGGGGGGCGTGGTTTAGCGAGGTCTGTGACGGGAGAGAGAGTCAGAGGACGAGCGGCACGTAAGTGAATCAAGTGCAAATGATAAACACCTGATTGCAGTATTTGGTGTGGAGAGACAGGTTATAAGCCATGCAGGAAATGAGGACCGGGAAGAGAGAAGCTGGAGACACACACGCTGGAGCTCGAACAGGAGAAGTGCAGAGAGGAACTGCCAAAGTGAACCCGGAGAAAGTACTGAGGCTGAAGTTTTGTTTATTCTGTGCCTTGTGCATCTATTTGGGATCCTGAGTTGAAAGACAATAAAAACCTGTTTCGAGTTTCCAGCCAGCCGACCCCTTGTCTTCTTCCTTGCCCATTCACAAACTTTGTTACATTCCCGAACAATATCGCCAGCGGTTCCGGTCGCTGACACTGGGGGAGAACACCCGGCCCTTCGTGATGGCCCAGCAGCTCCGGGACGCCTGCCGCAGATGGCTGATGGCGGACCAGTCGACTGCCGACCAGATCGTAGATTGAGTGGCACTGGAGCAGTTTATTGCGCGGTTGCCCAGGAAGACCGCGCAATGGGTCCAGTGCCACAGGCCGGCGTCGCTGGACAAAGCCATCGAGCTGGGAGAGGACCAAATGGTGGCATGCCCAAGGGTCGGCGAACCCCTGCCGGCGGCTTCTCTCTCTCTCCCCTCTTCTTCTTTTTCTCCCTCTTCCCCTAGGCCCGTTCCGGCTCCCCGTTCGAGGGGAGGGTTCCAGGTGCGGGGTCCGGCTCGAGGAAGGTTCGGGGGATTCCCGGATGGAGCCTCGGGCTCTCGAGCGCCGCCTAAGGGGCGCAGAGCAGGGCGAATTCCCTCCAGCTTCCGGTCCCATTTCCCCTCTCTCCACACCAATTTCTTGGTTCACTTCCTGCCACTGGGGCGGCGGGGAAGTCTGGGCCGGCCTGTAGGCGGTGTGGGGATCCAGGTCATTTTATAGATAGGTGTCCTGTGATGGAGGTGGGGACACTGATCCGGGTCCCCGATGTGCCCCAGGCTGCCCCCAATCGAGCCGGGCTGTACCAAATACCAGTGAGTATTCAGGGGGGTACCTATCCAGCTTTGGTGGATTCAGGATGTAACCAGACCTCTATCCATCAAAGCCTGATACAATCGTTGGCATTGAATAATAGCCGCATGGTTAAGGTACACCGGCCATAGGATGAGTCGCTCAAAAATGCGTTTGCACAGGTCCGATCGATCGACGGACAGGTTCTCCACCCTGAACAACCGCTCTTGTATCCTTATTTTGCCGTATTAAAAGACAGGTTGTATCGAGTGACCCAAGACACTCAGTCAAAACAAGATACAACCCAGTTGCTTTTCCAGGTGGCTCATTCTAATCCTATGGCCGGTCATTTGGGTCAAGCGGCCACACTGAATCGCCTGATGGTCCGGTTCTTTTGGCCGGGCATTCATGAGAACGTGCGCAGGTGGTGCGCGTCTTGTCGTGAATGTCAGCTGGTAAATCCACCGGCCTTTCCAAAAGCGCCATTGCGCCCTCTACCGCTTATGCAGGTCCCCTTCGAGAGAATTGGTATGGACCTCATCGGACCATTAGAGCGATCGGCACGAGGGCATCGTTTTGCATTGGTCCTGGTGGATTATGCAACACAATACCCCGAAGCAATTGCCCTTCTGCAGCATTTCAGCAAAAAGTGTTGCGGAGGCGTTGTTTCGTTTAATCTCCCGAGTGGGGATCCCGAAAGAGATCCTCACTGATCAAGGCACGGTGTTTATGTCACGTACATTACGCGAACTTTACGAATGATTGGGCATTAAATCAGTCCACACCAGTGTCTATCACCCACAGACAGATGGGTTGGTGGAACGATTTAATCGCACTTTGAAGACAATGATCCGAAAGTTCGTACAGGAAGACGCCAAGAATTGGGATAGATGGTTGGAACCCCTGTTGTTCGCTGTACGCGAGGACAGACCTTCGCAAGGCAAAAATGAAATTCAGTATGTCATGGACCTGAGAGCAAAACTCCACACATTGGGGCGGCTATCCATGGAGAATTTGTTACAGGCTCAAGACAAACAAATTCACTATACAATAGGGGAGCGAAACTGCGTGAATTTACACCGGGAGATAAAGTGCTTGTATTACTTCCAACTTGTAGCTCGAAATTGCTCGCTAAGTGGCAAGGGCCCTTTGTGGTCACACGGCGAATAGGAGATCTCGATTATGAGGTGGTTCGATCGGATAGGAGCAGGGCACATCAGATATACCACCTTAACCTCCTTAAAAAATAGAGTGATGCGGAGTCAGTGATGTTGGCAATGGCAGTGAGTAGAGAGGAGGATATCGGGCCAGAGGTGAGCACAAAAGGTACATCCCTCGCTCTGGCCCCGGGGGGAGATCATCTCTCGCCCTTGCAACTCACTGACATAGCCCAGTTGCAGAAAGTTTTTTCGGATGTGTTCTCGCCCGTACCCGGTCGAACGAACCTCATTCAGCACCATATCGAGACGGAGCCGGGTGTGGTAGTTCACAGTCGGCCGTATAGATTACCGGAACACAAGAAAAAAGTGGTTCAGGAAGAATTGTAGGCGTTGCTCGACCTGGGAGTGATAGAAGAATCCTACAGTGATTGGGCCAGCCCGGTAGTTTTAGTTCCTAAAACGGACGGCTCAGTCCGATTCTGTGTGGATTATCGCAAGGTGAACGCTGTCGAAATTCGAAGCATATCCAATGCCAAGGGTTGATGAGTTGCTTGATCGGCTAGGCACGGCTCGGTTTTATTCGACGCTGGATTTAACAAAGGGATATTGGCAGATCCTCTTAACACCTTTATCTAAAGAAAAAACAGACTTTACGACACCGGTTGGATTACACCAATTCGTTACACTTCCATTCGGGTTGTTTGGGGCTGCGGCCACGTTTCAGCGTCTCATGGACAAGATTCTCCAGCCACATGCTGCATATGCCGCTGCCTACTTGGATGATATCATCATCTATAGTAATGATTGGCAGCGGCATATGGAGCACATGCGGGCCGTTCTGAGGTCGCTGAGAATGGCCGGACTGACAGCCAACCCGAAGAAGTGTGCGATTGGGCGCGTGGAGGTCAGGTATCTGGGTTTCCACTTGGGTCATGGGCAGGTGCGTCCTCAAATTGACAAAACAGCAGCAGTTGCAACCCCCCCGAGACCCAAGACCAAAAAGGAGGTGAGGCAGTTCCTTGGGCTAGCGGGATATTATAGGAGGTTTGTTCCTAATTATTCGGACCTCACTAGCCCACTGACTGACCTCACTGAAAAGGAAACGCCAGACCCGGTCCAGTGGTCAGAGCTGTGCCAGCAGGCTTTTACCCAGGTAAAAGCTGCTCTATGTGGCGGGCCGCTCTTACAATCACCTGATTTTTCTCTCCCTTTTATGTTGCAGACTGACGCGTCTGACAGGGGGCTGGGGGCAGTCCTGACCCAGGAGAGGGAGGGGGAGGAGCGGCCGGTGATGTACATCAGTCGCAAGCTCTCCAAGAGAGAGACGATGTACAGCACCATTGAGAAGGAGTGTTTGGCAATCCGGTGGGCCGTTCTTACCCTCCGCTACTATCTCCTGGGGAGGGAATCAAGTGAATCAAGTGTAAATGATAAACACCTGTCTCTGATTGCAGTAATTGGTATGGAGAGACAGGTTATAAGCCATGCAGGAAATGAGGACCGGGGAGAGAGAAGCTGGAGACACACACGCTGGAGCTCGAACAGGAGAAGTGCAGAGAGGAACTGCCAAAGTGAAACCGGAGAAAGTACTGAGGCTGAAGTTTTGTTTATTTTGTGCCTTGTGCATCTATTTGGGATCCTGAGTTGAAAGACAATAAAAACCTGTTTCGAGTTTCCAGCCAGCCGACCCCTTGTCTTCTTCCTTGCCCATTCACAAACTTTGTTACACATGGTACTCGGGAAAATTAGATTTAAACAATAAGACTAACTGTGTTGAGCTATAATAACAATTAGTTTTCTGTTGATGAATGTATCTAAACAGTTGCTCACCTGTCTAATAAAGCACATAATATATTAAAGTCTCTGGTTTCTACAAAATAAAACCGCAAATCGAGGGTAACACAGGTATGATGTCATTGATAAGCGACACGCGGACACGGTCCGTGTCCTGGTTAAAATGGTAATAAAATGAAATATCATCACGATCTGAAAAATATCCGATTCATTATTGCAAATGTTGAAAGTTAAGATGACTCACTCTGGCAAGGTCAACTCCATAACGAGTGCTGAGCTCATCTAGAGACAGCTTATGATCATCCTGTAGAAACACACACAACAGCATCAGACATAATACAACATTTCATGTTTGTCAATTAGTTGAACCATCAAAATCCATCACATTCTTTTAGAGAAAAATTCATTTGTAATTATCATATCTTATACTCTCTCTCTTTTCATGTATACATGCCTGAACACAAAGTAATAACTTCTTACCAGTGACACCTCTTTCTTCAGCTCATCTAAAGCTTGATCTTTCATCTTTCTCTTTCCTCCCGTTGGAGCAGCCTCAGGGCTGCTTTCATGTCCGTACTGAGACAGAGAGAGAGAGAGACAAGAAGAGAATAATACCCAGAGAATAAAATTATATTACTCAGAGATTGCGCTTACATAGATTATGAGATTTCTCAGTTATGTTTCATTCATGTATCATTCCTTACAAGTAAAAATAGAAAAATAGATAATTTACTAAATAAAATGTCTAATTTCTTTTATATATACGGTACCGGTCAAAAGTTTGGAAACATTACTATTTTTAATGTCTCTTATGCTCATCAAGCCTGTCATATTGTGAAATTATTAATTGTTATTATTACAATATATATATAATAATGGTTTTCTATTTTAATATACTTTAAAATATAATTTATTTCTGTGAAGCAAAGATTAATTTTAGCATCAGTAAGTCGTCAGTGTCACATGATGCTTCAGAAATCATTCTAATATGATGATTTGATACTCAGTTAGTTATTATTAATGTTGGAAACAGTTGTGCTGCTTAATATTTTATTGGAGCCTGTGATACTTTTTTCAGGATTCATTGATGAATATATAGAATTTATTCAAAATAGAAATCTTTTCTAACAAATCTTTACCCAAACTTTTTGAACGGTAGTGTATATTGTTACAAAAGATTTCTGCTGTTATTTTTAAACTTTTTATTCATTAAAGAATCCTGAAAAAATGATGATGATGTGATGATGAAAATTCAGCTGTCATAGGAATAGATTACATTTTCAAATATATTACCATATAAAAGTAAATTTAGTTGTAATAATATTTCGCAATCACAATATTACTGTTTTTACTGTATTTTTGATCATATAAATACAGCCTTGTTAAACATTAGAGACTTCTTTCAAAACATTCAAACCATTAAAAAAAATCATACAAATCCCAAACGTTTGAATGGTATATACACTCACCTAAAGGATTATTAGGAACACCATACTAATACTGTGTTTGACCCCCTTTCGCCTTCAGAACTGCCTTAATTCTACCTGGCATTGATTCAACAAGGTGCTGAAAGCATTCTTTGAGAAATGTTGGCCCATATTGATAGGATAGCATCTTGCAGTTGATGGAGATTTGTGGGATGCACATCCAGGGCACGAAGCTCCCGTTCCACCACATCCCAAAGATGCTCTATTGGGTTGAGATCTGGTGACTGTGGGGGCCATTTTAGTACAGTGAAGTCATTGTCATGTTCAAGAAACCAATTTGAAATGATTCGAGCTTTGTGACATGGTGCATTATCCTGCTGGAAGTAGCCATCAGAGGATGGGTACATGGTGGTCATAAAGGGATGGACATGGTCAGAAACAATGCTCAGGTAGGCCGTGGCATTTAAACGATGCCCAATTGGCACTAAGGGGCCTAAAGTGTGCCAAGAAAACATCCCCCACACCATTACACCACCACCACCAGCCTGCACAGTGGTAACAAGGCATGATGGATCCATGTTCTCATTCTGTTTACGGCAAATTCTGACTCTACCATCTGAATGTCTCAACAGAAATCGAGACTCATCAGACCAGGCAACATTTTTCCAGTCTTCAACTGTCCAATTTTGGTGAGCTCGTGCAAATTGTAGCCTCTTTTTCCTATTTGTAGTGGAGATGAGTGGTACCCGGTGGGGTCTTCTGCTGTTGTAGCCCATCCGCCTCAAGGTTGTGCGTGTTGTGGCTTCACAAATGCTTTGCTGCATACCTCGGTTGTAACGAGTGGTTATTTCAGTCAAAGTTGCTCTTCTATCAGCTTGAATCAGTCGGCCCATTCTCCTCTGACCTCTAGCATCAACAAGGCATTTTCGCCCACAGGACTGCCGCATACTGGATGTTTTTCCCTTTTCACACCATTCTTTGTAAACTCTAGAAATGGTTGTGCGTGAAAATCCCAGTAACTGAGCAGATTGTGAAATACTCAGACCGGCCCGTCTGGCACCAACAACCATGCCACGCTCAAAATTGCTTAAATGACCTTTCTTTCCCATTCTGACATTCAGTTTGGAGTTCAGGAGATTGTCTTGATCAGGACCACACCCCTAAATGCATTGAAGCAACTGCCATGTGATTGGTTTATTAGATAATTGCATTAATGAGAAATTGAACAGGTGTTCCTAATAATCCTTTAGGTGAGTGTATATATATATATATATATCCACAAGGTTTAGGAGTGTGTTTATGAGAATTTTTGACAATTCTTCTAGAAGCGCATTTGTGAGGCACTGATGTTGGACGAGAAGGCCTGGTTTGCAGTCTCCGCACTAATTCATCCTAAAGGTGTTCTAACGGGTTGAGGACTCTGCAGGCCAGTCAAGTTCCTCCACACCAAACTCGCTCATCCATGTCTTTATGGACCTTGCTTTGTGCCATGTTGGAACAGGAAGAGGCCATCCCAAAACTGTTCCCACAAAGTTTGGAGCATGAAATTGTCCAAAATGTCTTGGTATGCTAAAGCATTAAGAGTTCCTTTCACTGGAACTAAGGGGCCAAGCCCAACCCCTGAAAAACAACCCCACACCATAACCCCCCCTTCACCAAACTTTACACTTGGCACAATACAGTCAGGCAAGTACCGTTCTCCTGGCAACCACCAAACCCAGACTCATCCATCGGATTGCCAAACAGAGAAGCATGATTTGTCACTCCAGAGAACACGTCTCCACTGCTCTAGACTCTGTGATTTTACGTGGCCTACCACTTCGTGGCTGAGTTGCTGTTGTTCCCAATTGCTTCCACTTTGTTATAATACCACTAACAGTTGAGCGTGGAATATTTAGTAGTGAGGAAATTTCACGAATGGATGTATTGCACAGGTGGCAACCTATCACAGTACAATGCTTGAATTCACTGAGCTCCTGAGAGCGACCCATTCTTTAACAAATGTTTGTAGAAGCGTCTGCATGCCTAGATGCTTGATATTATACACCTGTGGCCATGGAAGTGATTGGAACACCTGAATTCAATGATTTGGAGGGGTGTCCCAAAACTTTTGACAATATAGTGTATACACACAGATTTGGTGAAGAAATACTGATTAAGAATTAATTTATACATATTGCTATCTAGTAAAAACAAATGCACTATTAATAAGTGATTTCATTTGATATTTGTCTTTCCTAAGGGTATTCACATCACGCTGGCACATATTTGTTAATTAGTCAGCTGAATATTCATAAATTAATCATAATTTTTACCCTGAACTGTTGCTCTGTACTTTACTGTATTAACTCAGTCATAGTTACATCTTTAAAACTACATACGACAAGCTATATGAAAGTTTGACAGGTCTTTGACAGTGTTATCAAACATTTGAGTGTGCTTGAGCATGTCGGTTCATCTAATGTACTGTGTGCTCGTCTTTGGCAGGAAATGTGTGCTGTGTGCTGACACACTAGGAACAGAGTCATGGAAATCACCTGGTCCTGTCACTCTCACTCAGCTGTGACTGTATGTGTGTGTGAGCCTGACACGTGTACAGACAGATCAGCATGTAGAACAGACAGAAGATCATTCATTACACCTTCAATCTGACCTCTTTTCTGAATTAATTAATATTAATACCAATCAAACGTAAGCCAGCATAATCCATCACACCTCTCACCCTCATTATGAGCAAAAACCACTTACAGACTGCAACACATCCATAAAATAATGTTCAGATAATCACACACATGTCAGATATCACAAACCGACAGCAACTTATTTCACAAACATTATAAATTAGATGCAGCTTCCACAACAAAATCTCACGAAAACGGTCAAGAAATATTCAGGTCATATTTTTCACCCCAAAATTAGAAGAACAATTTATTAAATATTAAACAAACCTATTTTGGGACCATTAACATTTTTGCATTGTGACATTTTATGACACTTATAAGCAAATTGTTCTTCTTCAATTCACATAGCTTTCATTCTCATTACAGCAATGTGAAAAACAGCATTATTTATTAAATTGTAAAATATTATTATTATTTGTTTATTGGACTTTTAAAAATATATATTTTTCTATTATTATTAAAAGTACATTTGTAAAGCACACTTGCAAGTAAACATCATGGTAGCATTTGTTTTACTGAATTTACTTCCTTCTGATTTTAACATTTTTTAATCCTTTTTTTCGTCTAGTACTACAGTAAGAATTAGACTTTTTTTTGCATTACAGTAATAAGAATTTGGGCAGGAAATTAGCTTAATAGTCATGAAAATAATATCATAATGTGAAAAATCCTAATGGTTTTAAAGCAGGATTTATTTTCTTAAAGCAAATTATAATTTTATTTTTTTCTTTCGATTTTGTTGTGACATCACCCCAACATTTTTTTTTTGTGAGATTCACCCTACATCTCCTTTTCTAAGTCTCACACAAACATATTCCTACATAATCAAGCTGTATTCATAAGAAATGCATGTGATACTAAACCAATACATTATTTAAGGGTGCGCGACACTTACAAAAATCTGTGGGAGAAAAAAAAAAAAAAAAAGCCAGCGAGAGAGGACAGACAGAATAATTGATGAAGCACCACAGAAAGACACACTCACCCCTTTTCCCATGTTCCTTGATAATGAACTGATGCCCAGATTTCTCCCACTCTCCCCTCACACGTGTGGAAGACACTGGTGGCTTTTTTTGGAGGTAACATACCCTCTTTCTCAACCTGACACACACACATACACACACAGCCTGTTCTCTCCCCCCATTTGTGCCTCAGGGTAACCCGAAGCTCACTTCCCACCCCCTTACAAATACACACACTCACACAAACACAACCTTCATGCCCATGGCTGTATACCTGCACCTGCTACCACTTTCCCCTCTTTCTGTCTGACACGCTTATATTATCAATATTTATTTTTTATGCTTGTTAGCAGGGCAGAAGAAGGACTGAATTCTCCATTACCATGATCTGTTGGTGCTGATGTGGCTTGAGGATTTTTAACTAAATCAAGCCTTGAGACTGTGGGAACTACAACTGCCATCAACGTCTCTGCCAGAACCATTAAGAACAGGACCGGAGAGAGCAGCTGCACTCCTGACCCCGCTGTGCCCGAGAGCGATACTCGGCTGGCGTAAAAATCTGTGATAAATCACATGAACTTCACATGCTACACTATTTATTGTCTCCGTGGAGGACATATTTTACTTTTTTTCAGGCTAATGGTATATAGTTCAAAATGTGTTCTGTGCTCTGGTTATAGTGTTACATATTATGTAAAATTATGTAGTTTACTGTTTTCTGTATTTCATCTCTTGAACACTTGACATAGAGATGTTAACACCACAGTGGCCGGTAAACTGCTTAGACTAGTCTTAAAACTTAGTTTTTAAATCAGTTACATGAAAAGGTAGAGCGGTCTTGATTTAAATATTTTAATTTTTTTTTAATCATTAACTTCTCATCCTCATGTCGTTCCAAACCCCTAAGACTTTCGTTCATCTTCGGAAGACAAATTAATATCTTTTTGATGAAATCTGAGAGATTTGTCCCTCAATAGACAGCTACGTAACTACCACTTTGACGCTTAAAGTTCATAAAGAGACCAATGAGGTTCATTCTCGTGTTACGCAGCACGTTTGAGCTCCCGCAAGAACCAATGAGGTTTATTCTCGTGTTACACAGCACGTTTGAGCTTCCACAAGAACCAATGAGGTTTATTCTCGTTACGCAGCACGTTTGAGCTTCCACAAGAACCAATGAGGTTTATTCTCGTTACGCAGCACGTTTGAGCTTCCACAAGAACCAATGAGGTTTATTCTCGTAACGCAGCACCTTTGAGCTCCCACAAGAACCAATGAGGTTCATTTTCGTGTTATGCAGCACATTTGTGCATCCGCAAGAACCAATGAGGTTCATTCTCGTGTTAGGCCCCGATCAGACAGAACGCGTTTTTCAGGTTTGAAAACACGAGGCGGACCGCACTGCCTTTTTTTTGGTTGACGTTTTTTAATTTAGAAAAGAGAAGCGTGCTGCTGTCTTTTTATGTTGCCAGGCAACCCCCGAATCAGCTGTTCTGTCAGTCTAATCAAGGTAGCGGTCACCACAACGGAAGGCCCGCCTCTCCATCCATTCGATTGGACAATAGAAAAAAACACAATGCCGTCAGGGATTTTTCTGCTCAGAGTTGATTTTTTTTCAACTTCATGCGCTCAGAGGCGCAGCAGGTAGTTAAAACGCGAGGCGCCTGGGGCGCATAAACAGTGCGCAAAGTGTTCACTGCCAACAGAAAACTATTTAAAAAACGCGTTCTGTCTGATCGGGGCCTTACTCAGCACATTTGTGCATCCGCAAGAACCAATGAGGTTCATTCTCGTGTTATGCAGCACATTTGAGCTTCACCAAGAACCAGTGAGGTTCATTCTCGTGTTATGCAGCACATTTGTGCATCCGCAAGAACCAATGAGGTTCTTGCAGTGTGATAGCGGTCTATGGAGGGACAGAAAGCTCTTAGATTTAATTAAAAACATCTTAATTTGTTTTCTGAAGATGAATGAGTCATACAGGTTTGGAATGACATGAGAGTGAGTAATTAATGACAGAATTAAACATTTTGGGTGAACTATCCCTTTAAGACAGTCTTAACATTGGCTAAATTTATGCAACTGGCCCCAGGCTACTACAGGTAAACAGGGCCATGGTTCTGGAGATATCAAACCTCAACCACAAATGAACACAGTATGACATAAGACTTTAAGCGTGTTAAAAGGATGGAATTATCTTAAATATCCAACAAATTCAAATAATTCATATGCAATTTATTGTAGTGTATATTTTGTAACAAGAAAATCATGTGGCAACAATGTTGCACATTAATATAACGTTTTGATAATTTAAAATTATAGAATTAGATTATATTAGATTCTATAAGATATTGATGTGCAACCTTGTTGCCACATGTTTTTATTGTTACCAAAATGTAGACTACCACCCATTTAATTTTGGTGTATACTGAATTATATACTTATTAATCAAAAAATCACAAATAATGGTTTTAAATTCATATAAACAGGAATTAACAGCTTTTCAACCGTTTCTTTGACGCTCGACTGTTCAATGAGGTGAAGCTATTACTTTTACTGACCATTCGTTGGGGGTGGTGGGAGGGGGGGACGAAGCACACTTTATTTTTAAAGCGTTTCACACAGTCTTCTGCACCATACCCATGGAACGTGCCTGTTTTAATTCTACATATCAAATAAAAATCTTTCAGCTGCATTTTCAAACAGTTTAGTAGGTATAAACGTTAGATACAAGCCTGGCTGTGGTGGAAGACGGAGAAGCAGCATTAGCCTGAGGAGGTAACCACGGCAACAGGAAGCGCTCGAGCGCGATCGCTATGATTTTGCCAAGACATGTTCCTGGATCAACATATTTTGTTGATCCTGTAACATTCTCATCCGAAAATTTAGTCCTAACCCTACCCATAATAACTAATCCCAAAAATCAGAGGGAAATGATGGTGAATAAAAAGATGTAGAAGCACCTAACCCTGATTGTAAACCTAGCCTAATCTTGACATAGCTAAACTGTAAACTTGTTAGGCTAACGTTACTCAAATCTGATTGGTTGATTGGAATGTCATTCCAGGATCAGCAAAGATCCAGTAACACGTTGAACTGGGTGAAATCACGTTTAAAAAACACAATACTGTTTGTGACATTTAGTTTGTGCCTATTTCTCTTTTACATCCAAGCAATACTTCGAGTTATTTACTAATCTGCATCCCACGATCAAAACACACACACACAAGGGATCTGATTTTTATTGACGTTTTTCTGAAATTATTTGAATTTGACATTTTCCTTTTTACAAGACATTTCACAGAAAATCAAAGTTAGCTTGGTTAAAGTCAAAATAAAAGTAAAAAATAATTAGACGTTTTAAATAGAGTTTGGAGAGAGCACGGTTAAATAGACCTGTACCAATACATACAACATGGGAATTCCCCGATATTTAAACACAGTTTAATGGCAGGTACCATGTGGCTGCTCGACATTTACTCTGAGATGCATAAAAAGCATCTGTCTGTAGGTTAACAAACATATTTCCCACAAGCCTTCGCAATTCTACAACCTTTCCCAGCATTCCCGACGAGAGCCCCTGTCGGCTCGAGGCTGACATGCATAGACATGAATACTTGAAGAGAAAACATATCCTGCAAGATTGAGATGTTTATTTGACTTTGGCTTGACTTTTCACCTGAATATGAATTCAGTTCAAGACTTCATCTCAATATTTAATAACTTATATCACTCTCAAAAGCCTTTCTACCCTTATTGCATCACTTCCTGTGACCTTAGCATGCCAACACCATGATAGTAAACATTTTTATGAAGAAACAACCACATGAATTCTGCCATGTCAGTCAAATGAAAGTGCAGAAATATTATTAAACATCATTAAACTCTATTACATTTCTGCTTCCAACACACAAACAGTCCCAGGGTGCTGCTGCACAGCTTGTCATTACTAACGATGAGGTGACAAATATTGCTACAATGTTGTTTTGTTCCCCTAACATTTTGACAGGTTACAGACATGTCATCAGACTACAAACATACACAGGCAAACGTGTGAAAAACACGCATCTATCATAGTCAGCAGAGAGCTAGCTAAATTAACTTTTTTGTTGTTTTTTTTACATTGAAGTCTTTGTGACAATATGGCCGAATGAAAAGTTTTCTCCTGTGGGCAGCAGGGGGCAGGAGAGAGTGCTGGGGTTCTTTTACCAGCAGAAATGGGGGATGAGAAGAGGTGGTGGTGGATGAGTGTTCGTGATAGTTATAGGAGGATTAGAGAGAGAGGTGAAGTAAATCTAGGATTCCGGATGGAGCAATAGGCCTTGCTAATGATACATGTTGAGAAGGTCAGGGGGGAGAAGTGCCACCATAGGAGCCGGCCCTCATTGGACAGAAGGGATACAGAGATAGTTCTCCAGTTACAAGGGAGTGTTAAAATAATCAGCTGTTTGTCAGACAACAGCTAATGCAGACAGACGTGAGAATTTGGCTTAGAGTCTCAAGTAACTCTCACAGTGTGTGTTTGAGTGTCTCTGCCAACAGTATCGACGTCATTTTGGGTATTTCAGTCACTGCGATCAGAGTAAAAACACAGTACAAACTCTAAGTCAAATTCGAATTGCTATAAACTAATGTCAAAAACTTTTTGGGAAGGCACTTAAAATTGTATAATGGGATACATGAGATGACGCCATGAGTGTTAGTGTGTGTTTGAGAAAGTATGTACAAATTTTATTTGACTGAAATGAAATTTTAACTGTGAGAAAGTGCATGCATGTGATTCTATGACTAAAAATACTAGTGCTATATTTAGCTCTCACTAAATGAAGGGCGGGGAGGGAGGCTACTTTAGGGGGCCGGCCTACAGGAAGTGATGTAATAGCACCAGTATATCAGATAAGAAAGATGAATTTATAGATGGAAAAGTAGAAAAAAGACAAAAAGTGTCAGAAATGCTATTAGGAAGAGAGATTAAAGGATAGGAAGACCGGAAGACCAAAGACAGACAAAAACAGAGCGACAGGCAGTAAAACAGAGAAAAACAGAAAGAGAGGGAGGGAACGAGAAAAGAAGACAGTTAATATAAAGTTTCCAAAATAACTTTTCAGCAAGAGTACAAAGTTTGAAAAGTGTACGGCTAGGATTGTGTTCTTGTATAAGACTGCATGTGTGTACAGAGAGAGAAAGAAATGACAGAGCAGTCTGTCACTTAACGAGGAAATCTTCACCATTCTGCCACTATTACAGCTCTCAAAAACACATCTGTATCTGTGTGTGTAATGGGCGGCTCTCAGCTCTAAGTTTTGTTGTGAATGTGTGATGTTGTTGAAGTGATGTTATTTTTAAGACTGTGTCCTAGCCAGGTGCAATGCAACAATTTTAGAGTGACAAGTAATTTGTCTGTACTCCCTGAAAACAAAAACAGAGCACATTTTCATAGAACAGATGTCCAATTTACAGCTAGAGTGGGGTTCAAAAGTCCACACTGAAAATCTCATTTGAACCTGGAGAAAAACCCAGAAGGTTTTAGGATTTAAAATGAGTTAGTTCTTGCTTCCACTTATGCTCAAAATGCTCTTTGGATAATCTCAAATCATGCTGGAGAACATCAGGTTTTGCATAGACTTGCGTAGTTAATGCAGCTCAGGTGCTGCTGTCAATAAATCAAAAGAGACACAAACCAAATACTAAGACATTCTAAAATTTGTTAAAAAAAAATAAAAATAAAATAAAAATAAAAAATACACTACCAGTCAAAAGTTTGGACACACTTTCCTATTCTCTTTGATGAGAAAGTGTGTCCAAACTTTTGACTGGTAGTGTATATATTTTTAAATCTTATTTTCACTTATTGTTATGCTAGAAGTAGAAAACTGCAAAATAGAAGCTACTCAGATTTTTGAACCTTGCTGCATGCCTAGTGTGACTTTGGACCAATGAGATTTTAATGTGAACGGAGCTATCCAGATTAATGTAACAGAATCCAATAATTAAAAAAATCTTGTCACAGCTCCGCAAGACAAAGCAAATACTAAGAGAATCTGAAATGTACATTTTAAATCACCTATTCACTAATTTTATTAATTATGCTGATAATATAATTTATGAAGGAAAAAAATGATCAAAGTAGAAAAACTAGAAGCTTTTCAGATTTTTGACCTTACTGCATGCGGAGCCTGATTTTGGACCAATGAGATTTTAATGTGGGTGGAGCTACCCAGATAGGCAGAACCCAAGCAACCCAAAAATATATCTAATTATAATATATAATAATTATATATTACAATTATAAAATATCTTGTCACAGCTGCGTAAGACTCATCAAAGATATTGTTGCGTAGCTTGTTGCTTTATCATAATGCACCTAGATTGGACACAGATTTATTCTTTTTTTTTGAAACGTGTATTTTTTTGGTTGGGATTATAAGAAAAACTTCACCCCTTCTCCTGTCCTCCTGTTTTTAAGGATTCATCTTTCACTCCTCGCCTCCAAAACTCTCCACCACTCTCTCTTTTCATACCCATCTCTCTTACTTGAGAGTAATTTTGCGAGCAAGTTGAGAAAAGAACGCTGCGGGACTTGTTTTAGTTTGCTCTTCCTCTCTCTCCTGTTTAGTGAGCTCTAGCTCAATGGTCATAAGAACCCTGCCCTGCCTGTCCAACCCTGCTGCCTCTTCCTGGGCTTGGGTCTGGGTTGAGGCAGCCCCACTCAGGAGCTCTAGCTCTCTGCTCCACAATCCCTATTTCTTCTCCCTGCGAGACTCCTGTTTCTTCTTCTCTGATGCTGTTGCCTTCAGCTTGGCCGGATCCGTCACAGCCGAAGCCTGAAAAAAGAGAGGGAGTGTGGAGAGGGGAGGAGTGAGTCTCTACGGGAGGAAAGAGAGAGAGAGATAGAGAGAAATAGAGAAATAGAAAGAAAGCCAGAACCAAAGAGAGAGGGGGGAAAGGAAAAAGAAGGGCTTGTGGGTTAGGTGGGAATGGTCAGATGAGTTTATCGGATATGAGGAACCAGAATAAGGGAGGTAGTTTCATTACAGAAGAGAAGAAGAAGAAGAAGAAGAAAAAAAGAGAGTGAAATGCTAAACGAGTGGTTAGAAGGAGATGAACACCAGGGGAACTTTCGGTTTCTGGAAAGGGAGGACAAAACAGGAAGTGGCCAGTTAGGGAGTGACAGCGTGACATCACAGCACCTAAAATAAAAGAACTCTCATACAGCTGACCTTTGACCCCTCCACCCTCAGGATGCTGAAACATATTTGATTATCTTTTGTCTTTCCACAAAGCAGCTTCACTTTAGTTCTGTCAAAAAACTTGAAATGGTACTGCACATGTAACTCAATTAAAGGTGAAGTGAATCATTTTTACAAGTAAAAAGTTGTACAGTAAGTGGACTTCCTGAATAAAGAAACAATACAAGTTTGGGGCAGGACGTCCTGATTGTCAAAACAATGAAAGGGTGTTATAAGAGGGTTTTGGAAAGACACTGTCAATGTTATAATTTGTGCAGTTCTGTTTGGTGCCACTAGTAGTGCAGAAATTATACACTTCACCTTTAAAAAGAATATTCCTAAATGTAAACAATTTAGAATTCATTTCAACAGAACATTAAAGTTCTTTGTGATGTCAAATCTAAAGGCTTACAGTAACTGTACATCTTAACTGTTGCTGCTTTTGTAATACAGATACTCATAAAACTATGCAGCAAGTTTTCGCAATGTAATTTTAAAGTCCTGAGATGCAGCACTTTATCAACTTGCATTCAGTTGACTGGATACTGGAGGGTGGGACTGGGTTTACACTGACAGAACCAAGAAAATAAAGAAATGAAAGAGAAAGAGTGACGCTGACAGGAGACGCATACAGGAGTACAAATAGAGGAATGTATACTGAAACAGATGACTGAAAGAAAGAAGAAAGGCAATAAAAAGAGAAAGAACATAAACAATACAAGATTGGAAGTCTTCTAGTTTGATCCTGTAAGAGATGAGATGTGTGCAAGGAAGGCTTGATTGTACGTGATAGTGTTTGTCATGATATAATACATGATTAAAGCTGATACATGATTCAGCCTGACAGCATTTTACTGTTCACCTGTAGAGAGAATGGAGGCCAGCAGAAAAGGGAGGGGACGAGAAGGAGAAAAATCAGTGATATGGAGAATGTGAAGGATAATGGCGTGGAAAAGAGCACAGAAGAAAATAATCCCAGAGAGATAGAGAAAGAAAAAGTAAGGTGGTATGTAAATGGATGGCATGTTAGCACAGAAAAAGATGTAAGAGCTCCATTTGACTGCCAGTTCAATGACACTGATGTGGAGGTCCCTAAGTCTACAGCATCATAGAGAAGAGCCGAAAGTATTCTTAAATCTGGCCCACAAATCAATATATCATTTTCTGCATTTTGGTTCAACCTTTCATGTCATCCCATAATCTCTTAAGGATTGTTATACTGTACCCTTATGTATAATTCTCCACATGGCTTATTAAAGGCCTTGAACACAAAACTGCAGTCTATGTGACAGCAACAAACAAGCCTGTGTGCTTACATCCCTCAAAACATGTAGTTTTGACACCATTGGTATTGCTATATGCTTCTATTTTTGATGAGGTACAGCTACTCTAGTTTAGACATGTACAGGATTACAAATATGTTTACATGCATTGCAAATGAGGCTTCATAAACTGGCATGCAGACAGGAGCACAAACACTGAGGTAGATATAGCTTTTCCCTGGAGTTTTGGCTGCCATTCACCTGATCTTTCTCAAGCGCTTCTTTTTATTATTATATTTATTATTAATAAAAATCATTTTATATAAATATTATATGTGGTCAAAACTTTATTTTACATTTAATTTACATGTTTTAATATTTAATAAGGCTGCATTTATTTGATCAAAAATACAGTAAAACAATATTTTTTCTAATTATTATAGCAATTTAAAATAAGCATAGAATGATTTCTAAAGAATCATGTGACATTGAAGACTGGAGTAATGGCTGCTAAAAATTCAGCTTTGCCATCACAGGAATACAGTACATTTAAAAATATATTAAACGGAAAACATTTTAAATCAGTGATGGACAAACTCATTCCTGTTTCGCTCCAACCCTAATCTGACCACCTGTACCAGCTAATCAATCTGTGCGTCCAAAATAAAAAACAAAGGCATAGCTTGATGACGCCTTGATTTCGCGGAGCATTTATTATGCTGCAGACAACCGCTTCTGCTTCTTCTGGTCATGCAGCGCTGTTTTATCATATTAGATACATTATTTGAGTGTGTTGAAAGTTATGTTATAATGCTATTTCTTTGTGTTCACTCTGCGGCTATGAGAAACTTGTTGCACACTGCAGTAAGCTAGATCGATATTAGGCATGGCAAAATATGGTACTCACGGTAAATCAAGAAAACGTGATTTAAACAATAAGACTAACATTGTTGAGCTATATAACAATGATTCGTTTTCTGTCGATGAATGCATCCAAACAGTTGCTCACCTGTCTAATAAAACACAATATATTAAAGCGTCTTTGGTGTTTCCATGGTTTCTACAAAATAAAACGGAAATCGAGGGTAACGCGGGTATGATGTCATTGATAGGTGACGCACGGACACGGTCCGTGTCCGGGTTAAAATAGCTTATTTCTCTGGATTTAAACATTCTTGGAAACATTTGGGATAACGTAAGTACAGTCAACAAAATATATAACACTGTTATAGTGGTTTTTGGATATTTTAAATCCAAAAATCTTACATATTGTGCTTTTAAGTAATTAAATCAAAGAATTTAAATTAAAATAATTTACAAATAAAAAACATCAAAATAAAACTTACTAAAAAGATTTAAAAAAATATTTATTTGCTTGTAGTAGGGATAATCAATGAATTATGAATAATTTACTGCAAATGTAAGAATAACATGCAATCAATAAAAAAGTAACTAATCTGATTTTAGTATACTAATCTAGTATTATAAAATGTAATATAATCTAATTACAAGTACTTTTTTTCTGGAATCTGATTACGTAATCCAAAATACATGTAATCAGTTACTACCCAGCACTGGCTATAGGTAGGTAAGTTTTATCAGGGTTGGAGCTCTGCAGGACAGTGGCCCTCCAGGACAGAGTTTGCCCATCCCTGTTTTGCTCATCTGCTTATATTGTAATAATGTTTCACAATATTTCAGTATTATATTTGACTGTATTTTTGATTAAATAAATTCAGCCTTGTTGAGCATAAGATATTGCTTTGAAAAACATAAAAAGTAATTATTCCCAAGTTTTGATCAGCTGCTAACTGTAAATGGCCTGACTTGTTTTAAAAACTATTAACCACAGACAAAAAAAGGGGGGAGAGCAGTGGAGGACAGGAGGTCTTTAACAAAGCACAAGTGAAAGAAAGTATCAAGCATGTGTGTATGTACATGTGTGCTTGCGTGTGTTTGTATGCGCCGTTTAGGGTGGAGGCAGGTGAACACTTGCCTGTTTTTGCTGTGATCCTTCTCTTCCTTTGCCTTTCTTGCCATGTTTGCTAAGGGAAACAAAAAATACAAAAATTGCATAAACAATGTGGCCATCTGGTGGATGGAGAACTCAAATGAATTGCTTGTTAGCTAGTTGACCTATAGTCTCATTCTCAAGTACGCCTAAGGACCTCCCACAATCTATTTAATAAAACGGATAAATGACACTTAAAACAAAACCAACTGTGGTTAGGCATGTCACTCTTCCTACCTAAATGTGTGGTTCTGCATTGTGCATTTAGTATGGCTTTGCAAGACTAGTTGACTTACTACTCCCTAGTTTGGTTGGGGTTTCCATTGATGTCTCGCTCATGACGTGTGTGTTTTTGTGTGAGAGTAGTGGGGATCTGGGCTGTGTCTTGGTAAGAGTGTGTGTGTGAATAGGAGTGTGTGTTTCAAGGCCGGGCAAAGGGTCGGGTTTGGCTTGAGGGAGCAGATGCTCCCAGACTGACCTCATGCTCAAGCTGAACACTCGTCTGGCGACCAGGAAACGCATCAGATAGTAAATAGCCACAATAAGGATCAGCAGTCCCAGCACTACGCCAATAATCGCCCCTGTTATCACACCAGCCTGGACTGGAACTAAAAAAGAAAGAGAGAATATCAAGTGAGTTGAGGTCTGCAGATTAAAGGCCTCTTGCACAGTACTGATTTATTAGTCGCATCGTGTCCTTTCCTTAATGCACCCGTATTATGTGGTGAGAGTTTTTACAGACACAACTATATTACTGAAAAATAACTCCAAACAACATCAATCATTGTCCACCTGGAAAGGTTCTCATATTTTCCTTCCAAACAAGCCAGCTAAACCCACAAATACCACACTCAGAAGTTAAATATATAGTTTAAAAGAGAAACAAAAAGGAATATAAAAAGCACCAGTGCAAAAAGCATTTATTTGATGAATTAGGCTCTTTGTGAGGCATTTGGATCCAACAATGGCTATTTTTCACAATAATTGTACTATCTGGAAAAACAAAAAACGCACAACCACACAAGGAAACCACTCAGGTCTTTGCTTTACTGTTGTTTTGTGCTTCCATTAGCAGCAAACTTTCATCTCTTGCCATAAGATCTCACAGATTTTGTATGCCACCCTGGAATAAGATGAGCCTGAAGACAAAAATCTGTCTTAGTAACTGCAGCATGAGGGGAAAGCAAAGGAGGAATCTAAATGGTTTTCTGGTGTAGCGTGTTTCTTTGCAAAGCAGCCATTTTTTTATTAGTGAATGAAGACAAAAATGTTCATATTGATCGGTTACCCTTCTCAAACACCAGCAGTCGAACACTGGAGGGGCGGCCGACAATGTCAGGTGGGTTCTTGGCATCACAGGTGAAGGTTCCATTGTCTCCGTAATCGACATTCTTGATCAGGATAGAACCATCACGGCGACTGGGGTTCCCCACAAACTCCAGGCGGTCCCGGAACGGGCCTTTGTTATCCAGATAGGGAGATCCGCCTGCATAGTGGAAAATCTAAACAAGGAAAGAAAGCTTATTTTATCATCACAATATTATATCAGACATAACTTCAGCAAATAAAACAGGAGCAGTGAGTCTTAACAGCTAAACAACCTACAGTGTAAAATGTAAACTAATTTCCAAAATAAATGAAGTCATGCTATTCAAACCACTCTGTTCCATTGCGTAGCGAATAAAATTTGATTTTGAACTACCAGAATTGCCAGTATGAACAAGCATCCACAAATGAATGAAGCTGGTCGGCAGACTCAAAGACTTGCATAGCGCAGTACAATTTGGAAAGCAGAACTACACCCACAAGGGCCTAATATTTCTATTTGCATGGCAATTATCTCTACAAACCACACAGACACATGGATATTATTCCCAAGGGGTGAGCATGTTTTCATACAGATTTGTGTTACATTACCTGTGCACACACCTTTTGACAGGTTTAGTGAAATGCAATCACACTATGTTAATAATAATTGGCTTCATGCTGTAATTGCCAATTTAAAATAATTATTAAAAACTTACTAACTAAAGTAGCAGCTCTCAAGCACAGATGCCTTTTTAATTTTCTTTCCAGATATTTTGGAATATAAGAGCATTCAGTGCATTTCATAAGCCCTTAAATGCACCAAATATGTCCTTGTGTGAACATTGCTCAATATATTTATTCTAAAATGTTTTGGAAAAGAGTTTCTTAATGTTATAGTTCACCCAAACACAAACAATTTTATTCTCACTCATGTTCTTTCAAACCTGTATGATTTTCTCTCTAGCAAGGTACACAAAAAGAGATGTTCAGCACAATGCCCAAGCTTCTCTTTTACATAAAATGAAAGTGAAGTCTCCTTATGTGTTCCATGCTACAATATGCTATAATACAGAGTTGATTAAATAAATGTCATTTTTAGGTGAACAATCTATTTAAATCCCCTCTTACACATAATTCTAGAATATAATAAAAAATGCAGGAGTGTGTTAAAATAGTGAGTTTCTGTAGAGAAAATAGAGTGTTTCTACGCACTGAGATGCTGTCTCTAGCCCCATCTGGACGGTAGTGCCATGAGAAGGTCACATCTGGAGAAGTCCACTGCCAGGAGAAGAAAGAGCAGGAGAGTCTGACATCTGAGCCCACCAGCGCATGTCTCTCCCAGCTTGTGTACACAACTACAGCCGTGGTTTGAGAGACTGGAACATACAAACACAGGAGCAAGGAATATTAGCCTACATTGGACACAAATCTAAAATGCAAAATGCAAAATAGAACATCTGTGAAGTTATTATTTATCAAATGCATTTTTTTTTTACTTGATTTACTGGATGCAAAAAACATGTCACATAAAAATGTAAAACTCTGTAATACATAAAAATATATTGATAATTTCAATTACATACAATTTTTTCATGTATTTTATGGTAAAATAAAAACGTATTATAAAAATGTATTTGTATTAAGATATTCTAGTGAGAACATTAGTGAGCATTTCAAGTAGGCTACATGTTAGCATTAAAAAGTTAAAATTGAATAGACAGCGAACACAAAAAAATTAAAAGGAAAGATTTTCTCTATTCTGACTGTGATCGGTTGATGAAGGTCCTTTCTGATCTACCTTATCTCTCAAACCTGGCCAGTCTTGAACAGGTAGCGTCAGGTGCACAAAACACAGGTGAGTCACTCTGAACACACTACTGTCAGGTTGTACAGAGGCTAAAGCAAAGGACTTCTGGATGTTTTCTGGTTAGCTTGGTTCTAAGTTTGTTTACTTTGTTGTTACAAAGTAATGAAATGCAAGATGGATGAAATGTATTTACCTATGCCCAAGAGCACCACGGACGTCAGTGCCAGTACAGACAGCATGATCTCCCTCCGATCTCCCCGCAGGTCAATATGTAAGGGGTTCCGAGAGAGCGAGGGATGGAGAAAGGAGAAGAGATGGAGGGAAGAAGGGAATGAGACCAGAGGGCATCAAGATGAGACTATTCAGTCCTGGACTTTATACCCAACCACACCCCAAACTCAAGCCCCGCCCTCACCACCTCATTATCTCTTGCCTTCTCTTTGGCCCCATCCCTGATACGATAGTCTCCCTTGCTCTCTCTCTTTGTCTCCTTCTAAAAGACTGTCTATGAACACGATATAGAAAAGACGAGTGATACAATAACCTGAGAATGAATCCTCTCTCTACTTGCTCTCAAGCCAGTTAATAAAAGCATCACAGCATCTGTTTAACAAGGAAAGATCAAATTTGAAGGACAAAGACACTGCAGCAATAAAGACAATCTCTAAGTGAGTCAGATTATATTTGGAGTTCAGTGTGTGGGTGTGTGTGTATCTATGGTTTAATTCTCGGATACCTTCCTTCTCCTTATCCTGTCACGGTTGAGTGCTGTTTGTCTGTAATCCTTCCTCTCTTATGCAGATGATTCGTCTCTATAAACAAAACATACCCAGAGAAGCTGCCGGTCTGAAAACACAATGAGCTGCAGGTCTTTTCCATCTCACCTGTCCTGACCCGGTCGCCATCTGCCTGCCATTCATATTCACCATTACAGAAAAGATGATGGACTTAAAGGTGAAGGGTGTAATTTATGTGCCGCAAGCATTTTTTCAAATAGGTTTCCAGACCACTCCTGTGTCTGCCATTATTAGGACAAACCGGTTTTCATGCCCCAAATTCAAGAAAATTAATGTTTACAAAGCAAATTTGATAGTGCCATGGTGTTTAGACTTTTGGGAGAAATCAAAATACCTTAATTTGCATATCAAACTGGACCAATACTTCAACTTTAACCCTATAAAGCCTACTGTATCATATTATTTGATAAATTAATGTCTAAGGCCTCTAAATTATTAACATGATCAAAACTGAAAAACCTGTTTACACAATCTACTATACCTTCGGCCCTATGATTGACAGTTACTTTTTAGATCATAATACACATGTATTTTTGCTGTGGAAACTTTATTTTTATAAAGTAAACGTAAAAATAACTTTTTACATTGTTAGTAATATTTCAAAACTTGTACTGGACTGAAGCAACTTGATTATGCACACTTTATTTAATTTCATAAAAATCATGTTATGTAAATATCAAATATGACAGACTTTTGAGGAATGTTTTTATCTGCACATCTCTTAAATCATTGAATTGCATTGCATTATGTTTTGAATAAAATGAGTTTTTTTCCTCTTCTCGAGTATGAGCTCCATATTCTCACCACAGTGCATGTATATATGTATATGTATATGTGTGTGTATATGTGTGTGTGTGTATATATATATATACACATACACATACATATATACACACATACATACACACACTGTGGTAAGAATATATATATAGCCATTTAGTCATAAAAGCCATATAAAATATGATACAAAACACAACACACATGCAAACTTTGTTTTAAAAAAACATTTTAAATATATATCTAAAGTCTAAATATATATCTAAAAGGCTATTTCTTATGTCAGGCTTTACAGGGTTAAAGGGATAGTTCACCCAAAAATAAGAATTAATTTCATACCTGTATGACTTTCTTTCTTCTGAAGAAGATAAGACACATTAAAAAACACAAACACAAAAGATACATTTTTGCATTTGGCATATGCCATGTTTATCCAAAGCCCCATGCACTGTAATGAAAGCATCCACCTTTTCAGTTCATACATTCCCTGGCAATTGAACCCATGACCTTGGCATTGTTGGAGCTACACTCAACTTGTTGAGCTACAAGAACTAACCCTTTTACAACTACACCTTTAACAACAAACAAGTTAAATGAATGCATGATAAGAATATCTCATCAAGAAGAAAAGCAAGGAGTGGGGGGGCAAGAAAGAAAGACAGCGAGAAAGATAAAGTCGCCTCCTGACCCTGTTTCTCCTCTTGTTGCCCTTTCACCAGGACACGTTTAAGAGATGAGACAAAGACATCTCTATCTCCATCTCTCCCTTTTTCCATTTCTCCCTCTCTCCAGATTCCTCTCCTCTGCTGACGTCTTCCAGACACAACAATACAGAAAGAGAGACAGACAGAAAGACATGGGGTGAGCGGGCGGGTCTAATTTAGAGCTGCTTTCTTTCTCTTCCACCACCACGTCTGTAGACAATGGTTTGCATTCTTTCCTCCTCCAGTCTCCCACCCACTCCTCTTATTCCAGTAAAACAGCAGCAAAGCGGACAGAATATATTACAAATGGAAGATATAAACACATGGGTTGATATGAGGACACTAGCAATATGACTGACAATCTGTATAAAAGGAAAATAGGGCACTGTTCTCAAATGTGATTTGGTCCCCTATAAGATGTTTTACCAAATTGGCATGCATACCTTTATTACTTAAAGTTGCCAATGAATTTAAAACTGACAATTCTTGTTTTTTATGAAATATTGTGGCATTTATCATAAATGGTTTATCCGTGCACATCATTTTTTTTATTTCGCGCACCCTCGTAATCCTTAATCAAAATAACTTCCCCTCCATATTACAGCAACATCTCATCTCTTCTCTGATGATGTGTTTACTGGCGTGAGGGCGGGACAACTGTCACTCACATGACATCACAGCAATAGCAAACCAAAACCATCCAATCAATTCCCGATGGATAAAATCAAGTCCCTACATTTTTTTTTCTTGTTTGAGAAGCTGTTTCACTTCGATATACGTCACAACATAAGGAAGAAAAGACTATTACAAACTTCCGTTTCATGCCAACCATGCAGGTGTCATGACAAATCGGGTCCTCCCTCGAAATCGGGTCTCTATCAACTATCAGTAGATTATACTAAGAACATACGAACAATACTAATTTAAAATACATATAGGTTACTATATAGTGCATAATACTACAAATTGAACGTTTCTTTCACTTGATAAACTTAATTAGTAATAATATTAATAGCCTATAATACGTGAATAATTGAACCATTACATTTTCTTTTTAAATGAAACATTTGGACATTTAACACTTCATTTAACATGTAATTACATTAAAGATGATTATGAATACATGTAGGGAAAGTGCAAACGCATGTACAAACTAAGCTATCAGGCTAATTCGGGTATTTGTATGTTATGCTAGTACATAAGCTAACTAATACAGAAATTAATGGTCATTATTACGTAGTTCAAACAGCATTTATCATAACACGATTCTGTAGGAATTGTAATCAGGCACTAAAGAGAGTACCTATTAAAAATAAAATAATTTGAGCCAATGGGATTGCTTGGGGTCCTAACAGAGACCAGAAGAAAATGTGAGTGGTTCTTGCCGTGGCAAAACCCGGGACCCGGTTGCTACTGTGATGCAAAAAAAGCCAACCAACATGTCTGTACAATGTTGTAGAGCTGAGATATGGCTTTTTTATGTTTCTCAGCTAAAGAGCGGCAGCTTGTGTTACCATCCCAGAGAGGCATGAATTCCCTCTCCAGAACTTTTTCATTCACTGTTCCTGGCTGGTGGAACGATCTTCCCACCTCCATCCGGATGGCAGAATCACTGGCATCATTAAAAAAACTGCTAAAAACCCATCTCTTCCGCGAGCACTTAATCTCATCATACACCCTCCCTATTCTAGCTTAGGCTACTCTGAGCAATGTCCGAATGTAGTATTTAAGGCACTTTTTGCGTTTCTACGCCTCTTCATAACGGATCGCTTCCTGTACTCCTCAGTTGTAAGTTGCTTTGGATAAAAGCGTCTGCTAAATGCATAAATGTAAATGTAAATGTTTCAATACGGTTGCTAGGGTGTGGCTAGGCAGTTGGTAAGGTATTCTGGTTGGTTGCTAGGGTGTTGCTAAGGTATTCTGGGTGGTTGCTAGGGCATTGCTAGGCGGTTGTTAGGGTATTCTGGGTGGTTGCTATGGTGTTGCTAGGGTATTTTAGGTGGTTGCTAGGGCATTGCTAGGCGGTTGTTAGGGTATTCTGGGTGGTTGCTATGGTGTTGCTAGGGTATTTTAGGTGGTTGCTATGGTGTTGCTATGCAGTTGGTAGTTGTCACAGATGGTTACTATGGAGTGTTTATAGAGTTCTTAGCATGTTATTAGCCTGGTTTAACACTTAGCTAATCACTATTAGCATGTAGCTATTCACTGCTAGCATGTGTAGTATGTTGGAAGTGCTGTTTGCTAGAATGAGTCAAAAGACCCAACCCCCATGTCTCTATGATGTTCTGATGCAGAGATATAGGTCTTGCTAAACGGTTGCTAGGGTACTCTGTTTGGTTGCTATGGAGTGGTTTGGCAGCTGCCAATGATGATACTCTTGTCAGTATGAATGATATAAACCAACCCCCATGCCTCTATGACATTCAGATGTGAAGATATCCCTCTTTGGATTTGGGTTGTTAGGGGGCTTGATAATGGTTGCTAGGGCGTGGCTAGGAAGTGTTGAAGGTGATTTGTGACTGACAAACCCACCCTCATGTTTCTATGACACTTCTATCCAAAGAGATCCCTTTGGTCTCTTTCAATGGAAGCTCTAAATGGTTGCTAGGGCGTGGCTTGGCAGCTTCACGATGATCCTGAGATAGTGATTGGTTGCCTGAGTAAATTGAGCCCACCCCCTTGTCTCTGTGACACTGTGAGCCAGAGCTATGGTCAATGCAAAATCCCTATGCAAGTTCCCATAGTAGGAAAAACACATGCGTTTAATGGGACGTCCCTCCCCATAGTAAGTCAATGGGGAAATTTGGGCCGCCCTTGCGCCCCAGGGGTACAACGTATACCCCATTGCGATGTATGTTCTGACAGAGCCTGCCAGCCTCTTCAAATGTGGTAAGTCACAAATTTCTACTTGCTCTGAGCTATGACTCGTTAAAGTTCATGCGTTCAGCCTTGACAAAACGTTGCAAAACGTTTTTTTAAACGGAAACAGTGGTGCGTTGCAAACCCTGTTCTGATGACGAAGGAGTTGCAACTATGGCAACTGAGAAGGCCATTCTTTGTGTTTTTTTTTTGTTGAATAATTTTCAAAGCCTGATAAAATCGGTATATAATTACATGTTTAATACTGTAAAACATGCTCGATGTTACAGTCACTGCCCTTGCCGTCCAGAATAAAAGAGTGCAGGGATTTGTGGACCCTAATTATTGTGATCCAACATTTGCCTCGCATTTCAAACATGTCTTCTAATATCTACGTATTTGTAAACGACTTTACTTGGACCCATTGTGCGAGCTGTCTCTTTAACACCACATGGTTTATATACATGTTGCTGCTGATTGGGCTGACATTTTTGACACACCCACCAAACAAGAGAAAACGTATCTCAAACCCTGTTGCGCACCATTTCCAGGAAACATGAAGTTTAACCCGGAAACCGTAGCAAAACGTTGCATACTGGTTTGAGCTTGAACATGCCCCTGATTTGGAAAAGGACCTAATTTGTCCCCACACCCGTCCAACTGATTCACTAGCTTCAACAGCAAAGTTTTTCCTGCAAAAAAAACAAAAAGTTAAACTGGTGAAAAGTTTGCACACAAAAAATGCCGCGTTTTCACTGCAGGACCTTTCCCCAGGAGCTAGGGACGGTACTCGGTGTGTCTATCGCAGGGACCAGGGTATGAAGTTCTGGGTAAAAATGTGCCCCTCAGAAAGTACCTGCTCGCGAGGTAGTACTTTTTCAGGAACTTTCGGGTTAGGCACTGAACATGCTGATCGGTTGACACCACGCAGCTATTTATTTCAACCACCATTTTTAATGGTCTGTTGCGGTGCGTGCAGTAAGAGAATACGACCGATGGACCGACGACGACATTCAGGCTTTATTAAATCTTATATGCGAAAATCCAGCGGGAACTGGAAAGTCGCGCAGTCCAATTTACCTAATTTTCACAGTGCTTTAGACCGCGATGGAAACGCAGACAGCAACAGGTCTGGAGGGGAAAAAGTTCCTGGTATAATTGTTCCAGGTAATTTCGGTGGAAAGTTAAAGTTTAAAAATATCAGATTGCTGTTTAACAGTTTAAACTACCATTTAAAGGTCCGTAAGAATTTCTTGTTTTTGAAAAGGTCTTTTATGCTCACCAAGGCTGCATTTATTTAATAAATACAGTAAAACAGCAACATTGCAAAATATTACAATTTGAAAATAAGTTTTCTACTTTAATATATTTTAAAAAGTTAACTTATTCATTTTGATGGCAAAGCTGAATTTTCGTTTCTGAAGTGAAAACATCTGCTCTCTAGTCTGTTTTTAACACACTGCACATCTTCACATGCATAAGTAAATATTAAAGATATATTTTTGGCAGACCTCTTTTTTGGTTTGAATATTTTTTTTTTTCAGTGTGCAGACAACTTCTGCTCTTATTTTCCTTTTGCTCTGCACCTTTTCATTTTTTGAATGCCTACAACTTCCTTTCGATGTTGAATTTTCAGCATCATTACTCTAGTCTTTATAGTCTCACATGATCCTTCAGAATTCATTCTAATATGCTGATTTGGTATAATCATCAATGATGAAAACACTTGTACAGCCTTTAGTTAAAATATATTTTTGTAACAATGTAAAAGAGTTTACGGTCACTTTTGATCAATTTAATGCATCCTTGCTGAATAAAGGTACTAATTTCTTTCAAAAGAAAAAATCTTACTGACCCCAAACCCTTGATCAGTAAGTGTATATTAAAGTATCACTATAATACCATTTGACGTACATTTTGTAGTAGTTTATAGGGAAATAACTAGGTTTTACCATTTATGAATATAAAAAGGTCCACATTAAAAATGCAACTAATGACAGTTTGCTTAGCTTAAGAAATGTAATGATACACAATGGTCAGTAAGTCAGCTAACAAAAGCAGAGGAATGACATTCTCCCTGGTTTCCAAGGTTACAGGTCCATTCTTTTCTTCTTTTTTCAGTTCAGATCTACAGGGATTGTGAACCTTATTAGACATTTCTGCAAATGTGCCAGTTTAGGCATTTTTGACCAATTTATTATAATCCCAGAGGAGATACAACTAAAAACAAAGGGACAAAGAATAAACAACAAAAAATGAGAATGCATAAAACAAGGCAATCCAATCAGTTACGCTAATGCGAGTATATTAGACAATGCTTGTTTGTTGCATACGGATGGAAATCAAAGAGCATGACCACAGTGTTGACATTGGATTTGACTTTGACAGCAGGACCAATCAAAATGCACCATCAGCTGAATCCCAAATGAGAGCTACTGGAACACACAGTCTTGACTGACAGCTGTAGAATGAGCGAAGGGAAAGAAAGACAGGCTAAAGAAAAACCTGCAAAAGTGAGAAAATTGAGAGTAGATAAGAGTCAACTGTGTATGTGTGTGACGCACAGACGCAAAAAAATAGCAGTGTATACATGAGAATAAACTGCTGAAGTGTAGACCAACGTGAAATGGAATTGAAATGATTGCATATGTGCTTTATATACTGCTGAAGGTACCTTTACAAATAACTAAAAATATGCAAAACCACCTCAAAGATTTGCCAGGGAGCTTTGAAGAGAAGGTCATTTTATGTCAACTATAATGTAACATTATCAATGTTTTATATACTGTATATGTTGGTGTTTTACTGGTATTCATTGAAGGGTTATTCACACAAAAAGGAAAATTCTGTCATTAATTACTCTCCCTCATGTCGTTCCAAACGACAAATGAAAAACGAAAATCTTCAGAACCTGAAGATCTTTTTAATGAAATCAAAGAGCTTTCTGTCCCTTCATTGGCAGCAATACAACTACCACCTTGATGCTTCAAAAAGTTCATAAAGAGATCGTAAAACTAATCCATATGAATTGAGCGGTTTAAGTCCAAATTTTCTGAAGAGACTTGTTCGCTTTATATGATGAACAGATTGAATTTAGTCTTTTATTCACATATAAACATTGATCAGAGAACATAAACAAAAGCTCAACCGAACCTGCTTGACGCATGAACAAACCTCATTGGTTCATGTGCTCAAACGTGCTGCGTAACACGAGAATGAACCTCATTGGTTCTTGTGGAAGCTCAAACGTGCTGCGTAACACGAGAATGAACCTCATTGGTTCTTGCTGAAGCTCAAACGTGCTGCGTAACACGAAAATGGATCTCATTGGTTCTTGCTGAAGCTCAAACGTGCTGCGTAACACGAGAATGAACCTCATTGGTTCTTGCAGAAGCTCAAATCTCACTAGATCTCACATTTTTGCGATGGCTTTCTGGTCCCAATGTGGTTTTTGAACATGTACCACTAACTTTTTACGACATACAAATGTTGCAATACTTTTTTTTTTTTTTTTACCCAACAAACCTTTTCTGAAATGTTTGTGTTAATTCACATAAATGCACATTATCATCTATTTATGAGTGGTTTAACAGTCCAAATACTTTTTGAGGCCATGCAGTGTACATTATATCTGATGACATTAGGTCTATATGTCATCAAACAGAATACACACACACTCCTTAAAACTGTCTGACATCATCAAAATAAAAAAGCCATGGACTGTTGCAGAAACACACGCCTAATGGCAACAGAGCTGACATTCAGTTGGGTCACGTCGGGACAAAGAAGCGATCTGTCTTTTCTTCCTCCCTCCATTCTACCCTCGGCTCTTGTTCTCACATGGCAGGGATGTCACAGGGAGCACCAAAACAAGGGATGCAGGGAGAGAGAGATGAAGGGATGCAGAGGAGGGGCACAAAATTGAGAACAAAAGCATTGTTTGGACTCAAAGATGAGTTATTGTGTTGCAGAACCGTGTGTTGGAGTGGGAGTGAAGAATTGGAAGGAGAGAGAGAAATTTGGGGCCATTGTGGTGTTACACTTTCTCTCTGCCCCCTGTCAAGGGAGGACAGAGAACGGGTCTCATTTGACTTATTCCACCGATTTTCTTGACCTAAAACACTCTCAGGGAGTGTTTGAAACTGTTTGCTGATAAGTTAGTATGACACACGCGGTCCTCTGGGTGGCGAGTGGTTTATTTACCCTGAGGAAACAGACTCTGGCAGCGAGACATTTGACTGCTCGCGGCACACACACATATTCTGCTCCATGCTCAATGAACACAAGAATGAAAATTGTCATCATTTACTCACCCTCATGTTATTCTGAAGTCATATATATCCATATTTGTATCATAAAAGGAGAAATGATGTGTTGTGTTGTTCGCTCTCCTCCATACAAATTACAGCAAACAGGTACAGAAGCTTTAAAACTGCAATAAAAATATACAAAATCATCATAAAAGTGGTCCATATGACTCGTATACTATATTCTGAAGTCATACAATAGTGCATAATGTACAATTGTGTGAGCAAGACTCAAATTTAAAGGGATAGTTCACAAAAAATTGTCATTTACTCACCATCATGTCACCCCAAACCTGTATGAATATTTCTTCTACAAAACACAGAAGATATTTTGAAAAATAAAAATTGTCCTTACTGTTGGCAATCCAAGCAAATCAACGATTTCACATTAGAAATAAGAGATCAAGTCAAGCATATTGGATTATGGGATAAATGCAGCAGGTCACCTATGCAAAAATAAAATTCACATATTACTCTCCAGTGGTGGGTTTGTTTACTATAATTATAAATAATGCTCTCAGTAAACATACTACATAGTAAAGGTAATATGCCATTCTAAGCACAGCCTGTGTATACATTAGCATGACTAGATCAGTTCAGTTCTTAGATTCCAGTAAATAAAAAAACATGTGGTTATAACATGGCCCCTTACTAATAAACAGCAGTCATTTAGCAGAGTGCTTCAAGGCTCTTAAAATCAATGTTCTTATCTGCAATCCAAACCAAGCAACTACATCCAGCTCATGGGCTATTTTAATGAGCACTAACGGTTGAATTATTAATACTGTATTAATTTCACATTAATTAAACTTGTATTAATTCATTGTAATTCCTTTCTCAAAGACTTCCACAGATGGATGAAGCCTCATGCACACACGCTATTACAAAACTGTCAAAGCAACACTTTAAAATTCTCTTTACAGTCTTAACTCTGACACCAGCACAGTGTCAAAAGCTGCCAGGCTCATTTCAGAGAGGATGAGCAAATAGTGAAGAAAAGAAAGGGAATTCTTTGAAGGAAGTGATGGAGAGTACAAAAGCAAGTGATGGAACGAAAGAGTTGGATAATTAAATTTTCCATCTTTGGTCACTGACAATAGAGCTATTGCCCGATTTATTGGAAACCCACTATGCTAAAGACACACACTTCAACAATGCACTCGCATGATCGTCTGTGTTTAGACACACACTTAAAACAGCATATTAAACTGGCATCGGTAAACTGATAAATGTGAGAAACTAGACCATGAACAGACAAAAACACATGGGATTGCATGTAAAGAACAGACAAAAACTGTGGTGACAAATACCCAAGGCAAACAATTAGTGAAAAGCAAGTGTTTATTTTCGCTCTGTATAATTGAAAGACTATTTACATGTTCATTTCCATTTTTCATTAAGTCTCACAATATCACAGCAATAAAATTCAGCACGTTAATATGCAACAAAATATTGAAAAACTCTCCATCGCCCAATAGGAATGAGAGTAGCTGACAACGGGAGCCAATCAGACAGCAGACATCAATAGTAGTCCTCCAGATCTGGTTTGTCACCCTGATTTTGAATCTGCTGCTGTTTCTTGTAGAGATCAGCAATCTAAGAGAGAGAAAGTGATGCAGGAGATCAGAATAGTTCATTTTGAGAGGGTGTATTTGTGTGCGCCTGTGTGTTTCCAACCGTCGGGAGACAGGAATAAAAGAAAAACGAAATAAATGAACTGTGAAAATGAGGGGGGAAAGGAAAGAAAGACAGTGTGGCGTGTAAAAAGATGGATTTCCTTTAATGGATCCACTTCACTTGCTCCACTAAATCACGATGTCACAACGCACCGAACTACGCCAATGTCATCACGTTTGACTTTCAAAGGTGGGAAAAACTACTTTAAAATCTCACACGTCCCATCATATTTGCCATGGAACTACAACACACACATGTATGGTGTCATATCCTGAGTTTTCCATACATTATGCAGTTATGACATTTGCCTTTGAAAGAAATGTCTCATGTGGGGTAATTACTGCCGACTCCTACATTTGTAAAATGTAGGAGAAATGAGACCACTAGTGAAAATGCTATTGTGCCATTACAAATTATATATTTATTCATAGATTAAGTAGTTTGTATATTTATAAATTAATAACATTTATTTATAAACAATTTTTTCCCATGTTACATATCTTCCATGCGTTAATGTGTGCTTCAGAGTCATTTCCTTCACAGCACTACATGCATTAACTGAATGCGTAGTTCCTACTTCTGTGCCTTGCACCACATTTTTCAGCATTTCGCACATTACCTGTGACCCTGTGGTGGCATCCTCTGGTTTTTTGTCATCTCTAATCCTCAGGAATCGTGGGAAACGGAGTGAAATGCCTTTCTCTGGGTCCACCTGATGGCCAAGGAGAGAATCGCACTATAAAGACCTAAACTTAAGCACAATAAACTAAAATCTGGCACCAAGATCTGAACAATGATAACATCAGTCACCAAAAGAAAAAAACAATCTCTGATACAGCATCATGATTCACATGTGTGTGATGTACTGACCAATCCCATTGCTGCCTTGTAGACCGGAGACAATGAAAGATCAGCACATTTCACCTCCCACACTTGCACTGCCTCTAGCCAAACATCCGGCTCTGCTGATTGGTCCACGCGGTAATATGGCCGTGGTTTAGGTAAAATGTGTTCCTGAGGTGGATTGCACATAAAAAGATTTTATATAGCAAAGTACTCACAAATATATGGAAACAAAGTATAAACATTATACCTTTAAGAAATTGTAATGCTGCTCCAGATCTTCATCTTTGAAACCTGTTCCAATCTGACAAAAGCAATACACAGATCATTTATTTATTTGTAATGTCTATTTAATGGTAGTGTTTTTAAGAGAACTTTTATATATCAAGGACACACCAAATTGATCAAAAGGGACAGAAAATAAATATTTTAAATGTTACAAAAGATATACATTTCAAATAAATGCAATAAACATTCTATTCTAAGAATCATGGTTTCCACAAAAACAGTTAACATTTTTAACACCATATCAGCATATTACAATGATTTCTTAAGGATCATGTGACACTAAAGACTGAAAATTCAGCTTTATTCCACAGGAACAAATTACATTTTAAAATATATAAACTGTAAATATTACAGTTTATACTGTATTTTTCATCAAATACATACACACATTATACACTCACCTAAAGGATTATTAGGAACACCATACTAATACTGTGTTTGACCCCCTTTCGCCTTCAGAACTGCTTTAATTCTACGTGGCATTGATTCAACAAGGTGCTGAAAGCATTCTTTAGAAATGTTGGCCCATATTGATAGGATAGCATCTTGCAGTTGATGGAGATTTGTGGGATGCACATCCAGGGCACGAAGCTCCCGTTCCACCACATCCCAAAGATGCTCTATTGGGTTGAGATCTGGTGACTGTGGGGGCCATTTTAGTACAGTGAACTCATTGTCATGTTCAAGAAACCAATTTGAAAAGATTCGAGCTTTGTGACATGGTGCATTATCCTGCTGGAAGTAGCCATCAGAGGATGGGTACATGGTGGTCATAAAGGGATGGACATGGTCAGAAACAATGCTCAGGTAGGCCGTGGCATTTAAACGATGCGAGACTCATCAGACCAGGCAACATTTTTCCAGTCTTCAACTGTCCAATTTTGGTGAGCTTGTGCAAATTGTAGCCTCTTTTTCCTATTTGTAGTGGAGATGAGTGGTACCCGGTGGGGTCTTCTGCTGTTGTAGCCCATCCGCCTCAAGGTTGTGCGTGTTGTGGCTTTACAAATGCTTTGCTGCATACCTCGGTTGTAACGAGTGGTTATTTCAGTCAAAGTTGCTCTTCTATCAGCTTGAATCAGTCGGCCCATTCTCCTCTGACCTCTAGCATCAACAAGGCATTTTCGCCCACAGGACTGCCGCATACTGGATGTTTTTCCCTTTTCACACCATTGTTTGTAAACTCTAGAAATGGTTGTGCGTGAAAATCCCAGTAACTGAGCAGATTGTGAAATACTCAGACCGGCCCGTCTGGCACCAACAACCATGCCACGCTCAAAATAGCTTAAATCACCTTTCTTTCCCATTCTGACATTCAGTTTGGAGTTCAGGAGATTGTCTTGACCAGGACCACACCCCTAAATGCATTGAAGCAACTGCCATGTGATTGGTTGATTAGATAATTGCATTAATGAGAAATTGAACAGGTGTTCCTAATAATCCTTTAGGTGAGAGTATAATATATATATATATATATATATATATATATATATATATATATATATATATATATATATATATATATATATATATATATATATATATATATATATATATATATATATATATATATATATATATATATATATATATATATATATATATATATTAGGGCTGGACCAGAATATTGGAATATATTCATTCGATGGGTTGGTATTTGATTTTCAATTTTGGGATTCGAATATTCTGGGTTTTTTTTTCTTTCTTTTTTTTTTCATGGCACCCCCCTCAAAACGGTTCTCATTCACGCTTGCATATGTTTACACTATAAAATCTGGCGAAATACAATACTCTTTTTTTTTTTTTTTTTCTTACAATTATCCTATAGCCTAGCAGTTTTTAACAGGATGGACAGTTGAATAGGAACTCAACCTCGTTATACTTAAATATATTTGCTTCTTCTTAGTGTTCCCTGCAACTGGAGTATATTCTCTCTCTAGAGCGCACAACTGCACAAGCTTATATAGAAGTAGCGCATGCCTGAGCTTGGGTTAAGCTGTGTTCGTTTGACATTGTGGAAAATGGAATAATAGAATCAAAATGTATTAGTCTTTTTACCCGTTAGGGATGTGACGGTGAGAACATTTTCCCTCACGTCACATTACAGTGCTTGTGCACTGTGCGGCTTTGAACGAATGACGCATTTTAGTTTTGGTTTGCCAATTCGGGGGCAGGTTGCATGAATGGTGGGTTCATTAGCCTATTATTCTTAATGAGAAACACAACAACAAAACAGTACAATGACAAACTCGCTTAAATAGGCGCTTACATTTACAATACATTTAGCTTTGAAACCAAATCTTCCGCGATCATCTTGTCATTCAGCTCAGCTCTCATGATGAATGAAATCTGACTCCTGCTGCGTTTCTTTCAGACATTCAGTTTTTAATTGTAGTTAATCTGTTGTCTAGCTGAACAAAAATTTTTACTACTATAAAATATCAAAACGACGGTGAAGGCTGCCTTTATTAGAGAGAAGAATATGTTCAGAATATGCCCTCCGAAGCTTCGAATATTCGTTGTTGATTACTACCGAAGCTTCAAAGCTCAATATATATATATGCTGCAAATGTTGATATAAATGATTAATTCAATTAATTAAATCTGCATGAGATTAAATTCAAATCTTTAAATTTATGGTCCTAGTTTTCCCCATTCTCTCACACACACACACACCTTGCAGACAGACTGGAACTCCTCGTTCTCCTCATCGTAACAGGCCAGTAGAAACCCTCCATAGCTGCCTGCCCTCTTCCCCTTCCCTAGATAAGCACCAATCACGCACAGATCCATGGTGTCTCCAACACCCTCCAGATAGTCCTTCTTCAGCTGCAGAAACAGACCATTAGAAACAATATAACAGACAAGCAAATGACAGTTCTGACAGTAGTATGAATATGAATAAATTGCATGACTACACTGCAAGAATATCTTTGACTTGTACTTGAGTACAAAAACTAAAAATCATTAAGACACAATATATGTACCCAAGAGGCAAAACGGCTCAAAATGGTCATCACTCTTCCTTATGTCATTTCAAACCTTTATGGTTTTCATTCTTCTATGGAACTTGAATGGAGATGTTTGGCAGAATGACAGCCTTAGGCACCACTCACTTTCATCACACTGTTTTTGTACAATAAAAGTGAATGGTGACTTAGGCTGTCATTCTGCCGAACATTTTGTGTCCCTCATGGGGACGATAAATTTAGAGTTTTAGGAAACAAAAACATGAGTAAATAAATTAATGTGAGACTTGGGAGGTGTCCATTATTCAGTAAAGATAAATATTTTGTAAAGGTTTAAATATTTTGGATTTGAATTAATGCTGTTCTTTTGAACTTTAAAATGTTATAAAATACATAGAAACAGTTATTTTCAATTGTAAAAATATTTCAAAATATGGCTGTTTTTCAGCCTGGGTGAGCATAACAAGCAAGAGTCATTTGTAATTTTATATAGTGACACTTCACATACTTTGTAGGAAATTCAAGCCACAAATGTATTAGTTTACATAACCATGTAGTAGTACCCTTTTGATAATCAAATTAATGTAATGCTTTACAAATAAAAAGTACTTAATCTCATTTGATTATTTTCTTTTTCATTTGGATTTTGATGGATGCAGACCAAAAGTCTGGCATCAGCGGCTTCACATTAGATACAACACACTCAAACCAGTAATACATTATGCATTTGATTGGATAAGACACGTTTGTAGTAAAATAGCCAAAATACAGCACAAATATCTGTGAGCAGACATTAGTTGAATTCTAGATTAATAAATCAAGTTGCTTGGCAACTATAAACAACCTATAGTTACAAAAAAACTAAAATCACTTCCATTATAATCCACAAAAAAATCTAGACTGGAAACAGTTGCTGATGTAGTAGACTACAAATTTCAGCTTTTTTAATCGTTAAACCTCACCACAGATATATCATATTATATAAGGTATAGCAGAAAATTCTCATTTCTACTGTCAGAGTATATATTTCATCATACCACTCAGCCTTAATGTCAGGATACAGACACAGAGCAAGAGAAAAGCTTAATGGGGTGGAAATTACACTTTAAATGACTTGCACCTTCTTTCTGACTTTGAATACTTGTCTGGGTTTTATTTTTTTTAAACACAAGTCTTGATGTGAGTGTCTGTCTGAAATGCCTCGATTTCTTCCGGGAATGTATACCTCACAATATCCCTAGTAGGCATGTGACATCAAATTTTCATGTTGCGATTAATTGCTGATGCTCTTATCATGGTATACGGTATTATCACGATATTGAAATAAGTTGCAAAAAAGTGATGTCATACTCTTTTGTTGTCAAACGCATGCCTCTTTGATGCAGCATACAGCGGTGTTGTTCATTTTAAACGGTAGATGGGTAAAGTATTTTTAAAATGCATTCTAAAAATCTTAATTCATAATAAATAATTATTTACAGTATTTTGAAGTGACCACGATAACAATATTGTGCATGTTCATCATTGTGATATATCGTATTACCGTATACCGGCACATGTCTAATCCCTAGTTTAAATAATTCCCGCACAAAGCATAAGGAAAAAAAGAGGGCGAGGCCTGGTTGAGTTGCATTAGTAGTGTGTTGAAACACATGGCTATGGTAAGGGACATGACATTTCCCAAACACGCTCAAAGCGGTTGACCAATCACAACACACTGGTCCAGCCAATCAGAGCACATTACGCTTTTCAGAAGGAGGGGCTTCATAGAGACCGGAACTAAACAGTGTTACTGACAGACTGGGAGGAGAGGTGCTGCAACAATGTAAAATATGTGAAAAATAATGTGTATTTTGAAAAACCAAGCATAAAAACCTATTCTAGTAGACCTTAAAATAAAATCAAGACATTGTAAGAGGACATAATATGGCCTCTTTAAAACATGAATATGATAAAAGTAAAAAGTTTATTTAAAAAAAAAGAAGTGTATTTTCACTATACATTTTTGGGAACATTGAGAAACTGTGGTGTGCATTACCTTGAGCCAGTTGTGGGAACGTTTTGCAATTTCATAAGTTGCATGTTTTTCCAATGTTTTCACCATTAGACCCTCACAAGAATCTGCAAAACATTTAAATCATTGAAATACTCCTTAAATAGAGAAAACTCCTTAAAAAGATTTAGGAAATAGCCAATTATAAATTAAATATGACTATTACTGATTAATAAATGATTGAGTAACACCTCACAGTGAGCAATTCAACTCCATCTAAATGTCAGTTATTAACTGGTTTTGCTTCAGGACCCACATTTCAAATTGGCAACCCAAAACAATCCCAAAATTGTTTATGATATAAAAGTACAAATGCAATATGTCCCAAAAATAAATGTAATATTTAGACATTAAAATGTATGCATATATTATCATGAAGCGCACAGGTCCAACAAAAGGCCCCAAAAAACTAATTGAGAGCCACAGCTCTCTTATTCACACACCTCGTACAGACTGCTCCAGGAACTCAGCGATGGTTTCCGTGTTGTCAGCATCCAGGGATCGAGCAAAAACAAATTCTCCTTCTTTCTCCTCAAAACTCTCCCGTAACAGAGCCCTGCGTTTGCTTAGAGGCTCTCGCACCAGAGACTGCAAGACAGACACATTATTCACTAAAATAACATACGATACATGTAAAAAATGACATTTCAGAGACATGCAAAATTATTCACAGGATTCAAATCATGGACTTACCTCTCCGTTGAGGTACAGCAGGTCAAAGGCATAGACACAAACCTGAACCTTGATCTCAGATGCATCCACATCCTGAAATGCACACACAAAGTTTTTAACATTTGAATGACTGTTAAATCAACATGATTTTACTTATTTTTTTATTTATTTTCCATATAAGGTCATGAATGAATGATGATCATAAAACAATTAACAAAATGCTATTTAAAATGATATAAGACGCAATATACAGTGCATCTCACACTGCAGAGCATGTCAACTTCCCGAAAAGCTACCAGAATATGTCTGTCCTTATTGGTTCAAAATCTGTCTTCCCTTATTTAACCATTAATTTATGCATCTTTCTTCCATATTCAGCTGTTTCGGTTTTCAAATCTCTCTTCATTTGTTCCTCTCACCTTCCTCTTCCTTGTGGTGAGGACCTGAAATGGCTGGATCTGTTTCTTTTCTCTGTCCCAGGCCACCGCCTCTGAATCCAGAACACAGGACCGTACATTCTCTTTTTTCACCTGCGAGAGAGAGGTGAGGAGGACATTTATTAAATCTACCATCAACACCTAAATAAACTGGATCATCGACGCCGAGCAAAGCCTCGCCCCGCAGATATGCCCCTCACAGCCATAACAACTTAAAATTACTTGTTTATAAGGTCACCTGAGCTTTAAACACTACCACTTCACAAATGCATAGCACATCGAACCCCCAGGCTGTGTGACATTTTCAATTCAATAGATGTTACAAGTGCATATTGAGTTTGTAAGAGCTGTAGCAGAATGTATAGGGGGGGGGTTAATAAATGTTTATAATCCTCTCACACAATTGACTGCATTCACAGTAGTGTTTGGGACTGACAACTAGGGCTGCCCCCGACTAAAGATTTTTCTAGTCGATTAGTAGTCGTTCATTTAAACCAATAGTTGACTAATCGCACGTTTATATTCATTTAAATATATACGCTCAAGCGCACGCATAGAGCTGGCCACGAAGCACTGGCAAAAGTAACGATTATGAATGTGTCAGACAAAATGGCAAGGATGCATTATAATTGTTTATTAACCTTTTAACTTGTGCCCCTATTTTTGAGAATTTTCTGGAAACGACACACCCAAATAAAAATGTCTGCAGCTCTTAAACCCTATGGTCTATATTCATACATCTGGTCCTATTTTAAACTTGACACTTAAAATTGTGTTACCCTAGAGTCATAACTAAAAGTAGTATAGGAACAGAGTAAAACAAGGTAAAATATACATGAAAGTGACTTTTTATTGAAATTCACTTAGGGAAAAATTTATGAGACTTTAATATTAAAGGCCAGAAAATAACCTAAATATAAAACTGAATGTCTGATCATGTTTTGATTCAAATTTGAGGATGATACTCTCAAAAATGCTTTTATGTCAAGAAAAGTCTAGGCGTCCTTTCAAAAAGGCCATTTATTTCAGAAAAAATTTAATTTTAAAGAGTAGTATGTCATTGAAATAAATCTGCAATAAACTGCTATTTATAATGAATATACAATTACTGAAAAACTAAAGCAACTATTTACAGAATTTACAAAGTGTAAAAAAAACTTATTTAGTTGATAAGAACTGTCTGTCATACAGTCATACCCCATTTCCACCAGCATGAACCGGGTGCTAGGTCAGAGCTAGTGCTTTTACCGGTTTGGAGTTGGTTCGACTGGCAAGCCTTTTAAGAACCGGTTTGCCTTTCCACGGGCTAGAGAGCCACCACCACCAAGAGCCAGGTCTTATGTCACTGTATACGTCTCATCTTTCTCAGCAATGGTAGAGCGGCAGCGCCAAACACACCAGGCTTGTTCGAGATGCATTCGCGCAGCTCGTCTTAATTTGTATAGATGGAGATTACAATCGAGCTGCTATTAGCGCGATTAGCTGCCATTTAAAAAATCCCCTGATGCAAGCGGTTCTTACTTCTAGACCAGCAATGTAATGGTGCTACTTATGAACCACTTTTCCTGGTTCAGAGCTGGTGCTTTGGGTGTTGAAAGACAAAGAACTGATTTGAAAATAGGCTCTGGCTCTGAACCAGCACTCAAACTGCCTTGGTGGAAAAGGGGTATCAGCGAGCTGCGCTAAGGTGTGTGCGTAAACTGACAGACGCGCGCCGGTGTCAATGGAAACGTCAGCACTAGTAGTATTCACCAATACTGTTTACATATACTGCGCAAGATGACGCCTTTTGATTGGTTACTACGTCTGTCCATCAAAACTTTGCTGGCAAGGCACTGGCTAGGCATTGACTGGCTTTATCCAACGAAAACCATGGGTGCTATGATTGACACCTCGCCAAGTCTGTAATGCGCTTCCTGGATATATTGAGTCACCAGAACGCCTGTGATTGAAGGAGAGAGATGAGGGAGGGCTCATATTAAGCTGAAGACTCTAAACTGCAGGGGAGATCGTCAGAATACTGATTAGAATCGATATTTCATTGAAAATGGACATGATTGATTACTCTAACTCAAAACGCTAAAGCAAACAAAACGCTAAAGCAAACAAAGGAGGATTTTGTTTTTTTCCCTATTTTTTCATTGTTTTGGATTAAAAAGTGAGATGCATTTTAAAGAGTGGACCCTTACATTGAAATGTATGCTGGTGTTTCTTGGCTTCGTCCGATGTGATCTGCACAATAGGAGATGAAAGATGAGTAATGCGTTTATTTTGTTCATGTTTACATGGCCGGTCCTTCAGCATTTCATTTAACCATTTCCTCTCTGGTGTACTTATTGCAGAAACAAGTTTAGAACATGAATCTTGAGTGTTTTAGCTTTCAAATGATGCATAGTTTGTGATAGTTGATTTATTTACTTTTGTTTTATAAAAAATATTCTAAGTACAAACACGCCCACCCCCGTCCACGCACCGGTGCGGGCTAAAAGGTTAATAAACTTGTGTTTTCTGAGTCAGTGTCGACTGCAAAGATGAAGTTGACAATGCTGACTCACTATCTCTGCGGTATAGACATGCCTTTAGAGAGAAATGCATCTTTCATATGGATTACATAAGCAGAGAGTATTCGTTTTCAATTTGAATTGGTTTGTTTAAAAGTAGACATTTCAAGCTTTCTATAGACATATTTATCATGTGGCAAGCCTATATCAGGGCTCTACGCTAACATTTTTCTTTAGGAGCACTAAAACAATTTAGGAGCACTTTCCTTTCAATAACTTTCCCATTACGCCGATATTTGCCCCTTTAAATTAATTTCCAGGGGCATTTTTACTATTATAAGAGCTATTATATATTATAAGATTTTTATTTTTTATTTTGTTAATTACTAGTTAATTGTTAGAACAATAAGACACAATCAGACTGTTACCAATCAAATGAAATCAGCATCTTTGCACTGCAGAAGTGGCACAGAAGCTCCATCTGAAGAGGTATTTAGACACATTTACACAGACTGTTTAATGCAGCTCATGGGTCAATAATGTTGTATGAATGTTTTAAATATAAGTTTTTGAATTTAGAAATATTTAAAAATCTAACTTTAAAAGTTTGATATTTAAAAAAAAAATCTATGCAAAGTGTAAATATGAAAATAAATCTGCCAGTAGGTGGTGGCAATAAAATCTTGGTCGACTAAGCCTCTAGTCGACTAACATTTAGTCGACTATTAGGGGGCAGCTCTACTGGCAAGTAAGCGATAATCCACAGCTAGCTGTGTATTAAACTATTTTAATGCACAACGGGGAGGCAAAGAGCTGCCTGACACGAAGCGGAGGGTGGTTGCCTCCGCGAAGTGTATTAAAATCGTTTATTACATTTAAACTGATAAATGTTAGTCGACTAGAAGAGGCTTAAATCAACCAAGATTTTATTAGTCTGTTAGTCGCAGAAAGAAAAACTCCACAGGAAGTGGTTACAAATAGCGATGTAACCCCCTCGTTGCTGAGAAATATAATGTAGTGATTCAGCAAAGCAAAGCGGTTTTATTATTACTAAAAGTCTCAGGGCAGCGGTAATAAGTTTCAGCACTCCTGAATATTTCTGTGTATGCACAGCTCGATCTCCGATCTCTGTGTGTGAGTGACATGTCTGTGAGCGCGCTTCAATGTAAACAGCGCATTAATATAGAATGGTGATTAAACTGACTTGGATCTACCTGTGCATTAAACGGTTTTATTGCACACCTTCCAGCCAATCAGAATTGAGTATTCAGACAGACCATGGCATAACTAAATTTAACAGGTGTGACTGTTCATACAACAGCCTACAAGAGCAGCTTGAATTCAAGTCTGTATGAATGAATAACAATTACATTTTGTAATAAATCAACATTATACAACAAATGCTTAACTAATTAAGCTTAACTTGTATTGAAATCTGAATATTCTTTAATAAACTTAATCATTAAACCATTATTAAAATTACTTGTTCAATTAAGCACTAGTTTGTATATACACTATTTCATATTCAGTACTCTAAAACATGACTGACAACTGTATTTAGCTGCTGAGTGAACATATTAATTCCCCACAAGACATCTTGTTTATGACTCGTACTTATGACAGTTTCGATACTTGTACAATAATGAGATTTTGCACTGAATATCATACAACTGAGAAAAGCGAAGGCAGAAGGAGAGAGATATGGACACTGATAAGCAAAACAACAGCGTTTTCATTGATTTATCTGCGTGTGAGCTTATGTCATTCATCAAATGCTTTCTTTGCTTTAGGGCTGAAATCCATTATTGCTTTCTTGTGAGGAGAACAGAGCAGGATGACAGAGGACAAATCTGGCCTTTGAAAAAGAGAGAGATAAAGACAGATACATAGAGACTCGCAGAAACAAAGAGAAAGAGAGAGTCTGTGAGAAAGACTAACTATGGAGGACCAAATTACTCAAAATGAAATAAATAAATGATGAATTCAATAAAACAACAATTAAATATACCAGTTTATTCTGAAATAATTAAATTAATTAGTTTCATAATTAAATTAATTAAAAATTCTATTTCAAATAAATGCTGTTCTTTTGAACTTTCTTTTGAAAGAATTTTAGAAAAATTAAGCAGCATTTCTGTTTTCAAAATTGATAATAAAAATAAATGTTTCATGAGCACCAAATCAGCATATTAGAATCATTTCTAAAGGACCATGTTACAGTGAAGACTGGAGTAATGATGCTGAAAAGTTAAAATTTTCATTTTTCACAATATTAGTTTATTGTATTGATCAAATAAATGCAGCTTTGGTGAGCATAAGAGACTTTCAAAAAATCTTACAGCCTCAAACTTTTGAACAGACTTAATCTGTTAACTAAAATTAAATGTACCTGTCTTTTTCTCTATTTGAAGTTAAGCAGTGTAGACCTAAAAAAGCCCCTGGATAAATAAATAATTAAATAAAATCTATCTATTTATTTTGTAAAATTACATGAAAACACAACATTTATTGTTTAATATATTTCACAATTACCTCTCACACACACTATTGTTGTGTTTAAAAATCTATTTTTTTCATTATTAAATGTGCTTTTTCAAAAAGCCGTTTTTCATAATAATATGCTGCATTTACAAATGACGCCTATTTGACGAATCATGCATTTCTAAAGCATGATTTTCCCAAAGATTTTTTTCATAATAATAGAGGACAATTCACAAATGCCAATCAACAGGCAGGGGGCAGTGCTTGGCGCTGATTGGATAATCCTTTCAGATCGATTACTTTTGTCTGTCTGGGTCTGGCAAGTGGCAAGGGGAATTTATTTAAGAACTCTGTTCAATTGCTTGTAAACTAGGCTAATCCAGCTTCTTATCGACGCTATCGGTTCCACTTTAATTTATTATAATTTTGTAATCATCAATATACACAATAGGCTATATAATGATATTATAATATAATCAATATTTAATTATACAAAATTAACATGTTACCATTGCTTTAAAATGCACAGCAATTTTCCTCATCAACCCATGAATGAGGCGTCAAATCGTGCGGCCATTGGGAGAGGTGTGCTATATCTTTATATGCGATCGGGTGTGCGATGTTGGCTCTGTGAGGAAGCGATAAACAAAGAAGCTCCCATATGAGTCATGAGCGAGGATGCACAGGTGTATCCTATGCGGAAGTCTTTCTCGTTGAGAAACCTGACACACGTATAAATTATCCTCCCCCTTCACACCGGTCACAATATTTTTAATATATGCTTCACCACTGCAGTTTAAATAATTTATGAATTTCTAAAATAACCTAACTTCTCAACATAAGGGCAGATCCCTTGAGCGAGGCTGATAGCACTTTGAGCAGACCCACGAGTGATCAAGAATATTCCAATATACAAATACGTTTTTCTTCGACTCCTCGATCCTCGTTTTCTTTCCTTGCACCCTTCCCTCGCATCGGTGCTGAGACGCAAGGAAAAGAAGCGAGGAGGCACAAATAAGATTTTTATTTAAGAAAAAAGTAACAACTATTGTCATCATGTTCATATAACTATCTGCTTGTTAAGTCGTGACGTAAGGAACGCCGTTTCTGGGTCCAAGCCTCAACTAATTTCACTTGAGAATGCCATCAACAGCCGTTTATGAGCGCTATTTATTCACATTAAACATCAAACATTTAAAAAAAGTTAAACATTTTAAATACTTACAATCTACACAACAGTCTCTGTGCTCACAGCGTCACAGACATTAATATTTTAACGATTTATAAAAGATGAATCACTGTCTGGCCATCTGGAATTTTGGTATGGAGATAAAGGTTATGATTATAATTTTTTTTCTAGTATTACACCACACTGTGTGTGTATATTAGCACCGTTTGTTGTTTTTCTTGTGGTATGAGATAGAGCGTTTGGACCCGGAAGTGCTGCCGCGTAACGTCAGATTTAACAACTGAATAAAACAATATGCCAGAATACAACAGTCTTTCAGTCCAGATTAAGTGCCAAGTCCTTAAACACAGCCACAGTTCTCATAGTTTTTAGGTTTTTAGAAAATTCAATAGTGTCAAAATACATTTTCAGGCACAAATAAGAAATGAGAAGCACGTTCCGTGATGTCACCACACCACACAAAGATCGATTTGTCATGTCTGCTTTGGAAATGCATGATTCATCAAATAGGCGTAATTCGTAAATGTAGCATATTATTATGAAAAACGGCTTTTTGAAAAAGCACATTTAATAATGAAAAAAATTATTTTTAAACATAACAATAGTGTGTGTGGAAGAGGTAATTGTGAAATATATATACACATTTAATTAATTATTAATTATATGAATTAGTTAATTATGAAATTATTTATTTATTTAATTATTTCAGAATAAACTGGTACATTTAATTGTTGTTTTATTGAATTCATAATAATAATAATAATAATAATAATTTCCTACATTTATATAGCACTTTTCTGGGTACTCAAAGCGCTATACATATAGAAGGGGGGAATCTCCTCAACCAGCACCAATTTTGCAGCATCCACATGGATGATGCGATGGCAGCCATATTGCGCCAGAACTGTTCAGATTTTTTTAAAAGTTGTGTAGTGCAGAATTAACGCAATGCAAAACTTGAGTTGGGTGCACACTGTGTGAGTATTTAACTGTTGCTTGCCAGACTGTACAATTTGACCCCAGTAATATATTCGGTAAAAGCAAATGCAGACTGTGCAAAATTAAATGTCTTGACTGTACAAGCTACATCTTAGATTTTAGTTATAAATGACACAGTTGACTGGACATTTGAAATCACCAGGGCTGTAGATTAAAATATTAAATCTTTCCATTTCTGTATTATTTTATTATTTATCTTTATTTAATATTTTTCATTTTCATTTTATCTTGAGTTTAAGTTAAGTTTTAGTAACTTTATGTGTTTTGTCATTTTTATTAGTTTTATGTTTGTCTATCTCTTAAAATTTCTAAATTTATTTAATTAATTAATTATTGGAATAATTAATTTATAGAATACATTTTAGTACTTAGTACTTCTAAGTTAATTTCCAAGGCAACATTTTTTATTATTAAAAAAAGTTTTTTTCAAAAATGATTTAATAGTTTTAGTTACAACACTGATTCACTTTAAGCCTTAACAGCAAAATGTTTTATATAATTATAAAAATGACCAACACCACCACTCTAGAGGCTAGAGCCTCTACAGCAAAGATTTCTTTGCAAAAGCAATTAATTGGGCATCAGTGAGCATGTCACACTGAGGCTTAGGTCATCCAAGGCCGCCAGTTTTGCCCTATGATGTAATCTTTTATTATCCCTGAAATTAGACAGCAAAATTGCGGAAAGAAATCGCAATGTGCACCCAGCTTTAGACAGAGACCTTTTTTAGCATCCATCTGAAGTATATTTCTATCCTGCTGGTTGCATATGTGTTACCTGTGGGATTCTTGAGATAATATCAGGGTATTTGCTTGTGTTGTCCTCTTGGTTTCGGCTAAAAACGCGCACCTCTCCGTTCTCAAGAATATGGATCTGTTCGATGCAAAGCCACAAAACAATTAAGTTTAATCAATGATATTGCTACGGAAACAGTCATTTTTTTATGGCAGAGGCTCCACCTTGTGGAATTATATTAAAATAACACACACCTGTGCTCTCTCTCCATCGTATTTATATTCGCAGGTGAAAGATGCCTCATCAAAACGTTTCATTACCTCTCCGACCCCTTTAGTTGGGTGAGCTAACATGGGCCGCAGGGGCACACCTGTAAAACACAACACTGTTTAATCTCATTCTAAACTACATTTTCTATTAGAAGGTGGGAGAACTGAGCAAACTGTGATTGGTCAGTACCTGGGGTGAGCTTGCAATGATTGGGCAGTTCATCTATGCCATCCTTCAGCAATACAGGAATGATTGCATCATAATTTGGCATCTCACTGAAAAGTAAAATATGAGTGAAAGCAACGAAAACATTATTTGTATGCATTGAGGTGATGTGTAGAAACTGCAACACCTGTCCAATTTGTTAAAAATCAGACTTCCTGTAGGGTACAAATTATGCTAATTCTCATTAAACAGGCACTTGTTATGCAGTGGATACCTGTAGTCGTAATTGAAATATTATTTGTAGTATGCGGATAATTATCCCTCACAGCACCGGTTGGTGTGTTTGACAATCAGGTTGTGCTCATTCTGTGTATATTTACCTCATGCTAGCCAATAGGACATGAAAAAAAAATTCAGGCTTTTGAAAGTATTCACTACATAAATCTCACTACAAATTACAAACAATTAAATGTGTACATATGAATATTCTATATAGTAACCCAAACATTTTCACAATAATGAACCAGACTTCCAAAATCTTTTGCTAATTTTAATACTTGATAGTTGTGAGACAAGGAGCGTGAAACCAGACTACTGACATGATCTTAATTAGCCAAATAAAAAAATAATTATCACCACAGCCATGTATACCCCCAAAAGGCTGAATAAGAGATTTTTTTTGTATCCGATACATCTCACAAAATGTATAATGCCGTTTTTCCCAATTTGAGAAACCAAAATATATTTTTTAAATTTTAAAACAATTTTATTGTGTGAGAACATCAGATACTTCTGTGAACATTTTTGAGTGATTTTGCAAATCACTGAATCAGTTTTGAATACATTTAAATATGAAGCTTATAAAATGTATTAAACTGAGTTATCTGGCTTCTGTGTGTATTTGCACACATACGTAAATGTATATATGTATACATTGCGATATTAAAACATGATATTACTCATTAAGGTGAAAAGCCATCTCACAATATCAGTATGACGGAGTTGTGTTTGTGGCAAAAGCTTTTACAGTGCTTGTATTATATTGTTCTGTCTTTTACGGCATATGATAATTCAGGGTTTCAGTGTGAAGCACAGTTTTAATTATTTACATGTGTACAGGATACATGTTTCTTCCAACGTCTCAGAACAGCTCCATTCACAGTAAACTCTGCTCCACTTGTGGAGCTTGTGGGTGGTGGGGGGGCAGTAGAAATCTTATTAGATAAGATCCTTATAGGCCCTCCTGGCCTCAAGGCCCCCTGTACACAGTCCCCCTTCTCAATCTATGTATATTGAGTTAAAAAATTGTGCAAAGGGTAATATTCACATGTAAAACTGATATTATTACATTTAGTTGACTACATCTTTGCATTTTTAACTAGATATTTTCTTGTAGAGTTTCACACAGCTCATTTTATGGTAGAACAGGTGTGTCCAACCCTGCTCCTGGAGGGCTACCATTCTGCACAGTTCAGCTCTAACCCTGATCAAACACACCTGAAAAATGTAACCAAAGTCTTCAGGGTTACTTAGAAAATTGCATGTTGTATCATGAATTACATTATATGATTGATTAGGGATGGATCTAAACCCTGCAGAACAGTGGACCTCAAGGGCTAGAGTTTTCCCTCAATTTTAAAACATATTTTGCATATTATATATATATATTTTAATCAAATAAACCTTTTTTACACCCTAATAGGGCAACGTATCCTGGGAGACACAACTCATAAAATGTAAACTATATCAAATATTTCACTTTTGTTTTACTTAAGTCCAGATAATATAAAAAGTGACGTGAAATTCTTTTTTGAGGATCATTTTCCACTGTTGCCCGTTTTAGGGTTAATACGTATTTTATTTTTGTAGTGGCAAAGCTAATTTTTCTGAAATAGAAATATTGTAACATTATAAAGTTAACAAATGCATTTATGGTCACTTCTGAACTATTTTTGATCAAGGTCTTGCTGAACAGAAGCATTAATTTATTTCGATATATATATATATATATATATATCCTCACCAGTATGTCTGTTTCAGAATCAGCGCTTTCTCCTCCAGCCACACTCTCTTGTTTTCTGCACTCATTCCTTTCCCTGCATCCAGCACACCTGGTGGGAACTCTAAACCAACACAAGAAAAACATATTAGCAACATTTTAGCACTGCTAAACTAAATGGACACCTAATTAATATTATCATGTTTAAGTGTTATTCTTTTTTTTATTCATCACTGCTGAAAGTAATCTAATTGCAAATGCCGGATGCCTGGAGCTTCTATCAATGTTCTGATTATGATGTGTGTTAATGCCAGTTTCATTAGAATCATTTTAAACCTTGGCTCGGGGGCGTCAGACACACAGCCTGATTGAGAGCGGCAAGAACACTCTGTTCAGCCAATCCAATCCGCAGCTTCCCGGCCAATGACCTGTCAATCACACAAGCAACCAATCAAACTTATATATTTAATTTTAGCATTAATATTCATATAAATCTGTCACCATACAGCAGCAGAATCGAAGCCAGCGGCACATTTAGAATTAGAAAAAATCAACTGTCATAAATAAATTACATTCATTATTGTGTAATTTTCCACAATGTACTCAACATTTCTGCATGGTTGGTCAGATGAGAAATGTAAAAAGTTATAAGTGAAAGGTGAAATGACGTACCGCACAATGTATCGGGCCTCAGAAAACCGACACGCCACAAACAAGCCTTTAATAATGTCAATCTTCTTATTCATTGCCTGACAGAGAGAGGAAGCTGATTTTCATTGAGAACAGAAGATGAACAGATATACGTTACATAGACTATCACTCAAATGTTTGAGGTCAACAAGTTTTTTTTTTTTTTTTTTTAAGAACTTTATATTTTTTCTCAGGAAGTACACATTAAATTGATCAAAGTGACAGCAATTTCTATTTCAAATTAATGCTTTTAAACTTTCTATTCATCAAAGAATTGTGAACAAAATGTAGAATGATTTCCACAAAAATATTAAGCCACATAACTGTTTTCAACATTTATAATATTAAGAAATGTTTCTTGAAACCAAATCAGCATATTAGAATGAAGGATCATGCGACACTGAAGACTGGAATAATGATGCTGAAAATGCATCACAGGAATACATTGCACTTTAAAATATATTCAAATAGAAAACCGTTATTTTAAATTGTAATAATATTTTCATAATATTACTATTTGTACTGTATTTTTGTCAAACAGCTTCGGTGAGCGTAAACATGAAAAAAATCTTAATGACCCCAAACTTTTGAACAATATATGTACACCCACTTCTAATGAAAAGGTTTTGCGTGTATAGTGTTTATATAGTTTATATATAGCATATCATGCATGTTTTCCTGTGGTGCAACTAAAGCATAATGCTAGCAACACCAAGGTTGTGGATACAATTCCCAGGGAATACATGTACTCATATATATATATATACACCTTGAATACATTTTAAGTGACTTCACGTTATTCTCGTCTGTACTCACAGAGTTTCCACTCATGTTAGCAATCTCTTTCAGTTTGTTGAAAACACCCCCTGCTGTCAGATTGGCCGGTGCAAACATCATTCTCTGGTTGCTGCGGGAACTCTCAGCAACCAACCCCAGGTCACCTTTTTCCTGAGCCTCAGCCTTGATTTTGTCCAACTGTCGCCCTGGTTACAGAAGTCAACAGTACAGGGGTCAAGCAAAGAGAATAACAAATGGCATTAGGCAGGGTTCCAACACATTTTCCATATCAAATTTCCATCCTTTTCCAGACTCAAAATTCAAAACCTCCCTGTTGATTTTTCAGACCATATTTAACATAAATGGTTCATACAGCATTGTAGTTTGTAAATAGTACAGTCATCTGTAAATATTTTATGTTCCGTTTATTTCATTGGTATTTTCTAAGTGATATCATGCTCTTACATGAGAAGAAACCTAAAACAATTTATAACCTGCATATATTCACATATATGACACACAGTTTGATACTGTAATCACCAAACAGCAAAGTACAGTCTGATTGAGAAGATCGTTTGCTCCTTTATCTGTTGCTGGTTTAAGTGGCATATGCACATTCGTTTAGTGAAGTTCAAGAGATTCTCTTGTGGTAAAGACAAAAAGTTTTGTGTAATAAGAATGCGCACCTTGAATTAATTAATTCATGTTCGACAATCACTAAAATTCTGCCATAAAAACACACTACTTGTATGATAAAATTATTTTTAGAAATTCTTAATTTTATATTTTAGAAAACTAAATGGGGCAACAGTCTGGAAACAAATATTTCTCCATACTTATCCTGACCTGAAAATGACTCGAATCAAACTCCATACTTTTCCAAAGAGTGTAGAAACCCTTGATTTGGGAACACACAAATATATTTACCAGTTGCTTGAGCGACGGCTTTCATCAGGACAGTCTCCCCGACGCCCAGCTCTAGACCCTGATAAGCAGGGCCGAGCTGGTTCAGACACAGGTATACACAACATAACAGGTCATCTAAACAAACAACAGAGTATTGAACAGATGGAAACAGTGAAGCTTAGACATTTCAAACTTTTGTGCTTCGTTTGCACAAGATAAAGTCTTTTTCTTCAATCTCATCTCACTAACAGGGGCATTAATCTGTTCATTCATCTATTCATTCATCTATTCATTACTTAGACAAAAAGAAAAAAAACAAAAAAACAATACTTGTCTTGCATAAATAATGAATGACCTATTTAAACCCCATGAATCAATTACATACACTCACCTGGAGAGAGAAGAATAACAGAGCGCAAAAAGTTGGAAAGAGTTTCAATGTTTTTCAGCCTAAAAAAAGGAAAAAAGATTGAAATTTGACAGCTGCACACACCCATTTTCAAACTGAAATAGATGCAAGAGAAAAATACACACATACAATATTTACAGAATAATTCAACACTTCATACCTTCCCGAATCCTCTTCAATCTTTTCAAAGGTGCGAGCGACAGCCAAATATGGCACTCTAAGAAAGGGATAAAGAATATGTACAACAATAAACTTCCATAGAAAAAGTGCATCAAACTGTATTATCAGAAAAAAAAAAGTATTTTGCAATTGAATTGTTTTTTGGTTAATGCTTTAGAAAAAACAGACATTATAAATTCAGTTGTCTAATCACTTAAGTTTAATTGATTTGATCTTTTAAAGATGATATAGACTATAGAGTGCTGCAAAGGACATTTTTGTAAGCCAGTACAGAAGTTAGCATCACCCTGGTTCCCTTAACTAAGAGCCAATAGGATTTTCCCATTAGCTTTTGTATTATTGCAGAAAATAAGCTGCATGACAAGCAAAAGCTTATGATTCTTACATGTTTTGTTCATCAATATAATATATAATATAATATAGTATAGTATATCAATATAATCACAAATTAACAACTTTTAATGAATTTAAAGTCTAAATACAATCGACATAAGTAAAAAGCTAGTTAGGCCCTGTCCTAAAAGCCACTTTGTGCTATGTCTTGTGGACTTACAATGTCAGCTGCGTGCGGGAAATCTTAAGTCCATGAGAGCGTAGGGTGTCCCATTTGTTATTTTAGGTTTTGCAAGTGTGCTCGCGAGTAGGGATGTGCGCAATGACTAATTTCATTTTAACTGAATCAATAGGCAGCGCAGGACCCAATATTATAAACAAATTTCCTCAAATAAAAGTTAGTCCACATAAGTCGTTAAGGTATTGTTGTCCGTTACCACGGAAAGCCCTTGCTTGTCCGGTTTGAACACCCTTCACGTGTTTAAAAAGTATGTTTACATGAAGGGTGTCAAATCAAAAGGAAATCTTGACGTAAGCATGCTTAATTGTTATACTAGTTTGCTACGCAGCACACTCATACCCGACAGTTAAATCGGCATTACATCACGAAAGTGCAGACTCCTAGGAAGACCACAAGTGTTTAGGGTGCCATTTGGTACAGGGAATTAGGCTATAAATGAACGACACCATGCTCACATGACTTCAACGCCACCATCACATTTTTTTCATATTTACATTTCATATTGGAAAGAATAGAATATTTTATTATATTATATATGAGATAGAATATTTTGCACAAGTATAAACAGTGAGTAGATGAGTTTTCCTGTTCGGCTTGAGAGTCCCACCTACTTATCAAGGAGTGATTTGAACTGGATCAACTTGTCATACACCATTCTACATTTTGGCGTTCACTTGTACGGTCTTATATAGCTAATAAAAGGCAGACTTTACTTTTGGCCCCTCCTCCAGCAGGCGTGGTCAATGGGATGGTACTGTGCTCTGGAGGGATCATACTGGCTCTGGACTGCAGACTCCACCCCTTTTTCACTGTCAAAAAAATAAAGCTCATTTAAATGGTGTCCTTCCAAAACAAGCAATTATATTTATCAAGTAAAATATCCCAATCATTTGAATATTTTTGGATTTTAACCTTTTCTTCTCTTTCTGTTCAGCGACGTCAGGGATTTCTCCATCCTTCTTTTTCTCTCCCACATTTCGCTCATCTTTTTCCAGTTTTACAGCTGCCTTCTTGGGTGCTACAAGAGATCAATAAAAAAGTTAAATAGTTCAACTAAAAATTGTCACCATTTACTTACCCTTAAAAATCATATGGGTTTGGGTGAACTATCCTTTTAATTAAAATACAGAAGGGAAAAAAAGAGACCGAATAGGAAAAAAGGCTTACCAAAAAAGCTACTGATGGGTTTCTTTTTGGCCGATCCCCTCTCGTCTTCTGTGTCTTTTTTCACCACTCGTTCAGGACTGATATCTTCCTTCTCTTTCTTGTCTTTTATTTTTTCTTTCTTCCCATTCTCTCTATTTATCTTTTTCTCCTGCTTATCTTTTTTCTCATTGTTTGCATTGTCCACAACTTCACTTGATTTTGCTTCATCCTCATCTTTCCGTTCCTCCACTACAGTCTTTCCATCTGCGCTCTTCTCTTCCACCTCCATCATTTCATTCTCTAAGTTGAAGAAAGAAAGAGAAACATCTATGAGGCATGTACTGAGACAGTGGAAAGGATATACTCATGCACAGCGATCAGCTAATCTCACCTGTCTGCCCAGGTGAGGCCTCCACACGTGCTCTCTTACTCTCCTGGCCTCCATCTACCTCCTTCTCCTCCTCCTCCTCCTCTTCTTTCGTCCCCTCTTCATCGCTCCTGCTATCCAGCTTCCTCTTGGGGAACTGCTTGCGGGCTAGAGAAATTAAGTTTAAAATGGACTTTAACTTTATAAAGCCTACTGTATTATATTTGATTAGGGATGCACCGAAATGAAAATTCTGGGCCAAACCGAAAAATCGAGATTCACTTGGCCGAAAACCGAAACGGACTTAAAAAAATAATTAATTTCTGATTTTAAATTAGTTTTTTTGTTGCTATATAATTGTATTATTATTATTATTAGACTTTTTAATTAAATTCAATAATTTTACTGAATCAAAAAAAATAATACAAGCCAATAAAATTAAATAACCACACTTTTATTTAAAGTAAAAATAATTGGACAGAAAATGGCTATATTACAGCACAGTAAGGCTATTGCAAACAGAAACAAGTCTAGAGAGATTTCATGTCAGCGCGCGGCTCACACACGGAGCGGAACACTGAGCAGAGAGCGCGATGTACACGGAGCGGAGAGCGCAGCGCACACACACACACTGAGTGGAACAGCAGAGAGCGCGATGTACACACGGAGCAGTCGTTTCGAAGCTGTGCATCTTCGGAAGCGGAGCTGCTGGCTAAGTTACAAAACATGCTGCGCAAGAGTGAAACCTGATCGCTGAACACAGAGGGGCGGCATATTTTCGCCACAAACCGGAAATGCTATTTTCGGGCCGAAAATTTTCAGCGGCCGAAATTTCGGTGCATCCCTATATTTGATACACACATTTCTAAGGCCTTAAAATGATCAACACGATCAAAAGTTTGTTGATAATTTTTTTTTTAAAGCAAGTAAAATGCCTTTTAATAACATTCTAAAAAATATCCCCCTTGAGGTCGTGGCACTCATTTCTTTTTACTGTGAAATCTTTAATACTTTTTATAAAGTAATCATAAGAATAACTTTCATATTGTTAGTAATATGTCAAGATAAACACTTAGCTGTACTTAATTATCCATGCATCATTTTTTTGGTTTAGAAAAATTATGTTAAAAGTACATATCAAATATGATACAACAGTCTTTATGTACATCTCTCAATCACCATTTTACTTAAATCACCATAAAACTAAGCATTTACATATCACCTTACTAAGACATATTATTGGAAGATATAGAGTGACAACTGATTTTTATATGCATTTTATGAAAGTAGTCTGTTCGTGGCCGTTCACACAGAACATGTTTTTCCATTCCAATGTGCTACTTTTCTATTGTTATTCTGTGTAAACACGCGCTAGACAGACATGTATTACCACTGCGCTCACGCCTCACATCTTTTGCATGACTCGCATCTCGCACATGACACGGCATTCTAAAAACGCAGCGTTTAAGTTAAAATAAGTTAAACTTTTTTAAAAATCGCATCTCTAGACCTTGCACTTTTTTTCGTACCACTGCCCTGCGTCTTGCGTTTTTAACAGCAAAAACACATTCTGTATGAACCAACCCTTATACTATTATCTTATCAATTTACATTACAAGCTATCAGAATTTCATGTTACTTTTTGGCCATATGAATAACTACAACTTTCTCTTACAATTCTCTCAATTGCGAGTTTATATCTTGTAATTCTGACTTTATAACTGGCAGTTGCAAGTTTATACAATTCTGAAAATTTTGAAGATATTAGGGGTGGGCCAAAATCTTATATCACGATAGGAGTAATTTTATTTCACGATATCGATATATATCTCTCGATATTGTTATTTTTACATTTAAATTATGCTATTATATCATCACAATTTTTGATTCCACTGAAATCTCATAATTCTTATCACCATTTTCAATATTTCTAAAACTTGCCTTAAAAAAAAAAACTCACGCTTACTAAAGACAAGTAAACAGTGATAAATAAAGAGCAAAGAAAACCAATTACAATAGAATAAAGACACAAATGAAATAGACCTACCTGAAAAAACTTCAAGCACTAGAATTACTACATAAAATATATACAATAATCAAATGTAAAAAAAAAACAATGCATAGTCTTGTGTACATTAAATATACATTTATTCTTATTAAAGTAAGTGATTTAGTTTAAGAGCAGTGAGAGATTTTCTCTCTTTTTTTGTTGTTGTTTGATTAGCATTAATAATGACAGCAGGTAAATATGGATGCTGTCACTTTAAGACCGGCTGCACAGATCCATTATACTCATGTGTTGTTCTTTCTCAGTTTCTTAGTTCTTTCTCAACCATTTACGTTCACTTAAGACTAGGGTTGGGTACCAAACTCTGTACTTTTAAGGGCACCGACCGAATTACGTCGGTACTACAGAGTACCGATTTACATGAAATCAATCGGTACCAAATTTCAGTACCTGAGAATACATCTGGTGATATAGACTAGTGTCTGTACATAGCAAAAAGACTATTTAAATACGAATCCTGTGTGTCTGTGTGAATGAATGTCGCTGGCCCGCAGTTTATTTACCACACACACAGAATTGCGTGTGACGGTCGCGTGTTTCCATCTCATACGAGGACATGAACACATGTCCGTCATCTCCAGAGGCGCTCTGAGAGTCACTTCGTGAGCTTTACTACCGTTTCATTTGAGAAAAACTACTGTCATGTCATAAACACACACAAACGCAAAGGTCTTCAAGGCAACCCATCAAAATAAAAGTCCGGTTTAACTTGACAAATATATTACTGTTGTACAGTAGAATTTAGATCAAAACTTTATTTAAGTAATATATCACAATTTTTCTTCCATGCTTTAATTTTAACGGTATAAAGCTCATTTGTGCAGCTTTGTTTGACAAAAAAGTTTAATTAAATTAAAAGATAAATTAATGTTTTGTCTTCATTTGATTACCAGAAAATACACAACAATTTGTGGGAAATCTTTTCATTGAAATTGAATTAAAAAGAAAAAATAATAATATGGTTGTTTTGATTAATTCAATTAATTAAGTAGCTAGTAGCCTACTATTTACTTGTAAATATTAAAGTGAACAAACATCACAGACAATGACAGACCAAGGCAGCTCTGGCATAATGTCAATAACACTTCTATAAATGACTTACAGTTTCTTTACAATTATTGATGTATCCCTAAAATACTGAAAAAGGTACCGTTGGGTACCGGTACCGAATGTGGGTACCGGTTAAAATGTGAACGGTACCCAACCCTACTTAAGACATAAATGACTCGGTTTAAACCGCAGTGCTTAAAAACGCATGCAAATGATAAGCTCTTGCTAAGCTTTAACATAATAGCGATAGAGACTATAGTCCAAAATCTCTACCGGTTGACACATTTCTACCAGTTAATCGTGTCTACCGGTATATTGCCCACCCCTACGAGATATAATTTTGCAGTCCTGACTTTGCAATTCCGAGTTTAGATATAAAGTCAGAACTGCGAGATATAACCTCGGAATTGAAAGAAATAAAGTCAGAATTGCGAGATACAAACAAAAAGAAAAAGTTAGAAATGTAAGATAAAAAGTAAATTACCTTTTTTGTTTTTTTAATTCAGTGGAAGAAACATGCTTCCATGAATAACATCTGCACCAAAATGCATATTTTTGTTAACTTTGGGCCTTTGAATAAAATGTATTTTCCCTGTGCGAGTTCCATATTCTCACCATTTCATATTATATGCCTGATGTTTCAAAATCAGTACAAAACATAAAGCCCATTTGCAACTTTTGTTTTTCAGATTTTCTTTTATATTTTGTCTAATGGTTCAATAAACTGTTCCATTTCAAAATAGTAAATTTTTCTGACTACTGTTTGAAAATTTACATTAAAAAGACTGCTAGAGCTGTTTTAGAGTATTAAGAAGAATAAAATAAAGAAGAAATTATGAGTAGCACAAGAAGAAACTAATACGAACCGGTCTTGCGTTTGGGAATGCCTGACGGTGATGTTGATGTTGGAGTTGCTGGAGTTCCTGGAGTGCCCGAGGAAGCAGGGGTTACCGCAGCAACGGAGGCAGTCGAAGTGACCGGAGTTGTTGGGGTTATGGGAGTTTTTGGAGATACAGGAGTGGAGGCCTTTGTAACATCAGAAATCTGAGCGTTTGGAGTATAAACAGAATTGTTAACAACAATACTGAGATGTTCTCATGGTTGATGGTCATGATGACTCATTTCTTACCTTCTCTGGCTTTACTTTGTGAACTTCACACGGTTTTGGCACCTGCTCTTTAACCATCGGCTGATCTTCATCATCACTGTCTATGATTGCTCGACTGCGTTTATGAACCTTCTTTACTAGTGAATCACTTTCCTGCACGCCATTCTGAATTTTGAGGGGACTTTTTACAGGTCTGAGCAGCAAGAGAAGAAAAACACATTATTCTACATTATTATTTACCATTATAACATTAACTATTTGCGTTCATATTCTTTTTGGACTACATAGTTACCAAAGAGAAGACATACAGAATCAGCTCAAATACAGTGTAAACTATTGTTGGCTGTGAAAACAACTGTTGGCTGCATTTTGAAATTTCTACATGATGTTAAATTAGAAAAATGAAATGAAAAAACTTAATTCAGCATAATGTTTAATTTGGAAAATGTCACTTACTCAGCCTTTTCTTTGACCTGTCCATCACTCTTCTCCTTGCCTTTCATTGGCTGAAAGAATGACCTGTGGGCGGGAAACAAAGAGATCACGTATGAAAGACAAATGAGCTCACTCAAGTTAATACTGTAAGGTAACATATTTAATAAATTTAAAGAAATAAAGCTTAAAGGAAAACCCTTAATGTCACAGTTAGAGTAAACACACGGTCTTGTGTCAGAATCAGACACTGCAGTTTATCATCAACCAGATAAAAACCACAAAAGAGCACGACACACTCACGCTATGCTTCGCTGCATTGTTGAGGACTTGCACTGCTGATACTTAGTAAATCCTGAATATATTTTTAATATATATACGTGTTATTACAATTTATGAAGCATCGATGTTTTCTTCCGCGCGTTTAACTCTGTATGATTCGGCGCCAAAGTGACGTCGTTCCCGCGGACAACAGAAACAACCGAGTTTATTGAGTACAAAAGCATTTTACTGCCACCTGTTGGATTGGAGTTATTGGATGCCACCGTGTTTCCTAAGCAAAATATACTAATAGTGTTTACTCAAATTCGTTTTATCATATACGCATATTGTCACTGAAATAATCTATATGCTTCTAGTTCATTGTTTCCCAGCCTTCCTTTTCTTGATGTTCTCCCACATCCCCATCAGTAAGTAACCTCCTAATCATCAACTAACTAGAAATGTGCTCCTGTTAATAATGATATAGGCTATAGTATGTATGTATGTATGTATGTATGTATGCAGTATATGTACTTGTGAATTAATGTTATTGTTTGTGAATTAAGCCTACATTTACATTTAGTAGACACTTTTATCCAAAGCAACTTATATTGCATTCAACATTGTATCAATGCTTTCCCTGAATCAAACCCATGACATTGACATTGCTAGTGCCACACCCTACTGCTCTACTTATTTATTCATTATTATGAATTGTATTTTATTCTTATCTCTATTAGGTTTACGTGTGTATTTGAAATATGTATATATCGAGAAAATTATGTTTTTTTTTATAACAATTTCTGATAAGAAAAAGTGTTTTTGTAATGAACGACTTAGCTGAACAGTTGTGATATAATGATCTTCAAATCCAATAGTGTCTGAAAGCTGAATGAAATGCACAGATACTGATTGATATTCTTGATATTGATTATTGCATATGCTATCTATATAATATATTTTTTTCAGAGTTCAGTAGTGTTGGAATCCGATTTTACATTAATGTTTTTGTTGAGTTACAGTTGGAATGATGTACAATTATTGTGGTATGAGATATGATCCCTCCCTGTTCTGAGCTTGATTTTTAGGTGAACTCAACAAGGAGAAAACATGTATCATCATACTTCAGCGTCATCACTCGAGACGTTATACACACACACACACACACACACAAAATGTGTGTACTAATTCTGATCCAATTTAAGAATACAATCATACAATCAAAAAAGATTTTTTCAGGACAAACATAACATTTTAGGAATTGTGTATAGTCACATCTATAATAAACAAATACTGAATCATAAACCATGAGCACAATAACACACAGTATATGCTGATGTAATAATAATTCATTGTGTACTTTTCGTTTCTATATTAGTCACACTCACATGTGATGCAGACATGCATGGTTGCTAATGCAGCGTTCTTGTGAAAATATTTTGTTGACATGTCAACCTCACAAACCATGATACAATGTGGGGATTTGGTTGTGAAACCTATTCCAGCTTTAAAAGAACTGAACGGACTAGTTCCTTCTTTTTGGAAAGAAACTGCACTGATTGTATACAAATAATTCAGTTTAATTCACATTTATTTGTATAGTGCTTTTCACAGTGCATATTGTTTCAAAGCAGCTTTACAGAACAAGAGTGATCTGTTATCAGAGGTGACTGTGTCAGAGCAATGTCCTTATGGCATAAATATACTTTCCTTAAAGGGATAGTTCACCCAAAAATGAAAATTATCCCATAATTTACTCACCCTCAAGCCATCCTAGGTGTATATGACATTCTTCTTTCAAACGAACACAATCAGAGTTATATTAAAAAATAAGCCCAAAATTTTAAGCTCAAAAAAGTGCACCCATCCATCATAAACTTTCTCCGGGGGGCTAATAAAGGCCTTCTGAAGTGAATTGATGGGTTTTTGTAAGAAAAATATCCATATTTAACACGTTATAAAGTAAAATATCTAGCTTCCGACGGACCGTCTTCCGTATTCAACTCACGGAAAAAACGTAACTGCCGCAACGTTGACGTTGGACATATTGTAAGCGTTTGAACTGCGAGAGGCGCTACACTTTCTGCGTAAGTTGAATATGGAAGGCGGCCCGGGGGAAGCTAGATATTTTACTTTATAACGTGTTAAATATGGATATTTTTCTTACACAAACCCATCAATTTGCTTCAGAAGGCCTTTATTAACCTCCCGGAGCCATGTGGATTACTTTTCTAATGGATGGATGCACTTTTTTGAGCTTCAAATTTTGCCATTCACTGCCATTATAATGCTTGGATTAGCCAGGACATATTTTAATATAACTCCGATTGTATTCGTCTGAAAGAAGAATGTCATATGCACCTAGGATGGCTTGAGGGTGAGTAAAATGTGGGATCATTTTTATTTTTGGGTGAACTATCCCTTTAAGATAATATAATATAAATCATGCAGTTAGAAAGCATCATGTATTTACTTAACTAACAGAAAAGTTCAACGTAAGTAAAACTTCTATATGCCAATTGTGTATGCATTGTTAAATGTTTTTAAAACAGGTCTCATAATTGAAAGGACACATTAACGTTTCTCCAGTTATTAGGGGACAATATATTAGGATGCATTTTCACTTCTATCATGATTATACCCTTTGTACCAATTTATACCTTGTTGTGAATGTACATCTAATTTACAAATTACATACATGAAACAAAGGGTTATTTTTAGAGCATCACGACTGTCATGTTGTTGTTTCACTTTTGTTTTTTGGTCGTCGATTGGAGTGCTGGGAAATTGCAAAAAATGCGGGCAGGTGTTGTAATACAGGTGTGTTTTTAAAAGAATGCACGTGAACTGTCTGTATTTAAGCTCGTCTAGTTCACATCAAGATACATACACAAGTCTTTTGTGTTTTGTGTTTAGGTATATTATTAATTATATTTTAATTCAGTTCAGTTTATGCATTTTTAACCATTATTTTAGTTTATCATTATGTTTTTACAGTTACACTGATTTTATTTATTTGAGAGACACTTCTCATCATAATACAGTAAACCTCCTTTTGCTTTTCTCATACATAATTACATTTTCATACTCACATATTTTGATATTTACAATCAAATTTTCACTTTTTTAGTTATTGGTTACATTAATTACTAATTAACTTTTTCATTACAGATGGAAATACAGTATAATAGAAATACCTGTATTTTATAAAATGATATAAAAAATTAAGTGCAGAAATAATTTTTTATAGATAAAACTGCACAGCTTTTCGAGGAGGAGAAAGACCTTCTGGAAAGCTTCCGTCTGTACATCGATGCTGAAGAAAAGAATGTAGAGAGAATGAAGAGGTGAAAACACGTTATTATTCCCTATAAAGCATTAAAGCATTTTTTGAAATATAATATGTGACCCTGGGCCACAAAACCAGTCATAAGTCGCACGGCTATATTTGTGGCAATAGCCAACAATACATTGTAAGGGTCAAAATTATTGATTTTTCTTTTATGCCAAAAATCATTAGGATATTAAGTAAAGATCATGTTCCATGAAGATATTTTGTAAATTTTCTACCGTAAATATATCAAAAATGTATTATTATTAATGTGCATTGCGAAGGACTTCATTTGGACAACTTTAAAGGAATATTTAGATTTTTTGCACCCTCAAGATTTTCAAATAGTTGTATCTTGGCCAGATATCATCTTATCCTAACAAACCATACATCAATGGAAAGCTTATTTATTCAAATGATGTATAAATCTCCATTTTAAAAACATTGACCATTATGACTGGTTTTGTGGTCCAGGGTCACATATTTTCAATTTACAGCAATAACCTGGTAAAGCAGTTGTGAATATTTAGCAATCTAGACCAATAAATATGTTATTAAATTATATAACAATTAACAAAGTTAATAATATTTAACATTTTTTGTTTTTTATAATGAACTTCAATCCAGTATTCTTCTGGCTCTTTAACTACTCACCTACTCTGACCCTGAGAACCCTGAGAAAACCACGAGAGACCCTGCGGCAGCTTACAAACTCCTCAGACGAGTGAGGAGTGAATGGTTGACTATTGTCAAATACACTCAACTCAGTCTTTATGAAAGTGAGAGCTTAAGTTATTTGAAACATGTAAACATGTGTCATCATAATTTATTAATAGAAATAAAAATCTGGAGATTAAGGTGAATGGTGATGAAAGCTTTCAAACTATTTTATTAAATGTTTCAGTTGTTTATGGATCTGTCTCTCTTGAAGCATATCAGATCCCACAGCCTGAGGACTTGAATGGTGCCGCTTCAGAGCTGATAAGACTGCAGGAGTTCTACAAACTTTACCCACACAACATCACAAAGGGTGAATTGTCTGCACCAATGCGGTTTCACTTTTTCCCTTTCAAAATAAGTTCCAATCTGATTGATGCTTTCATTATACATTTCACAGAAACATCTCTAAATGCAGATGAAGCCTACCATATAGGGTTGGTCGCTTATGATGAGAAAAAATTCCAGCATGCCTTTCTCTGGTTTCTGCACAGTCTGGACAGATTAACAGAATACTCAACCATTGATGAGGAAGAGTTGCTAGGTTTCCTTAGTTCCTCAGCCTATCGTTTTGGTAGCCTGCCTGTGGCAATCTATTTTAACCAGAGGCTTCTAAATCTGGGTGAGGTCATGGTGACATGAAGTTTAATACTGGTATTTTTGTGAGGTTGCAGGACTATAAGTAAACTTCTATATAAACTTATTTTCCTCAGATCCAACTAATGACGAAGTCAAAGTTGAGCTGAGCCTTTACAAACACCTTCGCTTCCAGAGAACTTCAAATCCTGACATATTCAAGCTGAACACAAAGTCAGATAACTCCTATGAGGCACTGTGCAGAGGAGAGGTTGATGAAAGGGCAAGTGTAGTGTTTACAATTTAATCATTATTTGACATGAAATTACAAACAGTCAATGAGAAGCTTTGTGTGTTGATTGTAAGTCTATTATATTTGATAAAATCAGACCTCCAAGAGACAGAGGGCGCTGTCCTGTAGGTACAGCACAGGTGGAGGAAACCCCAGACTGATGTATGCACCAGTGAAAGAAGAAATGGAGTGGGACGAGCCTCGCATCATCAGATATCATGACATTATATCAAACAAAGAGATAGAGATCCTGAAGAATATCTCCAGACCTCAAGTGAATATCTAAAACACACACACAAACAAACAAAAAACATTAAACTATTTAATTGTCACTATTATCTAATATATTGTGATATAATGGGCAAATGTGGACATTCCATTTAAAATTTGGCTTGGTAACTTATTTCTATAGTGAAGACAAATTTAAATGCAGTGTAATATAGTGATATTGTAATGAATTGTGTACTTCCTATTTATTCATATTTATATTTGATGTTCAATTTCCCTTGTGTGACCTACTTTAGCTTTCTAGGTCTAAGACTAGACTTCAGGGAGTCTCAAACATCCGTACTTCTTAAAGGTGATAATCTTATATTCACCCAAAATGAAAATGATCCATTATTGTTATTTTATATTATTTCATTAACTAATTAACCATTTTGGTCTCACACTTATTATGGGAAGAAAAAAGGAATTTGTTTACAATATGGTTCAATTTGTTAACACAAGTGTTGCTGAAATCATTTATTTTGTAGTGTTTTTCTAGAAGAAGACAATACTGTGCTTGCTCGAATCAGTCAGAATATTGCAGACATCACAGGACTCTCCATGGAATCAGCTGAAGTTCTACATGTACAGTTACAGCAAGAAAGAAATGACCCGTTCATGCACAGGCAGCATACATTTTTTATATGGACAACTCTGTCTCTAGTTTAACAAAGCTTTGCAAAGCCTGTCTTGCAACTAGCTAAAATATATAGATTACTAAATCCATTTCAGACTTCAAGGCAACATTGATTTAGTCTGCTTTTTTGTAACGTTTGCCAGAGGCCATAAGCGCTTTGAGGGCTGATATTAGGCTACATTTGTATATAACCATTTTATATTCAGACTTCAATGGATATCATGGTCTCTTCAATGGATTAACATTGATTTTCCCTGTGAAGTAGTGTTGTTTTACCTGAAATTTTCATTTCAATAGTGGTGCAATCATTTTCCAGGTTCAGAATTATGGGATTGGTGGCAGATTTGAACCACATTATGATGCATGGGTAAGATATCTTTGCTGAAATAAAGCCGTTACATACATTTGTAGGCTAACACTGTATTTTCCATAATTTCCCTCTGGGGTTAAATAAGGTCTGTGGTTATCATCACTTGAGGAGACTTTCAATGGGAAAGCCCCTGATCTTTTGTTTTTTCTGTCACACGTCTCGCTTTAATGGCAAACAGTTTTCTTAGTGGTGATGTATCAGTACTCAATATAATTTATTGCTTATCCATGTTTCATTCACAAAACAGTGTATAGTACCTGTATAGCCAGGTGTTGTACACATAAGTTGTGGAGTAATGAATGCTATTTCCGGGTCCAAGCCTCTACTCGTTTCAATTGAGAATGCTATTATAAACAGCTGTTTATGAACACTGTTTATTCCCAGACACCAATATTTCAATGATTCATAAAAGATGAATCACTGTCTGGCCATCTGAGATTTCAGTATGGAGATAAAGGTTGGGATTTTAATACTACATGATTTTTCAGTAGTAGCACACTGTGAGTATATTAGCACTGTTTGTTTGCTGTTTGGCATATGACAGCGTGTTTGGACCTGGAAACAGTGATACGTGACGTCAGACTTAACAAGTATTCCCTTTTATGAGGCTGCCAGCTGGGCACTGTTCATCAAAATGGAGAACTTATAATTTGTTGGTAATTATATGTTGTGGTAATTAGTTTACGTTGTTAAAATTCTCGTTGACTATGTCTGTTTGCAATCTATGTTGTAAATCAAATCAAAGTGTGAAATCTCTCTTCAAGTGTATTACTTAAAGTGATGTGTGAGTTAAAGTGAGTCCTTAACCCAGAGAGAACCCATTGCTCAAAAATGGTAATTTGCTTTTAGGACTTCAAACTCTTGTGTCAATGTTGACCAATCAAATCATTGTAAGATAACTTAATATTTGATCTCACAGGATGTTGAGAATGGAAGGATTGCTATGTTTTTAATTTATGTAAGTCTTGGCCACTGTTTAATGCAAATTGCATTGTAAACATTATAGTCTTACAAGGCTTTAAAAGTTACTTACTTTTCATATTACCTGTTTTGTACAGTCATTATGAACAATAATTCATGTGCTCTTGCTGTAGATGAGCGATGTGGAGAAAGGGGGCGCCACTGTGTTTCCTGAAGTTGGAGCTGCATTGAAGCCAAAAATGGTAAACCCTCAAGTCACTGATATATACGGTATATTAGAATAATAATAAAAAAGTAAAATTCATGCATCTGTTCTTTTCTTTTTTAAGGGTTCAGCCGTGTTTTGGTACAACCTCCAAAAGAATGGCAGAGTGGATAGGGATACACAGCATGCTGGATGCCCTGTGTTAGTGGGTAACAAATGGTGTAGGTTTATATTTAATTCTTACTGGCTTGGATTACTCTTTTATAATGTATCTTCTATAATCTATAAATATGTTAATAAGACTAAATTTCATTAAATTTCACGTGACATTAAGCTATATTTTTTCTGGTGTCTTTTCAGTGGCTACTAAATGGATCCATGAGTTTGGACAGGAGTTCAGGAGACCCTGTTCTTTGTCAGAATGGGAGTGAAAGACATTGTGACCATTTAGAAATCATATAAAATGCATCTAAACTGTAAAAGTATCTGTACTCTTTCTGTTATATTTATTGTGTGTCATAAGCTTTTAGATCTGTAACATAGATATATATATATTGTATTACTTTACATTTTTTATAACATTTTACAAATATTATCGGGTTCAAGCGTTTTAAGGCTTTTAAGCACATTCATCAAAAGGTATTATGTTTTATTTAGCAAGCATGTAACCACTTAGATCATAGATGGAAAAGACCATTTACAACCAATACATGCAATTTACTAAGGAAATATAGTTGTCAGGACCACTTAAGTCAAAAACACCATAGACAAACTTTTACGATATGGCTCTGTTCTAAATTCCCCATCCTTTTCATGAGCTGAAAAGCCAAGACAGGGAACAGCAGCAGCTTCTGGGGACTACCTCCCATGTTTAAACTGGGAGAGCAGCGTAAATCCCCGCATTGAGAACAGAGCATGCATTGATGACAACAGAATGACATTAATGCCGAGTTCAGACTGCACGATTTTCAAACTCATCGGATCACTGCTCTTTTCACACTGCATGACTAGCATTCAGTCACTGCTGTGTTCACACTGCACGATGGATCGGCGACAGGAGGTTTCACACTGCATGACTTTACAATAGGAAGAGTCACCGACAACTCTCCGGTGCGCAAACTACGTTTCACAACTAAACACATGCGAGATCACGCGTGCGTCAGACCGGAGTTCTCGCGCGAGACTGGAATTGTTATTAAAAATGATAAACTGCAGAAAGTTTGCGCTGATTTGCAGTGCTGTTGCGGCTGGTCAAGCAAATGTTTGTGCTTTGTTTCTGTTTGATATAATTGTAAATATATCTAATAAAATACTGATATTCTGGTCTATAACTCCTCCCTGAACTTCCCGCTGGCCTGTATCTTGCTCTCTCATTGGCTGTCGGTCATCGCCGATGTGTCTTTCAGTCACAGCACATTTCACACAGCATGATTATGAATCGCCGACAGGTCCAGATATTTAGCATGCCAAATATCTCACGGGCGTCGGCGATTCGTCGGCGAGTCTCTCTGGTCGCGTCTTTGATAATTCACACTGCGTGATTGTTACTCACGTGCACGAGCACCGATTTGCCTATGATTTCGGGCATTTGTCGGCGAGTCAAATTCGGGGCTAAAATCGGGCAGTGTGAACTCGCCATAAGGCGCCCTGTTTGAGAGTTGCCATTTGAGTGCATATAGGAATTTGATCCGCTGATATGGGCGGGGTTTGAATTTTTGCCAATCAGCTGACTCAGCTGATAGCAGAGCTTGACTACGTAGCCTACCTGAACTAATGTGAAATGCTTGATTCGTTTTTAAGACTTTATAGGGCCACCTATGGTCTGATCTCCATAAAAGTTGGCATGCTTCTTTAGAATCATATGCTGCATGTGCTCACCTAATATCGCGTTTTGAGTTTTCGTTTAGAATTTATAGGCTTTTGAGTATATTTTGCTGCACACCCTTTTTCTAAATGACCCTGTTATAGCTATCCTAAGGGTAAAGTTCAACTTTTTTTGGATAATTATTGATCTAGAGAGTACAGAGAATTTTACTGCAGTGCTTTTATTGAGGTTTAGTAAAAACCAAAGTAGGTTTTTCAAAAAAAAAATCCTAAATACCCAAAAATGTCGCCACAGTGAAATCAAATCTGAAGCATGCATTTTCTCCACCACGAGCCAATAAGACACTTGAGTTTATGACTAACGGTTAGGAGTTATGAGCGATTTTCACTGCTGTAGCGCCCCTTTCAGGCCGATCGGGGCAAGCCTTGGTGACTAGGGTACCTGAGTACTACCAGCCCTCAAAGTTTCAAGTCTCTACGATTTAGTATTCAGTTTGGTCTTCCCGGTCCCTTTTAGGGAGAATGCTGATCCTTGGAAATTTTAACAATTACAATAGAGTTTCAGTGTTACGCGCTTGAACCCCTAATATGGTCTCATTTGTTAACATTATGTATGAACTAACAATGAGCAATACATTTGTTCCAGTATTTATTAATCTTTAAGATTAATAAATGCTGTAGAAGTATTGTTCATTCATGTTAGCTAATGTTAACTAATGAAATCTTATTGTAAAGTGTTACCGTATTAACTTTTACTGTGATTTATTACTGTCTAGGTGACAGCAATGTGTAAAATAACTAATATAATAATAGAGTAATAGAGTAAAATAAAGTTTCAGCAAGATATCAATGGATAATCATGTTACCTGAGTTTATCAACAGCAGCCAGCAAGCGAGCTATTATGTAGATGAGACGCTAGTTCTCTGCAGTTGTATTTAAAATTAATTTGACATGTTTCCTCTTCAGTCTGTGCTGGAATGATGATTCAAATGTTTTACAAGTTTTGTGGTATGTGTAGTGATGAATGTGTTGTGCTGTAAGACTGGCAGGCAGTATGTATGAAGTCTGAAACTGGATATTTTACAATGTCACATGCTGAGAACAAGACTCAATATACCTCAAGTCTCACAGCAACACACACAATATACCAACAATTATAATTCTGCAAGAATTTAAAGACTGTAACTATTTTGAAAAAATGAATCCTATTTAAGTAGTCATTTGTCAGGTGCTCTCTTCCTAATCAAGTGGTTTAATATTAGTTTAATATTTATATGACTTTTAGGTTGGTTATGGCAGCTCTATTATGAATTAATATACTGAATTGTACTGAATGCCTGTGTTACTATTGCTGATTTATCATCTTTAAAAAAATATTCTAAGGAATGAAACCGCAACATTATTTAATGTAGCAATGTAAAATAAATAAATACAAACATCTTTATTTAACAATGTGTTTTCAGACAGTTTCTTAAGACTCTTACATTTTTAGATGTGTTTGTCTCTTTATCTTAACTGTTTTGAATATATAAAGTGCTCCACTCTCAATCTGCCAATGAGGACAAAAAAGAGATAATATAGTAATAATGAAACTTCTGATAAGTGGTCTCAAGACATACATTTGTCTTCTTTGTCAAAGTTTTTTGTGTTGTCCACTTTCAACAAACAGAGAAAGGAAATATAAATGTTTAGTGCTCTTTGCTCAAATCAGTTATGACATCTCAAATAAGCAGTATTTCATTGTTCCAAGTTCAGCAGTGATATTCTTCCATCTGTCAATTGAAGGGTTGTAGAAGGAAAGTTGAGAAGGAAAGGCAGTAAAATGGACAGATAATGTATTCTGATAAAAGAAGAGAGAATTAGAGATTTCATGTGACGTCACACAGTGGCGCGGGCGCCATTTGTAGGACTGAATTGCAACATGCCGTCTATCTGCTGTGGGCTGTGATAACAGCAAATCAAAAAGAAACGGATTAACGTTTAACAATATCCCCAAAGACCCTGAGCGTCGTCAGAAATGGATTGCTGCTATCAAGAGTGATCACTGGACTCCTACCGAACACTCCAGACTGTGCAGTGAGCACTTTATTTCGGGTAAGTAATGCATCGCTAAATTAAGCGTTAGCTGGTGTACGTTAGCTGTTAAAATTAGCACCAGTTCCTTACCAATCGGCGTGTGCAGACAAATTAAACGATTTAAGTTTTTGTTGGCTAAAGTTTCCAGACAAAATGTGTGGCTATGGTTATTTAAGCTATACCCACTCTTAGAGTGACTAATTCAGAGTAAGTAATTTGTCTCATTTTACCATTGCTGGCAAGGAAAGTGATAATCAAAAGCAGCTGTTCGGATCCATATGGAACGTGTCATTGGTCTCATAAGGAACTCCTACACAATCCTACAAAGCACAATACCCATCTCTCTTTGCCAGACTACAACTCCAGGAGATCATACATCTATTGACAAGATGGTCAGAGTCTGCTGTGCTTTGTGTAACATTTGCCCATCTGTTGTGCCCTCAGAATAGAGACTTAAGTAACATCAAGTAACATTGTGTTCCCAGTGTAAGTTCATATTGTTTGTTTTTATAGTATGTTATCTATTCTTATAGTCTGTAGTTTTTTTTTAGAAACGTAAATGTGTACCTTGAATGTAATGTAAGTCGCTATGGATTAAAGCATCTGCCAAATGCATAAATGTAAATAATCTGTAGCTTTTTTGCAATAAAAAAAAAACGGTGGTAGTAAAATGCATTGCTCTTATTCTGCTCATTTTTAACAATCATTTATAATAATAAAGTAATTTTAAAAAAAAACATGCATTATAAACCACATGGGTATTTAGGTTGTGTAGATTAAACCTATGTGCTTTTCCACTGTGCGCACATATTTATTCTTACTAGAAACCCTGTGCCCTGCTATCCTGCTCACATAGTAACTTAACTGAATGTAACAAGAGTAATTGAAGAACACAAAGGCACTTTAAACTACATTGTAAATAAACATTTAATGAAGATATGCATGTTAAAACTTCATTAAGTCATAGAAGAGAACATTTTTTTATACAGCAAAATATTATTTAATTCTGTAATGCATATGTTCCACGGAGGCTGTGTTGAAAGGACACAGAAGTAAATAAGGGGTGAAACTACGGCAATTCTACACTTTTTCTTCTGCACTCCACACATTTCCATGTCTTCGGTACCCTGCTCAATTTAAGGCAAGACTTGTGAAAGTACTTCCGCCTACACTGTCCAGATGTGCAGGTGATGTCATCTGTGTCACAAGGTTATCCTTGATATCAACAGCTGCCAAAACACAATACATTAGAGCTGCTGTATGAGAGCACACCTCTCCCAAACCTGCCTTACAGGTGCAATGAGCCATGAGAATGGTCCCATCTTCCTGTACTGTTATCCAGGGGTGAGCTGGGGTAACACTGAGGCTTTGTGAATGCTTCACCTGCAATTTCAATAAAAGTAAATTTAGCAAACTACAGGTAAGATTTTAACATGCAGTTTACACACTGCAAAAAAGGCTTACCGTACGTAGTAATTGTCTTGTTTCCAGTAAAAAATCAAAAAATTCTTAAATCAAGATGCATTTACTTGATAAGATATTTAGTCTTGTTTCATGGTGGGGAAAAAAATAAGTTCGTTTTGCTTAAACAAGTAAAATTATCTGCCAGTGGGACAAGACAAATACTCTTAAAACAAGGTTATTTTTCTTACCCCACTGGCAGATAAATTGACTTGTTTAAGCGAAATTAATTTAGATTTTTTTTTTCCCCCACCATGAAACAAGACTAAATATCTTACGTCATTTTGCTTATCAAGTAAATGCATCTTGATTTATTATTTTTACTGGAAACAAGACAAAATTACAACGTAAGATAAGCCTTTTTTGCAGTGCAATTGGAACACGTATAACTTCGTTCTAGACAGCTAGCATTAGCTAGCTATATTTACATTAGTAACTTTAGTTATATGGCTGAATTATGTTATGTTGCTACCTGCTTCAGTAGCGTTAGTATGCTAAATTACGTTTCATTACATAAAGGTGTCCTGACCGATAATACAAGCGATGTGCTTTACCATCATTATTGGGCAATTCAGTTCAGTGACGCTTACGCTATTCATGTAATGTTAAAATCGTTTGAATAACATACTTCCACTTACCCTTCCTGTAATCAAGAACATTTTCTTCATCTCCAGATGATAAATTTTGGCATCATTAACCCATCCTAAGGTGAAGTAGTGGTAGGTTTCAGTGCTTTTAAATGCCTTGAGATGTCCCGGTGTATGGAGAGGGATTGTGGACGAGGTAGATATAAATATCAGCAAACGTCAAATTTGGCAAGTTTTTACAAAAAAGTCACGTGACTGAAACCCATGAATACATAATTCCTAAAAAAAATTTCCCTGAAGAAATCTTAGTGATCATATGATAATTGAAGAGGGTCCAAATTACACACATAGTATGTGGGTGTATTACGTCATGTGTGTCATGTTTGACGCATGAAGACGATGAAGTACAGCCTTGTTTTTTGTATGTGAGGTGGTTCACCTAAAAATCCAGTTTAAGAGTGTCATGAAACTGCTCTGAGAGACGAAGATTGAGGATCCAAACACAGTATTTATTGAAAGGGTAATCTACAATCGTAATCCAAATCCAGGCAGGTCATACACAAACGAAAAATCCAAGCAATAACTGAGTTCGGGCTGAGGCTAACAGAGAAATCCAAAGGAACAGGCAGAGAATCAAAAGAACCAGGACACAGGAGCGGAATGGAGGGCCAGGCCCATGTGGTGGAAGAAGGAGTGGAGACTGAGGTAGATCGGGGAGCTAGGGCAGAGAAGGTAGAGTTGGTGACCAGGGTGGAACAGGCTGAGCAGATGGTCAGGGCGGAGCAGATGACCACCTTAGCAAGACTGTGGACCACCATGACGGAGCAGGCAGGGCTGGAGACCACCAAGGTGGAGCAGGCGGAGCTAATGACAACCACGGCGGATCTGAAGACCCCCAAGGCAGATCTGGCGGAACTGGAGACTACCACAGCGGATCAGGCGAAACTGAAACACAGAGGTTATGATTGGTCTCAGAGGCCGTGTCAAAACAGGCATCGAGCTCAAGGGCGTCCTCGCTGGTCATAAAGGAACCGGCAGGGGGTTCCAGGTTGGTCTCTGAGCTCATTTTCTAGGCATAAAACGACCTCTGTGGCCGTGTCATGGCAGACAAGCAGCTCAAGAAGGACATCTGTGGTTGTGTCGAGACAGATCAGCAGTTCAGTAATGACCTCTGCAGCCATGGCGGGGCAAACAGGTAGTTCAGAAAACTCTGTTATTGTATCAGGGTAGAAAGGAGACTCAGGGACAACCTCTGGGGTCGCAACAGGGCAGACAGGAGACTCTGGGGCAGGAGTGGGCTCTGGAGCGGGCTTTGGGCTGAAGCAGGCTTTGGAGCAGACTTATGGGCTGAAGCGGGCTCTGGAGCAGACTCATGGGCTGAAGCGGGCTCTGAGAGGACCACCTCTGAGACCCCCAGACTTTGTACCACCGCAGAGGTGCCAGGTGCTCGCACCTAAGTAAGCGGTGTGTCCTCCAAACTGGAAGCCAGTCTCAAACACCTAGAAATCACTTTGATAGCTTCAGGTGCGATGTTAATGATGACCGGAAACACTGATGTGGCGTCCAATAACGGCTGAAGACTCTAGCGTGGCGTCCATGATGGCTGGAGGCTCTGGCGTGGCAGTCATGTTGACTGAAGGCTCTAATGTGGCCAACCCCCTGATGGGGGGATCCAGTAAGAGACAGAAGAACATCTCATACTGCAATAACATAACACAAACATTCATGTAAAGTCATACTGATTCCAGCACTTACAGATGTAAATGTTTATTCTGTAACATCATTAATCTACCATGGCCAGCGCAGAGCCTACTGCTCTTCATCATGAACAGATGCAAATTTTAAGCAAATTTTAGACAAAAAGACCAAAGGGAAACGTTTCAGCTTCAAAATTAACTTTAGCAAACGAATCTTAGTGAATTACCCACAGAGAGTTTTTTAAAAATGTTTTATTGCAAAGCTGAAAATTTTAATTATGCATATTATAATACAAACATTATAGAATCATTATTATCCCTAAGCTCTGTAACACAGAGAAAATAATGTTATCATTCCTTTTACTTTTAGTTTCTGAATTAGTCAGACTTATGTGATGCAGGCGTGGTTGTAATTGCAGCATATTCTTCCAACAATACAATAAAAAGTATACTATGCCAGTAAAGTTTGACCAGTTGTTAGGCAACATTAGAGCCTTGATAATACAGCAGTATACAGGATGTCTTTCCTTTCCTATCATGATTATACCCTTTGTTACCTCCAATTATTCAGCATGAAAGTTTCACTGTATACTCGTAGAAACAAAAGTCTATATTATGATACGCCATGACTTTCATGATGTCACGTTTATGTTTTGTGAACTTTTATGTTGATTATGTATTTCTGCTTTGGTCCCTGTGTTTCCTCTCTGATTTGTTCATGTTTGGTTGTCTTAGTTACTATTATGCCTCTGTTTGTGTGTTTTCCTCTTCATTTCCCATCCGCATTATAGCCCGCAGTTTTCAGTTGTTGTGGTTGTTTATTCTTGTCTATGCTATGTTGGTTTGCTGCATTTTGTATTTATTGTTAGATTGCTAAGACTTTGTGCTGCTGTTTTTAATTTGTTGATAAAAATCATTGCTGCGAATAGATTCTGCCCCTATGCTTCCTTGTTCCTGCAACCTGCCCGCTTTACATTCATGTAAAGTTTCGCTTTTGTTTTTGTTCTCAGATAATAGGAATCTGACAAATGGTGTGTCTCTATCTGGGGTCTATACAGGTGTGTCATTTAAGCTCAATTGCAGTGCAAGATACATACACAAGTTGCGTTTTGAGATACTGAAGGTCTAATAATGGCCATAAAGGAACTGACAGTATTTATGGTGTGTTTTTGGATTGTCTGTTCTACTGCTGGGCATGAATTCTTCTCATCAACAGGTTATTATTTCAGTTTTTTATTCTTAATAATTTAATGTTAGTGTTTTGTCCATATTTCTCCAAGTGTTTTTACACTGTTGTCATGACAAGTTGATTGTATGTTTTCATTTGTGAGACTTTTGACCAAAAATGTACAATAGTATACAACAGTTTCACTGATGCACTCATATATAACATTATAGTTACTCTCTTTCACTTTTTAATTCCATTGAACAATAATAACTCTTTCTTTGGTTTCTTAACTAATACACTCTTTTCATTATAGCTTTAATTATGTAAAATTGTATTAATTGATAAATCAAATGCCTTTTGACAGTTAAGTGCAGATTGTTTTATAGATCAAATTGCACAGCTATATGGAAAGACAAAAGACCTTCTGAAGGTCTTCAGTCAGTGCATTGATGCTGAGAAAAAGAATGTAGAGACAATGAAGAGGTGAAAACACATTCATTGTTTCCTATATTTAAACTCCAAGATTAATGCTTTTTTATTATTATTATTAAAAATGCATTCAGTTTTGCAATGCATATTTAACAATCTTATATATGGTTTTAGATCAAGGATTATGTTATTAAATACGTTTTCTAACATTACAACTTTTGATGAACCTTTGTCTTCAATCCAGTGTTCTTCCGAATCTTCTGCTTTCATACTCTGACTCTGTGAACCCTGAGGAAGCCACGAGAGACCCTGTGGCAGCTTACAAACTCCTCAGACAACTGAGAAATGATTTGATATATATTGTAAAACACATTCAGCTGAATCTTTATCAGTGTAAAGAGTATCAGAATGAGTTGAACGCAATGATCCTAGAGATCCCACAGCGTGAGGACTTGGATGGTGCAGCTTTAGGACTGATCAGACTGCAAGAGATCTACAAACTCCACCCAGAAGACATCACAAAGGGTAAACTGTCCCTCAGTTGTGCACCAATGCAGTTTCACTAAGAGAGTTTCACATTTTCCAATCTGATTGTTGCTTTGATTTCACATTTCACAGAAACGTCTCTAGATGAAGAGGAAGCTTTCAATATAGGGTTGGTTGCTTATGACGAGGACAAATTCCAGCATGCCTTTCTCTGGTTTCTGCACAGTCTGTACAGATTAACAGAATACTCAACCATTGATGAGGAAGAGTTGCTAGGTTTCCTTAGTTCCTCAGCCTATCGTTTTGGCAGCCTACCTACGGCAATCTACTTTACCCAGCTGCTTCTAAATCTGGGTGAGGTCATGGTGACATGAAGTTTAATACTAATATTTTTATATGCGAGGTTGGCAGACAATTTTGCTAAATTGTTGTGATTCAAATCTTAAACATCTTTGCTTTAGATCCAAGTAATGGTGAAGTCAGAGTTCAGCTGAATTGGTTCCATCGCTTACAGAACAACCCTGACATATTTACACTGAACACAGAGTCAAGTAACTATGAGGCACTGTGCAGAGGAGAGGTTGACAAGAGGGCAAGTGCTAATTCAAATAATTATTTCACAAGAAATTACAAACAGTCAAAGTGAAGCTTTGTGTGTTGATTGTAAGTCTATTATATTTTATAAAATCAGACCCCCAAGAGACAGAGGGCGCTGTCCTGTAGGTACAGCACAGGTGGAGGAAACCCCAGACTGATGTATGCACCAGTGAAAGAAGAAATGGAGTGGGACGAGCCTCGCATCATCAGATATCATGACATTATATCAAACAAAGAGATAGAGATCCTGAAGAATATCTCCAGACCTCAAGTAAATATCTAACATATACACACATGTGTTGGGTTTCCATGTTTGGGGACTTTGTATAGACATAATGATTTTTATTCTGCACAAACTGTATATTCTATCCCCTTACCCCTACAACCCTGCAAATGTATTTTTTAGCCATATACATACATTTGTATTTGACAGTTTATTCCTATTTGTTGCTTTATAGCTTTCTAGATCAGAGGTTTATGAAGATGGAGAGGGTACAGTCTCATTTGGCCGTGTTTCTCAAAGGTTAAATAAATATTTATTAAAATCACCTCATTCACCCAAAAAATGTAATTCTGTCATAATATTACATGATGTTTGGTAAATATTTTTTTAATACAAAAAATCCTGGTGCAGGCTACTATTCTTTTAACATGAGAGTTGAGTAGTTGACATTATTTAGCAGTATTAGCAGTATTTGATCACTATATTTTCAGTGTTTTTCTACACAATGACCCTGTGGAAGCTAGTGTCTGTCAGAGGATTGCAGATACTACAGGACTCTTCATGGAAAAGGTCGAATCACTGCAAGTACGTCATAGAAAGAGAGAAAGCAATATGATCATGCACAGGCAGCATACCTTTTCTTTACTGCCAGCTATGCCTTGCAGTTAACATGGACATACTTTGCACACTATACCTAACTAAATAAACAAGCAAAGAAAGGAAGAAACCGCATACTTTACATTGGTTTGCTCTGCTTAATTTTTGTTTGCATTGCTCTGCTTAATAGTACATCTTACTAAGGAATGGCATACAGTATAAGCTTTGGGAGCTGATAGTATATCAGTATATTTCCATTTCAATAGTGATTCATGAGTGATGCAATAATTTTTCAGGTTCAGAATTATGGGATTGGTGGCACATTTGAACCTCATTTTGATGCATTGGTAAGTTTACTGTACAGACATGACATCATTTTTGTAAACCAACACAGAATTTGCCATTGGTTCACTCTGGAATTTCTAATTTTTTTTTGTGGCAGTTTTGGATTTAAGAGTAATATTTAAATAAATTAAGTAATGATTTACTTAGAAAATAAATTAAAATGCCAGCACAAACCTCCTGTCTCCAGTTTGAAAAGTAAATGAAAAAACTACTAGAATTAGAATCTAGACACTGGAGGATAGAGCAGATGTGTATTTTAGTTTAATAGTTTGTCATTTATCCATTTTAAATAAAATTAAAAGGAATAAAAATAAAAGGAATTCCTGAGTTAGTATCATATTTGAAAGTAACACCTACACTAATGCTGACTTCCTGTGTGCAGAACAAGGATGTAAGTTAACAGTCTTGCAACCAGTCTCATTGGAAACATACACCGATCAGGCATAACATTATGACAGGTGAAGTGAATAACACTGTGTAACGGAGTTCGTTGTTATGAGAAGAAGGAGGCGGGAAGCGGCGAACATTTAACAACTTTTTTTAATAAAATAAACCAACAAAATAAAATAACGGCGGCAGCCCCTCACGGACGACTGCCGCCTACATACAAAATCAAACATAAACAAAACACAACATAAAACCAGGCCTGGTCCTCTCTCGTCTTGCACTGTCGTCACTCCTCCGTGAGACGAGACCGGTGTGGCGCGCAGCTGGAGCTCATTATCACTCGCCACCGGCCCGCTCTCACGGTCCCTCACCTCGCTGCTTGCCACACACTGATTATCTCTTCATCACGGCACCTGTTGGTGGGATATATTAGGCAGCAAGTGGATATTTTGTCCTTGAAGTTGAAAAATGGGCAAGTGTAAGGATTTGAGAAAGTTTGACAAGGGCCAAATTGTGATGCTAGACGAGCAGCTCTTGTGGTGTGTTCCCAGTCTGCAGTGGTCAGTATCTATCAAAAGTGGTCCAAGGAAGGAACAGTGATGAACCGGCGACAGGGTCATGGCTCATTGATGCACGTGGGGAGCGAAGGCTGGCCCGTGTGGTCCGATCAAACAGACGAGCTACTGTAGCTCAAATTGCTCAAGAAGTTAATGCTGGTTCTGATCGAAAGGTGTCAGAATACACAGTGCATCGCAGTTTGCTGTGTATGGGGCTGCATAAACGCAGACCAGTCAGGGTGCCTATGCTGACCCCTGTCCACCGCCGAAAGCACCAACAATGCGCATGTGAGCATCAGAACTGGACCACGGAGCAATGGAAGAAGGTGGCCTGGTCTGATGAATCACATTTTCTATTATATCACGTGGATGGCTGGGTGTGTGTGCGTCGCTTACCTAGGGAACACATGGCACCAGGATGCACTATGGGAAGAAGGCAAGCCGGCAGAGGCAGTGTGATGCTTTGGGCAATGTTCTGCTGGGAAACCTTGGGTCCTATCATCCATGTGGATGTTACTTTGACACGTACACCTACCTAAGTATGTTTGCAGACCATGTACACCCTTTTATGGAAATGGTATTCCCTGGTGGCTGCGGCCTCTTTCAGCAGGATAATGTGCCCTGCAACAAAGCAAAAATGGTTCAGGAATGGTTTGAGGAGCACAACAATGAGTTTGAGGTGTTGAATTCCAAAAAAAAAGATGTGCTGAACAAACAATTTTCCACCTCGCAACTTACAGGACTTAAAGGACCTGCTGCTAACATCTTGGCGCCAGATACCACAGCACACCTTCAGGGGTCTAGTGGAGTCCATGCCTTGATGGGTCAGGGCTGTTTTGGCAGCAAAATGGGGACCAACACAATATTATGAAGGTCATAATGTTATGCTTGATCGGTGTATAGGCCATCTATTATTGGACAACCACTGTAGTAATTTTCTACAACTTGTTAGCAACAAACATGTTTAAATCACACATTTGTTTCAAACTTTGCATTTGAGGTTTGACTGTTTGATTGTGATCAATGATGTACAACAAAACGTAAAAAATTATCTTAAAGTAATACATACCCATAGGGGAACTAATGGCTCGAAAAAGCAAATTCTCTTGCAGGCTTTAAGAGTGCAAATCTAATATCTGTATTCTGTGTCATTGAGAGCTGGATTACATGTTGAGCAGTCAAATAATTGCGAACTAACTTAAGAATGTTTGACCTCACAGGAGATAGTGAATGACAGGATTGCTACATTCCTAATTTATGTAAGTTGACAGTGTAAGTGCAGCTGTCAGAAAAACAATTTGCCTTAATGGGATTAAATAATATCTCTATTGTAGCTATTAATGTATACCTGTGTGGAGCAATCCGTAAAAATTATGTTCTGTTGCTATAGATGAGTGATGTGGAAATAGGGGGCGCCACTGTGTTCCCTGAAGTTGGAGTTGTAGTGCAGCCAAAAAAGGTAAACCCTCAATTCTGTGATCTATATAGAGTAGATAAGGATAATTTAAGTACTAATTACATATAAGTAATGGAAATCATTTTAGCATCCTCTCTCTGCTCTTGCAGGGTTCAGCCGTGTTTTGGTACAATCTCCACAAAAATGGTGAACTGGATTTGAAAACAAAGCATGCTGGATGCCCTGTGTTAGTGGGTAACAAATGGGGTAGGTTTTTATATAAATTAGGTCGATAAATCAAAAATATAATTGGCTGATTTTAAATATTATTTCTGAACTTTTATTGTGTATCCTGTACTTAATTTTTTTTTACCTGTTGCCAATTTTGAGTTCATTGAAATTTAAAATTTGACACAATGAAGGAGATTGGTTTAATCAACAGAAACTCAAAATATGATGTTATCCAAAACCACATTAATTATGTGGTATAATATTAATTATCAAAAGACATTATTCTATAGGCTACTATATGAAGCTTTATCAAAATACAAATTATTTTAATTTATGTCTTATTTGTGACTGTTCTTTATTATTGAACAGCTTTTTTATAGCAGTTGTTGTGTTTGAAGAGAAAAACAATCAAGTCATAAATATAAATATAGGCGATTGAAAGTTAAATGTTAATGGTAAAAATAATTTAGTGTATTTTTCTTGCCGTTTTTTCAGTGGCTAACAAATGGATCCATGAGTTTGGACAGGAATTCAGGAGGCCCTGTTCTTTGTCAGAATGGGAGTGAAAGACCACAGGGCCTGAAATCATATGATATCTGTAACAGAGAAATTACTCCATCTGTACATGTTATATTTATTATGAAAAATAAACTTCAAAATGCAGAATTGGGTTGCTGCGATATTCCATCTATAACTCTTGTGTGTGAGACATGAGAGCTGGGCTCTGACATCAAATCAGTTATAAGCTGATTTTATTTCATAGATTTTATTTATGATTTATTTATCTTTTTTCCCCTTGTGAAATAGTGGCCTGTTAACAGTGCAACTCTACCTGAAATTTCAGTTTCATCATGAGTCTCTTAAGTGATGCTGCATTTAGTTCAGCATTTTGGAATTATATTTTAATTATTTTGCCCAAATTAGTTTCAATAACTTTCTTTTCTTTTTTTATAATTGTAAAAACAAACAAGCGGTTTCAACTTAAAATAATTTGTAAACTGGCTGCCTTAAAATGTTATGTTAGAAATGACACTTTTTTACTGTCCAGAAAGCTTATATAGTTTCATTCTGATAAGATTTTTATGCAGTTTTTTTGGGAGATTCTTTTATGTATTATTTTATTTATCTCTAAATTACTAGATTTTAACAATAATGACATTTTAACATTGAAAATAAGCACATTCTTTAAATAGAAAATAACTGCAGTACATGCAAAATTCAGTTTTTAAAAAAATCATGCACTGGGTGTTTCTGCTGACCTCATGTGGGGGGAAAATATATTATTGAAAAAAAAAAAACATGACTATTGCCACTAGATGGCTTTAAACTAAAGCTCTGGCCCCCACTAACCCCATTCATTTTAATGGACATTTCTAGGGGTGTGTGTTTATATGTGAGTGTGTTCTGCATTAGGGATGTTCTATGGTCTCGTCCCTTCATTTGTGTGTGTGTGTGTGTTCTGGATTGTGCCCGATTGTTTTTTATTTTTATGATAGATTAAAAAAAAAATCCCCCCATTTCCCATTCATTCCTATGGGGGTCAAACTGACCTGCGAGGAAAGGATTTGTTACTATTTTTATTACAACTACAAAAACTCCTTGAATCCAGTCAATTTTTGTGAGGTGTATTGTACAAAACTGACTTGTAACACTCCCATAAACACTAAATTTTTATAAATGAATTTCGGGTCAAAATGACCCGAGGAGAGGATGAAGGTATAGTGTCAAATATATAAAGTGATTTGAATCAACTATCCAATGAGAATGTATACATTTACAACAATAAAGAGATAATAATTATGATAAAACCAAAAATAATAATAATTACAAAATTTCTAATGCATGGTCTCAGGAAATATTTTTTTTGTCTTCTTCACTGTCATGGTTTTTGTCTTGTGTTCCACTTTTAATCCTCTCTTGTAATCCCATGACTCGGTTGAAATGCCACTCTGCACTGCTTTTGACTGGCCAGTTTAAAGTTTGTGTGAACTGCAGGGCGGAGTTGACTGGTAATTGGCAGGAGAGCTCTGATAGGTTAGTCCCTGAGGAAGGCGGTCCAGAAAAGATGGGAAATTGCCTTTGGATTGGATGTGCCTGAGGAAAGGGGAGGGGTTTGGGGAAGCTATATGGCAGCAGAAGGGGATGAGAAATTGACTGCACAGCTGTCCACAAACAAACAAACATGCACACGGAGAAAAAAAAATATCAATGTTAAAAACTGAATTAAATTATTCAAATGATCAATTTAGTGATATCTTAAATAAACAAAAATCAGTGACACTCTTACCCCTGTCAATAGAAGGGTTGTAGAAGGAAAGCTGAGAAGGAAAGGCAGAGAAAGGTACAGGTGCTGTATTCTGAAAAAAAAGAAAGAATGAGGGAAAATGACAATTATAATATGCACAAGTCAAATTTGCAGCTATGCAACAAAACACTTGAAAACACTCTCACGCACCTGTGGGTAGGTTGGAAGACTTGGGTAATTCACTAAGATTAGTTTGCTGAAATTAAACTTGTAGGTGAAACGTTTCCCTTTGGTCTTGTGCAAAATTCGCTTATTATAATAATACCTGATAAAAAACAAACAAAACAAAAAAAAAACAGATTTGTCATACAAGGAATGTGTAAGAAAATTATGTTTCTATAATTTGTTATTTTTGTATGCATGAATGTCTGTAATTGGAATAACAGGCAATAGACACATGACATCACAGGACCCATATATATATATATATATATATATATATATATATATATATATATATATATATATATATATCATAATGATATATAGTAAATAATGTGTCATACTGAAATTCATACAGTAACATTGTTTATGCTGAAAACAGAATTTAGTTAATATTAACATATAGACCTACATATCTTTGAGGTTGATATGTCAATATTATATTTTTTCTAGTGCTGTCAAATCGATTAATCACATCTAACATAAAAATATGTTTATATAAATTTTATATACACCAATCAGGCATAACATTATGGCCACTGACAGGTGAAGTGAATAACACTGATTATCTCTTTATCACGGCACCTGTTAGTGGGTGGGATATATTAGGCAGCAAGTGAACATTTTGTCCTCAAAGTTGATGTGTTAGAAGCAGGAAAAATGGTCTAGTGTGACCTTTCTGACGTGATTACGCAACCCGTGGCGCTCCGCAGAGCAGCGCAAGATGAGCAATTTAGTTTAAAAAGTAGATACATTTTTTTTTTTTTTAAATGGCCGATCGTTTCGCTAGATAAGACCCTATTCCTCGTCTGGGATCGTGCAGAGACTCTGAAGCCCTTTGAAGCCCTTTGAAACTGCATTGATTTGGACCTTCAACCCGGTTGGTTGCCATTGAAGTCTATTATGTGGAGAAAAATCCTGGAATGTTTTCCTCAAAAAACTTTTTCGACTGAAGAAAGAAAGACACGAACACCTTGGATGAGATGGGGGTGAGTAAAATATCAGGAAATTGTGGCTTATCCGGGGAACACATGGCACCAGGATGCACTATGAGAAGAAGGCAAGCCGGCAGAGGCAGTGTGATGCTTTGGGCAATGTTCTGCTGGGAAACCTTGGGTCCTGCCATGCATGTGGATGTTACTTTGACACGTACCACCTACCTAAGCATTGTTGCAGACCATGTACACCCTTTCATGGTAACGGTATTCCCTTGTGGCTGTGGCAGGATAATGCGCCCTGCCACACAGCAAAAATGGTTCAGGAATGGTTTGAGGAGCACAACAATGAGTTTGAGGTGTTGACTTGGCCTCCAAATTCCCCAGATCTCAATCCAATTGAGAATTTGTGGGACGTGCTGAACAAACAAGTCTGATCCATGGAGGCCCCACCTCGCAGTTTGCAGGACTTAAAGGATCTGCTGCTAACATCTTGGTGCCAGATACCAAAGCACACCTTCAGGGACCTAGTGGAATCCATGCCCTGACGGGTCAGGGCTGTTTTGGCAGCATAATCATAATGTTATGCCTGATCGGTGTATATGTGTGTGTGTGTGTGTGTATGTATATATATATATATATATATATATATATATATATATGTATGCATACATACATACATACATACACACACACACACACATATATATATATATATATATATATATAATAAACAAACTTTTATGTTACATGCATCGTACATTAATTGATTTGACAGCACTAATTATTTCATAATGTTCTAGGATCCTTTTCTTTTCTAGGATTTTCTAGGATTTTTCTCTATGAAGAGAAGTGAGATAATCATGAGATAATCATGTAAACCTACAATACTATAATAATATATATATATTTTAATAATATATCTTAATATTATGATTTAATTTTTGTATGTATGAATGTATATATGGCTTGGAGTAAGTGCATGCACCTTAAAGCTCTGCTGAGTTTGTCATAATTCATGTGTGGCTTGCCCTTCCTCTCCCCCCACAGTTTAGCCAATCTCTCTGGGTCTCTGATTACAAACTCTCCCCATTCGCTGCCCCATGCGATAGCTCCGCCTTCGCCACGCCCCAACAGCTCTAACAGGAAGTGCCATAACTGCACCTGCCTTGAGCCTGGAGACCAGGCTGGTTTATACGCCCAATCAGGGAAAAGCACTGCTGAGGGAAACAAGAATGCAAAGTTATGCTTGAAAGATAGAAAGAGTAAGAAACAATTCAGTCTGTACAATTTACTGTGATCCAATTATGATTGCATCTCACTAATAGGCCTATATACCCCCCCCGCCCCCCTTAAATATTATTAAGTAATATTTTCTTGCAATCAGCCAGCCAAAATAAACTATTCAGAATCATATCCCATAATACTGTTCACAAATATCGTTAAAGGGATAGTTCACCCAAAAATGAAAATTCTGTCATTATTTACGCACCTTCAGGTTGTTTCAAACCTGTATAAATACTAAAAATACTATTGTAGTCAATGGGGGGTAAGATCTGCTTGGTTACAAACATTCTTAATCTAATCTTATCTTCCTCAAAAAGGAGGAGGGTGAGTAAATGATGAAAGAATTTTCATTTTGGGTGAACTGTCTATTTAATGGGATCTCCTTAAGTCTATCTGTAATTTGGCACAAATCCTAGGAGAAGAGACATTGTTAATATGCATTTTCTGTCATGATTGTAAATTAATTAAATTTAATACATTAGTTTTGTAGCCCAAAGCAGACTTGTGTCCTATAAAACATATACTTTTTGCTTTGGCACTTAAAACCCACCATGTGTTTGATCAAATGATGGAGCAGGACATTTTCTGTGTAGCAGCCTAGCTCTTTTAAAAAATCCGTAAAATTAGGGCACAATGTACTGTATTAATTAAACGGAATTTTGCGTTTTTTTTTTTTTTTTTTTTTTTACAGGTGTTTTATCTGTATTTAGAATTTTGCACTTCATTGAGTTGTATTTTAGGGTTAACAGAAATGTCCGTAAAATTAGCCTACACATACATATTCACTTACTTCTGCTCCAGTAAGTCGAGGAAAAAGGACCCAGAGAGGAATTACAATTACACTCCATCTGTAAGATATTAATATCTTCATCATCGTCTTCACAATCATCTGTATTCACTGCAGCTCAGTTAAATCAGTGAGTAAAAATAAGAAGCGATTCGATCAGTTAGGCTATACTTCAAGTAGAGTCAGTTCTTCAGCGTCACTGCTGGACTGTTTTCGCGGGTTCGGCTGAATGCAGAAAGGCAGATTCATTCGATCTATAACGTTATTTTACATATAGGCTACTTTGTAATGATGTCAGCCTTTTAAAGATTCCAAAAACTATGCAAAAAAAGAATTCGCTTTTTTGCGTCAAAACGTCCATAACATTCACCTCTATGACCGTCTCTTTTTCTTTTCTTTTTTTTTTTAGAAATCATAAAATCATATGATTTACATTTTTTTATTTAAACATTAAAAGTTCTTTCTTTATAACATTAGGCTATACTACTATACTTTAAAATACAAAATCACGATATAAAATCACTAAATGAGAATATATATTAATAAAAAGAGGAACATATGTTAAAATGATAAACACTTTAAAATGTATTAAATCATCAACATAGGCTATCAATAATTCATGGTCGCAATAAACAAATAAGCTACTGCACTAAAACTTAAAGAGTAAAGCGTAAAATGAGCTACAGGCCTAATGAATCATTTTCCTCTTTTGAATTTCAAGCATCATTTCTGTAAGACCCTCTTAAAGAGAGATGTGGTTACCTGTTCAGTGAAGATGCTCTTTTCTGGAGGACTGAAGAAAGACACCTGTAACCCTTCCCGCACTATTTATCTTTAGCGCTATCCCTCTCTTTTATTTACTGTACAACTATTACCTTCATCCCTGATCTCCCGCTCTCTCTCTCTCTCTCCACCAATCCAAACTGACATAGGTGATACCCAAGCTTTCCGTTTTGAGGAGGATGTTTTGTATTGGATGTGGATTTGCCTGGTTTAACACACAAGGAGAGAGAGAGAGAGAGAGAGAGAGAGAGAGAGAGAGAGAGAGAGAATTAAGATAAATTAGTTAAGTAGCCTAAATGATTTGATAGAAAAACTAAATAAATATATCAGCTAACAGGGAACGTTTTCATAACTGGTAAGGTTTTGAAAGTTATGAACTAACGTTTATGGAACTTTTTTAAAACGTTTTTGTTTGATGTCCATTTTTTTAAATGTTACTACTTGTTTCAGAATGTTTAGAGACATTCAAAAGTATTTTCCCATAATGTTTGCAAAATGATCAAACGGAATGTTCCCTTAACGGTCATATAATCAAGAAATTTTTTTAGCAAAACATTTCAAAACTGGACGTTTTGAACATTTAGAGAACATTCATAACTTACATTAGCAAAACGTGTTTTTGAATATATTTTTCTTAGCTGTGATACAGTACATTATAACCAATAATATGTAAAAAAAAATAAAAAAAAAATAAATGTATGACTTGTTTTATTGTTACATTAAATATTCACACAAACGTAATATAAAATATAAAAGAAAATCAATACAAATAAAATAATAGGCTATGACACAAAATTATAAACGCAGCACTTTTGTTTTTGCCCATCCACCTCACAGGTGTGGCATATCAAGATGCTGATTAGACAGCATGATTATTGCACAGGTGTGCCTTAGGCTGGCCACAATAAAAGGCCACTCTAAAATGTGCAGTTTTACTGTATTGGGGGGGGCCTGGGATGGGGGGGTCCAAAAAAAAAGTCAATATCTGGTGCGAACGGGATTCATCCGTGAAGAGAACACCTCTCCAAAGTACCAGATGCCATCGAATGAGCATGCAGATGAGCTTCCCTGAGACGCTTTCTGACAGTTTGTGCAGAAATTCTTTGGTTATGCAAACAGATAATTGCAGCATGATAATGCACGGCCCCATGTTGCAAGGATCTGTACACGTTCCCGCATGGCCAGCATACTCAATACAATACAGTAAAATTGCATATTTAAGAGTGGCTTTTTATTGTGGCCAGCCTAAGGCACACCTGTGCAATAATCATGCTGTCTAATCAGCATCTTGATATGCCACACCTGTGAGGTGGATGGATTATCTCGGCAAAGGAGAAGTGCTCACTAACACAGATTTAGACAGATTTGTGAACAATATTTGAGAGAAATAGGCCTTTTGTGTACATAGAAAAAGTCTTAGATCTTTGAGTTCAGCTCATGAAAAATGCGGGCAAAAACAAAAGTGTTGTGTTTATAATTTTGTTCAGTGTATATAAGCTTTAGAAAGTTCCTAAATGTTTCTTTTATGTATCTCACATCAAAGCAAAATTATATCTTAATAATATTTAATCTAAATGAACAAACGTACTGTAATTATTTTATCCAAATATTTTAACAATAAAATCACATGACCTATGCAAATTGTCCTCATGTGTCTCTGAACATCTGGCAAATAATGCAACTTAAACTAAAGGAGCATCTTAACTAAAGGTGAAATAAATGAGAATTAACATGAAAGGGATTTTATATCTCTCTGTCTGTCTGCACACACACATACTGCAGTGTGACAGGTGACACCGGAGGCTTTTAATTCCAGTGTACACACAAATTCTGGTCCAGACAGACATCAATAATTCAGGCTGTTAATTGAGTTGAACGTTATGCTTTTAGCTGTAGGACTGTAGGTCAGACAGTCAGACCTCTAACATTTTGGGTACACAATAAAATTATATACAAATTCACAAAGTGAATGCAATTTGTGTGTGTGTGTGTCCTGGTATTCCCTACATTGTAAAAAAAATATTATCAGTAAGTCATGGCAGCTTATGTTTTTACATTACTTTAACTCATCAAAATAATTTAAGAAATTTCAACTTTTTTAATGTTACATAAGACTCACTTTTTAAGTCAATTTAATATAATTTAAATTGAAATGAAAACCAAGTTGATTATACTTATAAATTGAAGACGGCAACTGAAAGTTGTTGTTGTTGTTTTTTTTTTACAGTGTACGTTATGGTACCAAATGGACCAAATATCCCCACAAGTAGTAAAACCATGTAAATTTGGACCTTGTGGGGAAATTTTTTCGGTCCCCATCAGGATTTAAGCTTATAAATCATACAGAATAATCTTTTTTGAAAATCTAAAATAGCAGAACGTTTTCTGTGATGGGTATAGTTTTAGGGGTAGGGTTAGTGTAAGGGGATAGAATATACAGTTTGTACAGTATAAAAACCATTACATCTATGAAATGTCCCTATAAAACATGGAAACCCAACGTGTGTGTGTGTGTGTATGTGTGTGTGTGGATTAGCTAGTCTAAATGAATTGTTTGTTTTAAAGTGGACAGTGCCAAAGCTCTTTATACCCCTTCCTCATCAGTTCAACTTATCCTTTCATTCTCATCTCCTCTCCCTTCTCATCCTTTCTTCCCAGATCTCCCTCTCTATCCTTCTTACAGCTACTTATTCCTGTTCACGCTGAGAGCAGAGAGGAGGAGATTTGCAGCTCTGATAGTGTGAGTGTATGTGCTTAACAGGCATGACATAGAGAGACTCTGTGTTTGTGTGTGTGTATAAGGTCACAGGGCTCATCTTTAAGGATGAATCCTGTTATACGTTAGGAGGATAAAAGGCTCTGTGTTTGTGCAAACTCAGTAATCTCAGATCGGATTGATTCCATTGGGAACTCTCTCTCTCTCCCCTGAGACACAACAGAAAACGAGAGACAGAGTTTCTTCTCACTGAACAAAATATTTGCTTATTCAGCTTTATTTACATTTAATCATATAGCAGACACTTTTATTAAAAAGTAATTTTACAACTTTGTTATTTTCTTAGTTTATTAGACCATTTTAATTTTACTCTAAAAAATATTTTATTGTATATGCATTGACTTAATATGACTGCATTATTGTCAGGCTATTTTATATTACTGCAGACTGCAAATGCATTGGCTTATTGTGCAAAGCAGATAATAATATAAGATAAAATAATAGATTAGAATAGACTTTAAATTGATTAATCTTCCTAGTTACTGAACTTTTGATTTATTATTGGAATACAGTGTAATTTTCATCTTTATCCTTACTGTATTGTCAGTTTAATTAATATACCAGTTATTTTTTTGCAAATGCTTTGGCAAATAATTAATTAAATAAATAAATATAATTAAATTTAAAATCACAATAGAATTGATATTGATTGAACTGCCTTGCCATTTTGTCTCATTGAACATCTAATTTATTGACATTTTGTTTTATTTATTTATCTTTTTAGCCTTTATTATTCTTTTAAAATTAAAGTTTCCCTTTAGTTTAGATTCGATGTCTAATTTTGCCATTTTAATTTTTTTAAATTAAATACATTTTAATTTGTTAATATACTTGTTTCCTCCAATTACATTATTGATATATTTTACTTTACAATATTATTTTGCACCATTTCTCTTATTCAGAAGCTGCAAAACACTTTGGCAATACAAATGTGGGTTACACTTTATTTTTAATTGTAATTATACATTTAATTACTGCGTATAATAATAAACTACATGTACTTACTATAGTGTTAGGGTTAGAATGGGTTAATTCCATGTAATTAGGCACAATATAGTAATTACTAGCAACTACATGTAACATTTGTGGGCTACACTGTAATTATATATTCAAGCACTGAGTGAGCTACATGTACTTGTACATACAATATGTACATGTACATATTGATTAGCTACATGTACTTACTATAGAATTAGGGTTTGGTTGAGGGTTAGTTGCATGTAATTATGCATAATTTACTGATATACTATGGCAAGTGCATGTAACATGTAACAAGGACACTCTAAAATAAAGTGTTATCCAAATGTGTTTTTGTTATGCGAATAAACCAGGGGAAAGAAATCTGCTTTATGCCAAAAATACTACTTAATGTTCTTTATTCCTTATTCATTTAATCCTTGCTTAAATCCTTATTCATTTGTTAAAATATTACTTAATTTTATTTGGACTACACAGAATTTTACTGTATAATAGTCATTTTGGACCATTTCTATAATTAAATAATAAAGTTTTATAATGAAAAATGATCCTAATATAAAGTAAAATAGAGAGTAGCCCGAATAAAGTAAACAAGGTAATATTAAAACAAATAAATAAGAATATAAAAACAGCAAATTAACTAAAATAACTCTACACACTTGAGCTTGCACACGATTTGGCAATATGAAAAGTGAAGTTTTTTTTTTCTCCGTCATGGCAATAAAGTTGAACTGAATTAGAACTGAGAGTGAGAGAAGGGGACAGACTGTGTGTGTGTGTGTGTGTGTGTGTTATGAATCAGGTCTGTTCCACAGAGTTCTCATTCTCTGGTCTCTGCTTGCAGACTTTTTGTGGTCACTCTGAAGAAGACTGAAACCTCTCTCTTTCTGTGCGTGTCCCCAGATCTCTGCTCTTTCTCTTCCATTAATGCTGACAAATCTCTCTCTCTGCCCGGCTCAGGGGAGTTGTGGTTTCTAAAAGGTTTCTGTATGTTTCCCATGCCTCTATCAGTCTATGTCGAGGAAAATAATATATCCACCTGAAACAAGAGACAATTGGCCAGAGACATTGAGAGGAAAAGTGCCAAAACAACTGATGCAAGTGAATCGCACACACCCCTTCATAAAAATTAGACGGGAGACAAGTGTATTCACTGTTTTATAACTTCATCATTTTTAATTGTGTAATCTTAATCTCACGTGTAAACAAATTTAGAGGAGACCTCCATCATTGGCCTTCTGCTCTTTATAAATAACATCCTGACCTCTTGTTTGGGATTCCAGATCTCACATTTTTCTCTCATGGACAGAATTTCATCAGATCTGCAGTTAGGACCATATATTTATGTACTTAGCATATTTATGTGGAATATAATGCAAGAACATTGGTGACCAGCAACAAGAATTCAATGCTCTGAACATCTCAATTGTGTTCTTACCCAGACTCTGAATTCTGACAAAGAGGAAAAAAAGATCTTGGTGTCTAGAATCCAAATCTAGTGGCTGATTAATCTCATTAGTATCATTTAATCAGGGTTCAAACATAATCAAACGTACAGTACCTGAAAATGACGATTAACTTCACATGAACATGAGAAGAAAGGTAAATGACCCTTTTGATAACAAAGTCCATGAAGCACAGCTGACCTTCAACAGAAGATATGACTTTTTTCTGCTTCCCAAAGGTGTGTGTGTGGCTGTACATCGATTATCTCATTATTTGCTCCAGTCAAAACATTATCAGTAGTGATTTTTTTTTCCCAGTAGTGATTTTGCAAATTAAATAAAAACATAAAGGAATCACAGCGTGTTAGAGCTACAGTGCAATTGTTCAGTCATTCATGAAATAAACAACAAATATTTACAAACAAAATTCACAATTATAAAAAAAAAATACTGTTTTTAACATTCACAACTAAAGATAAAGAGACGTGTTTGAGGGCATTTACACTTTAAGTGTCTATGGAAAAATCGGTTACAGAAATGTTCTGCGCATTTGTTAATCATGTTGTCCAAATGATTTGGATTAGCAGTGTTTGTACAGAGATTCAGGCAATGTGACAAAACACACCAGTGTTTATGTGGATTTGGAACACCATCTAGTGGAGATGAACCTGTACTTCCTCTCTTTATAAGGCTTCAGAGCTTATTTGGAGACTAGAGAGTCAGATAATGTGTTCAATGTTTGAATTGGTGTCGTTTGTGTATTGTAGCGTAGGTAATTGAAGATGTACACAGAGTTGTGTGTGTGACATATTCTTTACATGTGCGTAACGGTTAAAACTGAGGGAGCGTATGGAATCATAACTGCGCGTTTGCATGTAGCCATGAGCAACAAGTCCGTTCATATTCACAGATGAAAACACATCCAGAGAAAGCTTCCGAATAAAAATTATTTTAAAACACTAATCTTCTTTGCCATAGTAGCATTTTTCATGTTTCTCAAACCTGGATTTTACCTTGACCCTTCATTACAGCCATCACAATCAAGCTTTAAGAGTTAACCATGATTCTCTCTAGCTCTTTTCCTGTGGACTTTATTTTTTCCCACCACCCCTAATCACAGCCCCCTCTCTTGCTGTCTTTCTCTCTCTATGTGAGGCTGTGGAGAGGTTGGCTGACCCTCATGCAGCTCCAGTAAAGTGCCCTGGCCAGCGTCAACACCACCAGCAACAACGCCGCTGCCCAGGAGGCATAAATACCCCCATACACACGCGCCTGGGACCACGTCCCTGCCTGGAGACAAACACAGAATACAGAAATGCAGTTTGAGGTTATTTTCACAGGTCTCACAATTGGTAACACTTTACAATAAGATTCAAACTGTATCATGTTGATTTACATACACTTGTTACTATATATACACTTTTATTCATTATGATTTCTATTTCAAATAAATGCTGTTCTTTTGAACTTTCTATTCATCAAATAATCCTGTCAAAAAATTATCACAGTTTCCACAAAAGCAGCACAAGTGTTTTCAACTGATAATAAATGTTTCTTGAGCAGCAAATCATCATATTAGAATGATTTCTGAAGGATCATGTGACACTGAAGACTGGAGTAATGATGCTGAAAATTCAGCTTTGATCACAGGAATAAATGACATTTTAAATTACAATAACATAGAAAACAGTTCTTTTAAATTGTAATAATATTTCACAATGTTACTCTTTTTACTGTATTTTTTTAATCAAATAAATGCATCCTTGGTGAGCATAAAAACATTACACTTTACATGATCATGAACTAACACTGAACAATAGTTTTCAGAATAGAATTAATGTCAAAATTTACTAATACATTTTTGAAAATTAAAAGTTGTGTTTGTTAACATTAGTTAATGCAACGTGAACTAACATGAACAAAGAATTGTATTTTTATTAACTAATGTTGACAAAGATTCTTAAACGTTGAACAATATATTTGTATAACATTAATGTTACACAAATGAGTGTTTGTAAATTTAATGTTAATGATTTTAACTTTATTGTAAAAATGTATATTTAATATGAAAATAGATGCTAATTCATACATTTGGGAGCATAAGTCATCATAAAGCCTTACAGAAATGGTTCACAATAAGTGATATGCCAATTATACAGTAAAAAAAGAGAAAAAAAAAGGCAGTGGGCATTTGCACTAAGTTTAAATAGTTAGATGCTGTTTATACTTATAAATAGTGGCAGATACTATTTGCACCTCAATTTTGTTGTACATTAAGCTGTATACAATAATAAAGAGTGTACATTATTATATTTATTAAAATTATTAAATGGATGTCACCTTATTGGGACAATAAAGCCCACCCTACACCTAACCCTAACTGACTCACATTATTAAACACACGTTAGACACTATTTACACTTTTTGAATATTTTCTTCATTTTTATTGAAATAAATGTCTTTCCGATCTGATACGTGATGGGAAAAGGGAGTAGAGCAAGTTGGGCAAAAGGCGGATTCTAACTCGATTTGCATCAAAACTTTCTGCCACACGCCTTACACCTACACTATTACTACCGTTGACATTCCAGCGTCTTCCATAATTTTGTCTGGCCCCACCAGTTAGCCTCTGCCAACAAAGCAGGCTATTTGCACTTAGTGTAAATAGACACTCCCAAAAAACAAAATATGGTTTATAATGAATTATACCAAGATGCACACTCACGATCAGACCAGCAGCTGAGATGCTAAATAGCAAGCACAACAGATAACACCACAGACTCCGCCTCCTCGGATATCTTTGGCCAATCGAAGATCTGGTGAAAATGAGGAAGAGACCAATGAGAGGAACAGCAGGGGGTAATTGAATGGAACAAGCAAAACTATTAAAACTAACAAGAATAACAGCATAGAACAACACTCCCCCTATCAGTCATTGGTCAGACAAACAGTTATGGCGCTTTTCCACTGCATAGTACGGATCGGTACGGCTCACTTTTTGTCGCTTTTCCACTGCATGGTACAGCTCAGTGCAGCTAGCTTAAATAGTACTACCTCGGTTGAGGTTCCAAGCGAGCCGTACCGATACTAAAATGTGACGTGTAAACACTGCACTGATTGGTCACTGATTGCTCAGCGAGAATCGTCACTAACAGCGTCATTAGATTTGCAACACGAGACACCAAACCCACTAGAAACACACCAAGAATCAAGAACACCATTCCATCGATATGCTCCACTGCTCCTGTGTTGAGCGTTTGTTTGTGTCGCAACTATAACAATCACTCTATAATCCCACCCACTTTGAAGCGGTACTAAACTGCAGTGGAAAAGCAAACCGAGCAAAAGTAAAGCGCGCTGAGCCGTGCCGTGCCGAGTCGTACCACGCAGTGGAAAAGCACCATTAGTCCCGCCTCAAACTCCTGCCATTGGCTAAGCAAAATTTGTTGTTGTGTCTGTATGCTCAAACAAACAGAGCAATGTTTTGATTGAACTACAAACAATTAAACAGTCAACGAATAGCTTACTTATAGTTGTATAAGATCAGACAGGATGTTAACATTTTACGGGACATTTATGAAGATAAAATAAAAAAAAATAACAGTCAGTTAAAGGCAGTAATGCTTTTGAGAAGCTAAAGCTGTGTATTGGGGGCCTGACAGAGAGACAGACATTAAATGTTGACTTATGATCTAATAAAACATATTTACAGATTAAGAACATATTTATTTGGCATGTGCAAAATGTGTTGTGAATGTTGGCTGAGAAATACTCACACTTTTCTGCAATGGGGGCATCGAGCCAGTGTCCTGTCAGTAAACTCGGTCCACTGAAATGGAAAGTTGTTGAGAAGCTACTGTGAGGCAGCAGCATAAATAAAACACGAATAAACAGCCATCTGATCTTCTACTTTAACTTGAGCCGATTGATTCGGTCATGATGAATGATAATGATACGCTGTGTCATATGATGTTGCTGTATTGTGCGTGTGTATGTACCAGGAAAGTGTTGCTGCAGTGTCCGCAGGAAACTCTAGCTCCAGCAGGTTGTGGTTCCGGACTGGCTGGGCCTGGATGGACTGGCCCCAAATTTATGATCCTCTTACTAGTCCACAGACAAGGAGACAAATATATTTAATTCTTCTTCACATACACTAGTCTGACTGAGACAAGAAGTGTCAAACATTTCATCTGTTTTAAATTTAACTTTGTCTCCTTTTGTTCTGTCTTACCAATAAGGCCGAGGGCAGGCGATCCTTTGGGATGTGACCTTGCAGATGAGAAGACAGTTACAAGGACACCGCACATATTTCTTCCCTGCAGGGGCATTCTTTATGGGCTGGAGAGAATGAAGGTTAATGAAAAGAACAGAAAGAAAGAGAGCGACAGAAGAGAGACAGTTAATTTTGGTTACTCAAAAATGGTCACTATGTGACATGCTTTTAAAGGTACATGGTGTAACTTTTCCCGCTCTAGCAGTTAATAAACAAAACTGTATACATCTTGCAGAAAAACAATGCAGAGTTAAGAGCCACTTATTATAAGCATCTTGTAGCGATTCAGGATAAGACAAAAACACGGTTTGGAAGGAGGATTAATGATGTACTTGCTCATTGTATAAATTTTTTACATTTTAAACAAAAAAAGGTTAGATAGCGCACCTTTAAGTTTTGGGGCTGTCAATAAATTACATTTTTTTAAATCAAATTGATTACATGTAATGCAGAATAATTCTTTGCTTATTATACACTTACTGTACGAAAGTTTGGGGTTTAAGAAATTTATAATTTTATTCAGCAAATATGCATAAAATTGATCAAAAGTGACAGAAACATATAAAATATAATAAAATAAAATCAATTTCTTTCTTTCTATTCATCAAATAATCATGAAATCATGCATCACGGTTTCCACAAATATAATAAGCTCACACAGATATTTAAAAAAAAGTTTTTTGAGCAGTATTAAAATGATTTCTGAAGGATCATGCAACACTGAGACTGGAATAGGGTCTGCTTTGCCATTACATGAAGAACATTTTACAATATATTAAAATAGAAAACTTTAATTTTAAAATGTAATAGTATTTCACAATATTACTGAATAAATGCAGCCTTGTTGAGCATAAGGTACATTTAAAAAACATTTTTAAAAAATCTTACTGACCCCAAATTTTTGAATGGTAGTGTATCAATATTTGCTGACAGAAGCCCCAAAACCATCAGACCTATTACATTTGTCTGTTAATCAATTTCTCAAATTGTACATAGTATTGGCTCTGAAAATGGCACTTTGAATTGAATAAATAACTGTATAATGCAAACTAAACACATATTTTGAGACGACACTTCAGAATTTTTCAATTGTGCAAAATAAAACTTTTAAAGCATGTTTTAAGTGTATATATGCTCTATCCCAACTCACTGTAGCTTCATTGCAGACTCCGCACTTAACCACATGTTGGTGGATTTTGCCCTCAACGCTGATGAGCGACTGGCACACCCTACAGCTGATGACTGGGGCACTGCCACTTTCTGGAGACGTCAGGGGGGAATACGGTGGAGGGTTCTCGCCCAACAACAAGGGTGGCTGAGTCGAGCTCGGAAACGGAGGAAAACCTAAAAAGGGAGAGAATTCATTGCGACTTTAATGCTGGAAATATTTAATTCATACAGTATGGAGTAAAATACTAAAGTATCATTTCCTTCACAAATTTTAAACTGAACACTGAAACTTGCACTTTGGGAAGGTGAAAAAGTTCTCTGTCACCCAGGCCATAAGGATTAACAAGAAAATCAGATTTGGTCTCGAGATCAGCTGAAAGGAGCTTTATAAAGAGACTGCTGGAATGTGTCTCGTGAAGCATGTACATATTTGCCTATACTTGTGAGGGCCAAATCTTTCAAAAATGATATTTAGGAGTTCTTACTCTATGAAATGCTCCCAAAATCAAAAGTCATCACTGCCTCTATGAGATGGCCTAAGTAATATGGTGAAACACCGTGTTTGTTATAAAACAAATATTGTTTTCATAAAATGTAGCCTGTATCACCACATCAGTTTAAAAATCGCCACACCACCATCCTCAGCACGCCCTTTAGTAACTTTCTATTGGCACCGCCCACTCTGCGCAATGATTGGTTGAGGTCTCCTCACCCAATAATTTCAGGCTTTCTGAATGGTCCAAAGATGTGCCAATCGTATGTGTCTGGGTGTAGCTGGAGTTAGCGGATACGAGTCCGACTGATTACTGTAAATGTGTAATGCAGAGACGCCGACTCGCCGGTAAATGTGGATAATGAAACCTTTGTACAGCCGTCCCCAGGCATATGTCTAGTTTTAGACAATTACCCTATTATATTTCGTGTCGTGAAGGCCAATAACACAACAGTAAACAGACCTGAACAAGCCAACAGTGATGTTCCTTCATTAGAGGCTTCTCAGCCTCCGAGGTGGATGACAAAAGTAAGCAAGGGTCAATTCAACTGATTTGTTTGACAAAATAACATCATCCTCCCAACACAGGTGTATCGTATTTCGTATGCAACTGCATTATATGCTTAAGAGCATGTATCAGCGCGCGTGCACGTACGCGCACACACTGCATCTGCCTCTCCACTTCGATCCGCCAGAAAATCCGTTCGGGTCCTCCAGCCTCCGTCATTACCAACGTACAAATACAAGAATAACAGCATAGAACCTGTACCTAACCTAAATCGTAGTAAATGCACAGGTGTGTAGGTGTGTGTGTGTGTGCGCGCGCGCGCGCGCGGGCCCGTGACAGCGCAGAAACGCGCCGCGCTCGCTACTCACTCTGCGGTTTGTTCGGAGCACCGTGTGGAGCTGCTCCCGGAGACACCCCGCCGTTACCACTGCCGAGAGCTCCATCACCGAGATCCGAAAGCAACGGGGACCGCTCGCCGTCCGCCATACCGAGAGCGAGGCGTAAAGAGGGGGAGCGGTGAGATGCTTGTATTGTTGTGCTACCGGAGAGTGTGTGTGTGTGGAGCCCGCCTGCGTCACACGGCTACGTCCGCTGCTGTGGCAACGCTTGTGCGCATCCGTGCGCTCGGGGGGTGTATTGCATGATGCCCCTGAGTAATCGCGCACGACAAGCTGTTTATTCGGTCACTTACAACCATTTCAAAGATCACCAAATACACAGGAGACGTGTCTTCTCAACAACGCGTGCATGCATGCAAAAAAAACAAACAAACAAAAAAAAAAACTGGGAAAACATTTATATGTTTATTAGGCTTACTATTACAAGAATTAATATGATCGAATAAAGCAGGTGCATGTGCAGTACTGAATATAAGGACACCATTTATTGAGATTTTTAGCAGGCACCTGTTACTATTATTTAGTCAAGGCTGCTTTCAGGGTTAAAATTAATCCTGTAAAGTCTGACATATGAAATAATGTTCATATTTTTTTCCCTTTAAATGGAATAATTTATTGAACAAAATAAAAAATATTTGTACAAATATTTTTTGAAAGTTTGCCAATTTATATATTTGATACATCAGGTTTTTAATGTCTCATATAATATGTGACCCTGGACAGCACAAGACCAGTCATAAGGGTCAGTTTTTTTAAAATTGAGATTTATACATCATCTGAAAGTTGACTAAATAAGCTTTCCATGTATGGTTTGTTAGGATAGGACAATATTTGGCCAAGATACAACTATTTGAAAATCTGGAATCTTGAGGGTGCAAAAAAATTTTTAATATTGAGAAAATTGCCTTGAGAGTTGTCCAAATGAAGTCCCTAGCAATGCATACTACTAATAATACATTTTACAGTAGAAAATTTACAAAATATCTTCATGGAACATGATCTTTACTTAATATCCTAATGATTTTTGGCATAAAGGAAAAATCGATAATTTTGACCCATACAATGTATTGTTGGCTATTGCCACAAAGGTATAGCGGTGCGACTTATGACTGGTTTTGTGGTCCAGGGTCACATATGATACTGAGAAAATGATTAATTAAAAGGATTCACCATTTTATTATGCTGAAAATTACAAGAGAAATAAAACATTTTTATAATACTGAATAACAGGACAGCAACATATAAAGGCACTTCTTTCACAGGCACCTGTTCCTTTCCACTTTATCTGCTGATTTGGAAACATTTTAACATAATGTTTATTTCCTGATTCTGATAAGTTAATTAATTCATTGGTAATGTTTCCGGGTTGGATCAAAGACTGTCGATGAAAACTAAATGTTGTCAACACTGCCTCTGAAGTGTCTATTCTCATTGTTCATTCACTCTCTCTGTCTCTCTCAGGCCAGGTTGATGCAGTCCATTGGTCTGTTCATGGGCAGAGTGATCTCCAGTTCTTCCCTCTCCATGATGAATCTGGCATTCCCCTCATGTTTGTGGACTGGGTGAGGCAGGTGAAGGCCTAACTTACTGAAACAAAGAATATGCACATATATTTTCATATCTAGTGAATACTACTGTTGATGGGAAAAGTAAAATATTGTAGCTAATAGTTTACTCACTACTTTGGAGTTCTGAGGTCAAGAAACGTCTCCCTCACATCCAACACTAAATCAGATACTTTTGTATCTGGCAGTTTAACTCTTACCTTGCATGAGAGAGAGCGATTTTGTGAGATTATATTGATAATGCAATTTTTTAAATAAAGAAACAGCTCAGTCATTTGAGGACAGACAAATGCTTTTCCTCCAATCAGCCTTTGCTATTAATGCACCATCAAAGCCAACTCTATCTCTTACAGGATGTTTCAAACCCCAGTATTTTTTCTTTCTGGTAAATCTCATCACTGAATCTTAAGCTTTAAATCTTTGAAACTTTAAATTAGTTTTTAAAGTGTAGTTTGAAAATCCCCAATGCTTAAGAGCTGAGATTACAACTTATTCAATATTTCTAAACAGCTATGCAACTGTGCATTAAAGTCCCCAGTAAATCTTCAGAAAGTTCTTTAGAGCCCTAAAATGTAATTTCGCTAACACTTAAAAAAAAAAAGAAGAAAATTCTGTCATGAATAACTCACTCTCATGTCGAACCTGCTTGACGCACATGAACAAAGCTCACTGGTTCATGCAGAAGCTGAAACATGCTGTGTAACACAAAAATGAACCTCATTGGTTTTTGTAGAAGCTCAAACGTGCTGCGTAACATGAGAATGAACCTCATTGGTTCTTGCAGAACCTCAAACGTGCTGCGTAACACGAAAATGAACCTCATTGGTTCTTGTAGAAGCTCAAACGTGCTGCATAACACGAAAATGAACCTCATTGGTTCTTGTAGAAGCTCAAACGTGCTGCGTAACATGAGGATGAACCTCATTGGTTCTTGCAGAACCTCAAACGTGCTGCGTAACATGAGAATGAACCTCATTGGTTCTTGCAGAACCTCAAACGTGCTGCGTAACACGAGAATGAACCTCACTGGTTCTTGCAGAACCTCAAACATGCTGCGTAACACGAGAATGAACCTCATTAATTCTTGCTGAAGCTCAAACGTGCTACGTAACATGAGAATGAACCACATTGGTTCTTGCTGAAGCTCAAACGTGCTGCGTAACACGAGAATGAACCTCATTGGTTCTTGCTGAAGCTCAAATGTGCTGCATAACACGAGAATGAACCTCATTGGTTTTTGCAGAAGCTCAAACGTGCTGCGTAACACGAAAATGAACCTCATTGGTTCTTGTAGAAGCTCAAACGTATTGCGTAACATGAGAATGAACCTCATTGGTTCTTGCAGAACCTCAAACGTGCTGCGTAACATGAGAATGAACCTCATTGGTTCTTGCAGAACCTCAAACGTGCTGCGTAACATGAGAATGAACCTCATTGGTTCTTGCAGAACCTCAAACGTGCTGCGTAACACGAGAATGAACCTCACTGGTTCTTGCAGAACCTCAAACGTGCTGCGTAACACGAGAATGAACCTCATTAATTCTTGCTGAAGCTCAAACGTGCTGCGTAACATGAGAATGAACCTCATTGGTTCTTGCTGAAGCTCAAACGTGCTGCGTAACACGAGAATGAACCTCATTGGTTCTTGCTGAAGCTCAAATGTGCTGCATAACACGAGAATGAACCTCATTGGTTCTTGTAGAAGCTCAAACGTGCTGCGTAACATGAGAATGAACCTCATTGGTTCTTGTAGAAGCTCAAACGTGCTGCGTAACACGAGAATGAACCTCATTGGATCTTGCAGAAGCTCAAACGTGCTGCGTAACATGAGAATTAACCTCACTGGTTCTTGCTGAAGCTCAAACGTGCTGTATAACACGAGAATGAACCTCATTGGTTTTTGCAGAAGCTCAAACTTGTTGCGTAAAACACACAAGAACGAACCTCATTGGTTCTTGCTGAAGCTCAAACTTGTTGCGTAACACGAGAATGAACCTCATTGGTTCTTGCAGAACCTCAAATGTGCTGCGTAACACGAAAATGAACCTCATTGGTTCTTGTAGAAGCTCAAACATGCTGCGTAACACGAGAATGAACCTCATTGGTTCTTGCTGAAGCTCAAACGTGCTGTGTAACACAAGAATGAACCTCATTGGTTCTTGTAGAAGCTCAAACGTGCTGCGTAACACGAAAATGAACCTCATTGGTTCCATCTGAAGCTCAAACGTGCTGTGTAACATGAGAATGAACCTCATTGGTTCTTGCATGTCATGCGAACATGCTTGAGCTTCTGTTTACCACAACTGATGTGTGAGTTGATGAATGTTTATATGTGAATAAAGGGCTAAATTTCAATCTGTTCATCATATAAACTGATCGAGTCTTTTAAGAAAATTTGGACTAAACCGCTCAATTCATATGGATTAGTTTTATCTCTAAAAGTGTTAGTTGTATAGCTGTCAATGGAGGGGCAGAAAGCTCAATGATTTCATAAAAAAAAATCTTAATTTGTCTCCCGAAGATGAACGAAAGTCTTTCGGGTTTGGAACAACATGAGGGTGAGTAATTAATGACAGAATTTTAATTTTTGGGTGAACTATCCCTGTAATTGTATTTAATGACCCCAGTAAGGATGCTGTACATTTTGTGAATGTTGTATTAATGTTTAAGATTTAATGAGTGAGGAATGAGCAGTACCAGCATGCTTTCACAACACATGGACGAGGGGTCCTTTCTGCTCAAGCCAAGAAACAAATCTTCAGTCCCAACAGACTGTTTCAGCACAATCTCGTACCTAAACATACAAACACACATGCACAGTGAGAGACCAGCTCACTTACAGCTCAAGTGATTTTGACATGCATGTATTCTCTTACTCTGGCTGTGGCCGTGGATCGGTGAGGTCATCAAAATGTGCCCCCTCAGTCACTTCATCCTCATCCCAGATGCCTTTGCTGTTCTTCTTCACATAGGCAGTGCTACCTAGAAGGAAGAGAGTGATAGAACAATATAGAAGGATGCTTTTATGTTCTCATAAGTGAACCCATAAGAATCAGCATGGTAATAGCTAAATGTAACATCATGTTTAACAGTTTCAAAGTAATTATTAGCCAATAATATTTAGTATTTAATAATACAATATATAAGAAAACATATATACAATTATAGCCTATTGTTTTAAATGTGTGTGTGTGTGTGTGTGTGTGTGTGTGTATATATATATACACACACACAGTATATACACCTACACTAATCAGGTATGTTGATTCCTAATATTGTGTTGGTCCCCCTTTTGCTGCCAAAATAGACCTGACCCGTCGAGGTATGGACTCCACTAGACCCCTGAAGGTGTGCTGTGGTATCTGGCACCAAAATGTTAGCAGCAGATCCTTTAAGTCCTGTAAGTTGCGAGGTGGGGCCTCCATGGATCGGACTTGTTTGTTCAGCACATCCCACAGATGCTCAATTGGATTGAGATCTGGGGAATTTGGAGGCCAAGTCAACACCTCAAACTCGTTGTTGTGCTTCTTAAACCATTCCTGAACCATTTTTGCTTTGTGGCAGGGTGCATTGTCCTGCTGAAAGAGGACGCAACCACCAGGGAATACCATTTCCATGAAAGGATGTACATGGTCTGCAACAATACTTAGGTAGGTGGTATGTATCAAAGTAACATCCACATGGATGGCAGGACCCAAGGTTTCCCAGCAGAAGTCCAGGCACTTTCGGCAGTGGACAGGGGTCAGCATGGGCACCCTGACTGGTCTGCGTCTATGCAGCCCCATACGCAACAAACTGCGATGCACTGTGTATTCTGACACCTTTCTATCAGAACCAGCATTAACTTCTTGAGCAATTTGAGCTACAGTAGCTTGTCTGTTTGATCGGACCACACGGGCCAGCCTTTGCTTCCCACGTGCATCAATGAGCCTTGGCCGCCCATGACCCTGTCGACCGTGTTCCGTGGACCACTTTTGATAGATACTGACCACTGCAGGCCAGGAACACCAAGAGCTGCAGTTTTGAAAATGCTCTGCCCGAGCTGCATAGACTGTAAAAAAATATGAACGTAGTGTCCGTGACATCACCCATAGGGTTCTGAAGAGCAGTTTTGAAGCGTAAAGTAGGGTTGAGCTGGCCGTTGCCATCTTAGCAGCGTGTCACCGCGCGCCACTCCCGGATAACATAAAATGGGCAAAGAGGCGGGACGTGAGTGGTGCTGAGGTGACAACAGACAGCAGATAAATGGCTATCCACCTGTCACTCAAAGTAGCCACACCCTTAATTATGCAGAACTTTAAGGCTTTATATAATGTAAACGAATGAGCTATAAAAAAATCCCCCCCTCACAGTTGTCATGAAGGGCAAAATTACATATATAGACCAAAACCACAATTTGTACCAGGCTGTAAATTTCTGCTGTAAATTTGGGCATTTTAACATGGGGCTCAATGAGATTCTGCTCCCTTCTAAAGCCTGTTTCTAGCGGCCAGTCGATAATTTGCAGTTTAAGTCACGGCTTCAAGAGAAACTGGGGAAGGTTGCCGCTTGCCCAATGCCCAGTTGTCTAGCCACCACAATTTGGCCCTTGTCAAACTCGCTGAAATCCTTACGCTTGCCCATTTTTTTAAACAATTAGAATAATATTATACCCTCTTTGTGTTTTCCCCCCGAAGGTGCAGCAGGAGAGCCGATATGTCCCGGGCCCATCTTTGCTATGGGCTTCACTTTCTGAAAAGACACAAAATCAACAAAACAAAAAATTGTTCAGCGACTTATGTTTAACTCATTTAACGCATTAAGTTATACAGCCGACGATGTAAAACGGCATTTGTAAGAAGATCAGACCTGAAGATCTTCTTCCTCATCTTCATCGTTTGGGGAGAGCAGGGCGGACAGCGCCTGGAGATTATGTACGGACGCAAGACCCTCCATCTGTATTATTCGTTTTGACAAGAAGGTGAAGTATTTTTAAAGTTTTCTTTATAAACAAGGCGTCGCTGCGCTGCGCTGCTCTTCCGGGTGCCTATAGTTTAGCGTTTCCATGGAGACTGCATGCGGATTGTAGTAGCAACTGTTGCTAGGCGTCTTTTTTTTTTTTTTACGTAAATAGTAAGACATAAAACTCACAAAACCACCATCTATGTGAATAATTGATTATCAATAGTAAATTTACAGTTGGCATTTGTGAAGTCTTACTGAGATCGTTGTGTTTAGAATACCTTTTAAAGTGTTACGTTATATGCTACATATACAAGCTACAAGTAATACAACACGTTTTTAAGAAGCTGGCTGATTTTCTAGTGTTGGATAAGTCTGTATATAAATATAGATTTATCTGTGATGCAGTAATCTCTACTAAACAACAAGAAAGTTATACATATCCTCAAGAGGGCAGTGAATGTTTGAAGTCGAACCACTAGAGGGCGTGGTTGGTTTACGTTACTTTGTCGAAAAATTACTGCAGGCCTTTAGCAGTTTGTGATCAGTACGTTAGGGTTGTACAGAGAAGTGCTGGATTAATGCCTATTATGAATGTCAAAGGAAAACAGACGGTTCAGTAGTTCAGAAGAAGAGTAGTGTCTCTTTAAAATATTGCTTTTATTTATTTAACGAGTCAGTGTTTATTTTGAGGTCAGTGGTCTTCTCACTTCATGCTGCCATGTTGGTTAATGTCAGAATCTTTATCAAGTCACTTGACCTGAGTATTTGCAGAGACCCACTTTTCAATATTTTTCTGAGAAATTAGGTTCATTTGCTCACTGTCACTCCCCGCAGCCTCTCTTAAAATCTCTATATCCCCCAGGATATGGAAGCCTAGTAGCAGACTATCAAAACATAATTTACCTAGTTTAAAGATTATTAAAGTTAAATTTTTATGAAATACATTTTTCCCCATATTTTGAGTTCTTTGAGAGCCATGTCTATTAGTCTGCTTCAGTCAGGGAAACTGACTGTGCATGTATGTGAATGTAAGCATGTGGAGGTTTACAAAGTCATTGTCACAGATGAATTTGTTGTCTGCAGCAGTTATAGGGCGAATCTGTCAAGGTAGTTATCAGTATTCCATTCATGTAGTTTCTCTCTCCACTTCCACATCTTTCTCTCTCTGCAGAATTCTTTCCTTATGGTCATAGATCTTCTTTTCTCATATTTTTCACAAAAAGACTTCAGAGACTCTCGTCTTTCCATAGTCACTCACACTGTTCTTCACACTGAACACACTGTTCTTCACTGAACCCTTCACTGTCTTATTCTGCCATTCTCTGCATTCCTGAAATGAAACACTGTTGTATCATTGTGAGTCTGAATTGAGAACAAATCTATGTAGGCAAGTCTGAATTAAGAACAAATCTATGTAGGCGAGTCTAAATTGAGAACAAATCTTTGTAGGCGAGTCTGAATTGCGAACAAATCTTTATAGGCGAGTCTGAATTGAGAACAAATCTATGTAGTCGAGTCTGAATTGAAAAGAAATCTGCATTGCCGAGTCTGAATTGAGAACAGATCTTTGTAGCCGAGTCTGAATTGAGAACAAAAAATCTGCATAGCCGAGTCTGAATTGAGAAGAAATCTATGTAGGTGAGTCTGAATTGAGAAGAAATCTATGTAGGCGAGTCTGAATTGAGAACAAATCTATGTAGCCTAGTCTGAACTGAGGACAAATCTATGTAGCCGAGTTCGAACTGAGAACAAATCTATGTAGGCGAGTCTGAATTGAGAACAAATCTATGTAGCCTAGTCTGAACTGAGAACAAATCTATGTAGCCGAGTCCGAACTGAGAACAAATCTACGTAGGAAAGTCTGAATTGAAGACAAATCTATGTAGGCGAGTCTGCCCATACAGAAATGTAATATATGTACATATATGTCCCTATATCCGAATAGTGATGTCATATATGTTTCATATAAGGCAATACATTATTAGCACATATATACATCCTCACGACATATGAAGATATAGGTTTATACCATGTATGAAATACCCATAGAAGAATTATTATATACATATATTAAAATTATTTATATGGTACTGTATGTTAATGCCATATATGTAAACAAAATATGTCTAATTTGTATATGCAAGTTTATTTAAACAACATATATGCAAACATTCAGTATGCTTATATAGGATTTTATATGGATTTCTATAGTAATACCACATATAAAATACCTATAGTAAAATTTGTATATGCATATTACAGATATTTATATAATGAATTTCTATATGGTATTATGCGGTATGTTAAGATCATATATGTAAACAATATATATTTGTAATAATTTATATTTGTAAAAAGTTTATTTAAACGTATGCAACATGTTGTATGCTCATAGAATTCTCTTATTAATTTTGGGCAGTCTACACTGTCAAATTGTTTTTAATTTTGTTTGAAATTGGATCACATGAGGGCAAATGTTCATAACTTGTATTAAAATATATGTAGGCTAACAAATATATGAAGCCATGTTTAATAAAGTATATTTGTATAATTATGCAATTCATATACATGATACAAAAGAATATGAGACAGACATTATGAACATGTATTTTACATATACATTTTGTAAAGTTACTTGGATAAGGTTTTATTCTTGGTTTGGTGACAGCTCTGACACTCCTATTGTCTTGCAGGTTTGAGTTCGCTCCGATAATGCGCTCTTCTGTCTGTGAATTGCTTTGTGTGGTGTTTGGATCCTGGCATTTCATTCTAGTTTGGTTTTGGTTCAGGCTTAGGACATTAATGCTCCATGTGTTTTTCCCCCGTTGTGAGTGTACAGTATGAGCATTCGCTTGGTCTCGTGTGAGCATGTAGTTTTGCTTGGGCAGTATACACTCTTTTGTTCGTGTGTTGTGTGTTTGTTTAGCACACGGCTCGCGCTCATCATCAGCCACGTACTTTCATGTTTTGTTCTGTGTAGCATGAAGGGGTTTGTTTGTGTTATGTTTAAGTCTAATAAAAAGCCCATTAACATCTGCATCTTTGAGTCCTTCTTCATGTCAAGTCAAGTCAACTTTATTTATATAGCGCTTTTTACAATGCAGATTGTTTCAAAGCAGCTTCACCGTGTTAAACAGGAAAATAATGCAACCGAATTTGATTCGGCTGTACAGACGCTCTGGAGAAAACGGTGATATCATCTAGCTCATTTCAATTATCATATACACTCACCTAAAGGATTATTAGGAACACCTGTTCAATTTCTCATTAATGCAATTATCTAATCAACCAATCACATGGCAGTTGCTTCAATGCATTTAGGGGTGTGGTCCTGGTCAAGACAATCTCCTGAACTCCAAACTGAATGTCAGAATGGGAAAGAAAGGTGATTTAAGCAATTTTGAGCGTGGCATGGTTGTTGGTGCCAGACGGGCCGGTCTGAGTATTTCACAATCTGCTCAGTTACTGGGATTTTCACGCACAACCATTTCTAGAGTTTACAAAGAATGGTGTGAAAACGGAAAAGCATCCAGTATGCGGCAGTCCTGTGGGCGAAAATGCCTTGTTGATGCTAGAGGTCAGAGGAGAATGGGCCGAATGATTCAAGCTGATAGAAGAGCAACTTTGACTGAAATAACCACTCGTTACAACCGAGGTATGCAGCAAAGCATTTGTGAAGCCACAACACGCACAACCTTGAGGCGGATGGGCTACAACAGCAGAAGACCCCACCGGGTACCACTCCTCTCCACTACAAATAGGAAAAAGAGGCTACAATTTGCACGAGCTCACCAAAATTGGACAGTTGAAGACTGGAAAAATGTTGCCTGGTCTGATGAGTCTCGATTTCTGTTGAGACATTCAGATGGTAGAGTCAGAATTTGGCGTAAACAGAATGAGAACATGGATCCATCATGCCTTGTTACCACTGTGTAGGCTGGTGGTGGTGGTGTAATGGTGTGGGGGATGTTTTCTTGGCACACTTTAGGCCCCTTAGTGCTAATTGGGCATCGTTTAAATGCCACGGCCTACCTGAGCATTGTTCTGACCATGTCCATCCCTTTATGACCACCATGTACCCATCCTCTGATGGCTACTTCCAGCAGGATAATGCACCATGTCACAAAGCTCGAATCATTTCAAATTGGTTTCTTGAACATGACAATGAGTTCACTGTACTAAAATGGCCCCCACAGTCACCAGATCTCAACCCAATAGAGCATCTTTGGGATGTGGTGGAACGGGAGCTTCGTGCCCTGGATGTGCATCCCACAAATCTCCATCAACTGCAAGATGCTATCCTATCAATATGGGCCAACATTTCTAAAGAATGCTTTCAGCACCTTGTTGAATCAATGCCACGTAGAATTAAGGCAGTTCTGAAGGCGAAAGGGGGTCAAACACAGTATTAGTATGGTGTTCCTAATAATCCTTTAGGTGAGTGTATATTCAAGTAATGTAGTTGACATAGTTAATTTAGTTTAGTAATTAAATTTATTTGGATATTTATTTGAAAATTGAGTGTCCCCAACTGAGCAAGCCAAGCCAAAGGCGACAGTGGCAAGGAACCAAAACTCCATCAGGTGGCATAATGGAGAAAAATAAACTTTGGGAGAAACCAGGCTCCGTCGGGGTGCCAGTTCTCCTCTGGCCAATTAACAAACAGTGTATGATTATTATTTTGGCAGCCTTACAAGTCAGAAGTAATATTAGAGACGGGTTTATTGAGGATGGCGTGTCGATTAAACAATTATTAAATAGGAATATTCGAAATATCGGAGTCATCACGCCGGAGATGGATCCATTGAGGATGCCATGTCGATGAGCAATTTCAGAGGGTAGACTAATTGACATGTCCAGGCGCAGGTCCACCATCTGATCTGGATACGGCCCGGATCCGGCTGACTGCGGTAAACCTCGGGATAAACAGAGAGACTAACATTAGCGTAGATGCCATTCTTCTTATGATGTAACGAGTACATCAGGTGTTATGGGAAGTGTTCCCGGTTCCGGCTGACCTAGTTAATGCAGCCTAACAATCATTTAATTGATTTGAATAAAATATAAATAAAAAATGTTTTATGTGTATGCCATAGTAAAGAGATGTGTTTTTAGTCTAGATTTAAACTGACAGTGTGTCTGCTTCCCGAACAATGCTAGGAAGGCTGTTCCAGAGTTTAGGTGCTAAATAGGAAAAGGATCGACCGCCTGCAGTTGATTTTGATATTCTAGGTATTATCAACTGGCCAGAGTTTTGAGACCACAATAGACGTGATGGAGTATAATGCGTTAAGAGCTTGCTCAAGTACTGGGGAGTTAAACCATTTAGTGCTTTGTAAGTAATTAGCAAGATTTTAAAATGTATGCGACGTTTAATAGGGAGCCAGTGCAGTGTTGACAGAACCGGGCTAATATGGTCATACTTCCTGGTTCTAGTAAGAACTCGAGCTGCTGCGTTTGGACCAGCTGCAGTTTATTTATTAAGTGCAACCACCCAGAAGAGCATTACAATAATCTAGCCTTGAGGTCATGAACGCATGAAATAACTGTTCAGCATTTTGCATTGAAAGCATATGCCGTAATTTAGATATTTTTAAGATGGTAGAATGCAGTTTTACAGATGCTAGAAACGTGGCTTTTAAATGAGAGATTGGTATCAAAGAGCACACCCAGGTTCTTAACTGACGACGAGGACTTGACAGAGCAGCCATCAAGTGTTAGACAGTATTCTAGGTTACTACATGTGGAGTTTTTTTGTCCAATAATTAAAAATTCAGTTTTTTCTGAATTAAGTTGCAGGAAATTACTAGTCATCCAATTTTTTATATCAGCTAAGCATTCCGCTAATCTTGTGAATTGGTAAGTTTTGTCAGGGCGTGATGAAATATAGAGCTGAGTATCGTCAGCATAACAATGAAAACTAACGCCATGCTTCCTAATGATATCTTCCAATGGTAGCATGTACAGGGTGAAGAGCAACGGTCCTAGCACTGAGCCCTGCGGTACTCCATACTGAACTTGTGATCAGTGTGACATCTCTTCATTTACTGCTACAAACTGATAACGGTCAGATAAGTATGATTTAAACCATGCCAATGCAGTTCCACTAATGCCAAAATCATTTTCAAGTCTATTCAAAAGAATGTTGTGGTCGATAGTATCGAATGCAGTGCTAAGATCGAGTAAAACTAACAGAGATATACAACCACGATTGGATGATAAGAGTAAATCATTTGTAACTCTAATGAGAACAGTCTTAGTACTATGATACGGTCTAAATCCTGACTGGAAATCCTCACAGATACCATTTCTTTCTAAAAAGAAGCATAATTGTGAGGACACTGCCTTTTCTAGTATCTTTGACAGAAAGGGTAGATTTGAGATTGGCCTGTAATTGACTAATTCTGTAGGATCAAGTTGCGTTTTTTAATAAGTGGTTTAATAATAGCCAACTTAAAAGGCACTAAGGGGCCTAAAGTGTGCCAAGAAAACATCCCCCACACCATTACACCACCACCACCAGCCTGCACAGTGGTAACAAGGCATGATGGATCCATGTTCTCATTCTGTTTACGCCAAATTCTGACTCTACCATCTGAATGTCTCAACAGAAATCGAGACTCATCAGACCAGGCAACATTTTTCCAGTCTTCAACTGTCCAATTTTGCAAACGTGCAAATTGTAGCCTCTTTTTCCTATTTGTAGTGGAGATGAGTGGTACCCGGTGGGGTCTTCTGCTGTTGTAGCCCATCCGCCTCAAGGTTGTGCGTGTTGTTGCTTCACAAATGCTTTGCTGCATACCTCGGTTGTAACGAGTGGTTATTTCAGTCAAAGTTGCTCTTCTATCAGCTTGAATCAGTCGCCCCATTCTCCTCTGACCTCTAGCATCAACAAGGCATTTTCGCCCACAGGACTGCCGCATACTGGATGTTTTTCCCTTTTCACACCATTCTTTGTAAACTCTAGAAATGGTTGTGCGTGAAAATCCCAGTAACTGAGCAGATTGTGAAATACTCAGACCGGCCCGTCTGGCACCAACAACCATGCCACGCTCAAAATTGCTTAAATCACCTTTCTTTCCCATTCTGACATTCAGTTTGGAGTTCAGGAGATTGTCTTGACCAGGACCACACCCCTAAATGCATTGAAGCAACTGCCATGTGATTGGTTGATTAGATAATTGCATTAATGAGAAATTGAACAGGTGTTCCTAATAATCCTTTAGGTGAGTGTACATGATACTAGGTAATGATCTGAGATGTCATCGCTCTGCTGCAGAATTTCAACGGTATCAACATTTATTCCATGTGACAATATTAGGTCTAAAGTATGATTACGGCGATGAGTGGGTCCTGATACGTGTTGCCTAACTCCAATAGAGTTTAGAATGTCTCTAAATGCCAATCCCAATGCGTCTTTTTCATTGTCTACATGGATATTAAAATCACCAACAATTAGGACTTTATCTGTAGCCAGTACTAACTCTGATAGAAAATCAGCAAATTCTCTGGTAAAGTCTGTATGGTGCCCTGGTGGCCTGTATACAGTAGCCAACACAAATGTTAAACGGGATTTATCAATTTCCCTACATAACATTACGTAAAGCACCAAAACTTCAATGGAATTATATTTGAAACTAGACTTCTGAGTAATACTGAAGATATTATTATTAATTACAGCAACCCCTCCCCCTTTACCTTTCAGACGCGGCTCGTGTTTATAACAATAATCTTGTGGAGCGGACTCATTTAAAGTAATGTAGTCGTCAGGTTTTAGCCAGGTTTCTGTCACAGCATATCACAGCACAGCACACAGCACATCTAGATTATTATCTGTAATCATATCATTAACAATAAACGTTTTTGAGGAAAGGGATCGAATATTCAGCAGCCCGAGCTTTATCATTTGTTCATCTGTATTATATCTGTTGTTTATTTGCTGGACATCAATTACATTTTTACCGTTGAATAGTTTTGGTGGTTTTTTGTATTTACTAATTCGTGGAACAGACACAGTCTCTATGTGATAATATCTAGGTGAAAGAGTCTCTATGTGCTGGGATTTATCTGACTTCTGTGACGTGAGACAGCTAGCAGACGTTCAGGTAAGCCAGTCTGTCTGCTTCCTGACCTGGGCCCTAGTTAGTCAAGGTTTAGCTTTAAGACTATGTGCCAAATTACTAGAGAGAAGATCAGCACCACCCCAGGGATGGATACCATCTCTTTTCAACAGGTCAGGTCTGCCCCAAAAGCTTTTCCAATTGTCTATGAACCCTGTGTTATTTTGTTATATTATTCATCCCTTGCCTCACCTGACCATAAATAAAATATTTTCTATTTTAAATTTCATTTGTTTTATACATAACATCTATACTAAGACTTTGACATTTATCAGTGACATGTCAGTGAAAGTAATTTGTCACATATATCATTTGAACATATATAATATATGGAATAGAGTTATATGTCAATATATGGAATTGTTCTAATTTCTGATAGGTTTCATAGCTGTGCATATGTGCATTTATGTTTTTACTCTATATGAGCATATATGATATTTCATATATGAGACATATATGTCAAAATATGTATTATACATACATAAACATAATATATATGGGATACATTTTTATGTCAATACATGAAATTGTTCCAATTTTCTAATAGGTTTCATATATGTTTTTACTTTATATGTGCATATATTGCATATATTGATATTTCATATATGCACATATATCACCGTATGGGTGAATTGAGAACAATAATTTTAATTTAGTCAGAATTTGATAACAGCCATATTAAATGTTTGGTTTCTGTTAACATGTTTTTGTAATTCTGAGTTTGAGGTTGTTTAAATAAGTTTTTTTGAGCATCATAGAAGGATGAGGAGGAGATCATCGAACAAAAACTCTGTGAAATGGGACTCAGTAGACTTGTAGAGGACCATCCAATGGAAAAGGCTGTTTTCACTGAGTAGAAACAGAGGTTACAGGAGCCGTGCTGCTCAATCTCATATGTGTTCTGGCTGAAATTCTCTTCATACCATTTCACTGATCTGATCTGATGTCATAAATATGGCCAAGCTTTTCCTAGCTTATCCCACCAAAGGAACTGGCTGTCAGCACTGATGCCAGACAGCGCCAGATCCCATGCAAGAATTGATTCTGTTATCTAATTAACAAATTACCAAGAATAATGCCATGTCATAACCCGATGCTTTTAAAAACTTTAGATTTTAATTTTTGGAATTAGGGAAATAATTGAGTTGTAGATCCAGCTGCTTCTGCCACCTGTGTTTATCAGTGTTTACTTTTGTTTAAGCGTATGTGGGTGTTGCTCAGAGACTTGGGATTTTTTTCTGACTACAGTCACACAGGGAACATGAGGATTTTAGATGACTTACAAATCTATCTCCCATTGTTCACTGGAATGCCTTAAATGTCAGAAAACCCATGGCTGGTCGGTACTAAAGGATTACAATTCCATCCGTGATGTCCTCTCTTTGGATTGGCCTCATTTGGCCGCAGTTGTTTATCCAGACTGATAGCTCTGTGTACTCAAATAAAAACTGCCAAAGTGGAAAAGTTCTCACATCCTTATGACAGCACGGCATATTTGGTCAAGTTCCAGCAAAATGTACCTGTACAAGGCAGCTTGCGGTGACATTCCCGTCCCCAGGCAGAGAAGTGCTCAGCGCTCTGAGAGAACCCCAGGCCGCTTCCTCCAGAGACAATGGGCAGGATGGAGCTCACACCACACAGCAGGTTGTCCCCACTGGGCAGGGAGATCCAGCTCTGCCCTTGAGCTGCAGCAGCTGGGGCGTTTTATGCAGATCCATGGGTACTCTTTGAGCAATGACACCAAAATGATCTACAGGTACATATCACAAATTTTTACACAGTTCTTAAAAGTTTTTTTATACAACAAAACATTGAGCCAAAATTGCATTCATATGATTTGATCATATCAGCAAAATATATTCTTAGCATGCTCTTTGCAAAATATCCCTCTTTAATGCTTTTTGAATGATTTAGAATCCATTTCAAATAACCTCTAGGGGCTCTTTGACCCTGGCAGAATTTGTTGTACTTCTGCTTACATTATAGTATTTCGTAACTTGGAATACTATATCCTGAACATGCACTATATGCAGTGGCAGTTCTAGACCATGGTAACTGGGGGGGGCCAGGCAGGAGCCACTTGTGCTTTTAGGGGGCACACGTTAACATTTATCTTAACCAGTAGTTAAATAGGTAGTTCACCTAAAAATGAAAATTCTATCACCATTTACTCACCCTCATGTCGTTCCAAATATGACTTTCTTATGTTGAACATAGAAGAAGCACTGAAATGGTTTGGTTTTCGCCATTTTGAAATGAAAATAGGCCTATATAATTTACGTGATTCATGTAACATTAATGTAATAATTAGCAACTGTCAATGTAAGAGGACAAAAAACATTAACAAAGCTTTCTTCATGTAAGGCATAAGATAATAATGAATGTGTATGAATGTTAGATTTAACGCGTTCGTAGCCTTCAGTAAATTAACTTGTCTTAGAAAGTGATTAATAAAAGATATTCTAAATATATACCCTATGTTTACTTTCTTTACTGCTTTAGGAAGGGAACAGACAGGGCAAGATAAGGAGAATGAGAGAAAAAGAAAGAGTGATGGAGATGAGAGAGCAGGAATTGACAAATAATCTACTGTCCACTGGCTTGGGTTTTAAAGCTATTTCTCATCCATTTTTTGGCCTTCAAACGTCTTAAAATGCACATATGTAGATCAGAGAAATCAAAATTTTCTCAGGGGAGCATGCTCCCCGAACCCCCCTGGCTATCTAGTGTGTGTTTGTGTGTGCGCTTTATTAATAAATAGGCTAAAGCACCTTTGTTTGCTGACCAATTAGTGATCATACAAATGTTAATTGAGTGACTTCTTCAAAACTTCAAGTTTCACAACATGAAACAAAAACATGTTAGCTTAATAGTTCTGTCACGTGAATTTGTGATTTGAACATTTGAAGTTTTGGTTATCCATGCCAAATAATATACACTAATATACACTCTACACAGTGTGTGTTTGGACTGAAAAAGGTGGTACATGATCTTGGTTAGTAATTTGACAACATTGTAATAAATAAGCATAAGCCCCCGCCACAGGGGGTCTTCAAGATCTCTGGGATCCAAACAACATTCCCCATATATATTTCAAAATATCTTCTTTTGTGTTCCACAGAAAAAGTCATACTAACTTAGAACAACATGACAATGAGTAAATGATGATAGAATTTTCATTATTGGGTGAAAAAAGTAAAGTATTCAGTTTTAACACTTCATACTTTCAATTACTCAGGTACATCCCTGATTTTATTAAAGAGCCCGTTCAGCATGGTTTATTTTGCAGTCATGTTTTTGAACTGCAGTTATCAGCTGTGTATTGTAATATTAATTTACTTGCACACTTATTCATTATACAAAATAAATTGCATGACCTGTAACGGCTTACACAAGAAAATTAGCAAATTAAATGAGCCATGGATTCAGTTTCTGTTTGATTAAATTAAGCAGTTGGGATTTACAGTAATAGACTTCAGAAAGCAGGAAAAAATCAGGCCAAAGTGTTTAACCGCGATTCAAAAATGTGAAGCAGGTTTTCTGAAGCATGTTTGCTGCTGTTCGGTTACATTCTTGACATGTTTATTATAGACACTTTACATTTTCAGAGCATTTCTTTAGAAGGTTTTGGAATGAAAAGACAAGCACTCATACTGTATAATCAGTGCATGAAAGCATGTGTCAAAGATCAAAGGTTTTGTTTATGAGGTGAAACACCAGTATGAGTCAGAGGTGTTATTCTAGCCGTAGAAGGAGGGGCTACTGCTGGGTAAAATAAAGCTATTAGCTCTGATTAGCAGCCAGCTTGATCTGCTTTGACTCACACTGGTTCTTTATGCTAATGACTAGCAATACAACTAATCCCATATGACAGCTGGGATTATTCTGAGGGGATAGAGGGAGAGAGAGATGAGGGTTAGGTTAGGTACATAGTTGCGCAGAAGGAAAAGGTTATGTAAACAAAATGTAAATCTGTTCTTACATAATCCTGTCATATTTGATGTAGAGTGTGACTACAAAGCATCAATTAAAGGGGTTCTGTACATCTTATTATCATAAACAGACTGACAGATCCATACTGTATGTGCCATGCTGAAGCCAGTGCTGAGGATGATCTTGTTTACCAGGATGAAGTTACAGCCCATTCATACCGTACACCCACCAAATAATATTCTTTTTCATTTTATTTTGTTTTTCTGCTTTATGACGTCAGTACATGATAATAGTAAGGTAACCTTCCTAAACACAATTAAAAATAAAGTTTCTAAAGGTTTTTTTTTTGCAGTGATGCCATAGAAGAACCATATTTGGTTACCCAAAGAACCTTTCAGTTTCAGTTTTTAAAATAACCATGTTTTTCTTACTGCAAAGAACATTTCAATAATCTAAAAAAACCTTTTTCCACTACAAAGAACCTTTGGTACAATAGAAAGATTCCATATATGTTAAAGGTTCTAAATGGAACCGTCAATGCCAATAAAGAACCTTTTTTTTTAAAAGTAAACTGGCCAATTATGTGAACTAATTAATATTCATATATTCATATTTAAGTCTGACATTCAATATTTATATTTTTTTATACATTTTTCATGGTGCCTCATTCCAGTGTACCATGGCATGATACTTAATTCTTCTCAACTATTTACTGTTTTAAATAACATTTTTCAAATGCATATACGTTCTAATTCAAATCTCCAAGATTGATCTGGATCGGGTCTGAAGCTGTGTATTTCTTGTCTGTGATTTATATAATGTCAATAAATTAACTTCAAAATTTGATTAGAAATTAAAAGTAAAAATTGGTTAAAACATTAACATTGACAATAATAATTTTACTTGCTATACTTTTCAATGTAATTAGAAAAGGGGTCATGGGGGTTAAAGGGGTCATGAATTGAGAAATCAACTTTTCATTCAGCCTTTGATAGCTATATAAAAGTTCATCGTGATGTAAGAATATCCTGTAAGTTTCGGAGCTGTAAACTTCCTTGTTAGTCAAAGAAAAGCTTTTATTGAAACACTGCACATTTGTTCCTTCATTTCACCACGGATTCGTTTGTAAACAAGAGACTGGATTTGCAGACAGGATGAGATTACATGAATGAATGAAGCAACACACTTATGTGTGTAAAAATGTTTTTTATATGTGATAGTATTGCATTGTTACAGATCGTTTGATATCTATTGATTACGTGTCTAACTGAACATAACTTACCACGCTGTCACAGGCTGGAGAATCCTTTATTTGAGGTGTTGTTGGTTCATTGTGCTGCGATTCATAATCAGACTCGGACATGCAACGTTATGGGCCAGGGCTTGCAAAGCCAAACGTCTGGGGGCTATGTGTTTTCCAGATGGGCTACCAAAACGTATCACAAGCCTGCCCAATGGTCTATCTTAAATAGTGAAATAACATTCCTTTCTTGATGTGCGTTCTTCACTCTCTTGACTTGATATTTGAAGGAAAAATACAATCGCAGAAGTTTTGATCATACTGATTTGTCTGACTCTGCAGTGAGGCTTGTGCGTGCATGCGTGCGTGTGTGTATTAGTGATGCACGGTTCGCGGTTATATCCACCGATCGGGCGAGCCAAGTAACATTCCAATTAACATTCCAATTATTTGCGGGTGGATGAGAGATAAATCATTGTGTTTGTTTGATAAAGACATTTTGCAAGCCCTGTGGGCGAATCCATTCCGGTTGCTGTTTTTCCACACGCTTTCAAAACAATTCCTCATGTGTAATCACTCATTGTAATATGCAAAGCTTATCCAATCATAGCAGTGGGCGTTTACTTCCAAGTCTTCAGTGCGGCACGCTCATAAAAACCGAGTGTTCCATGAGAGAGGCTCAAAACCAGGGTAGAAAATAGCCTTATTCATTATGATGTTTTTGAATGTAAAAACGACGCAAATGTCATAAGTTAACCTCAGACAACAGTATAAAAAAATAAAAAGAGCCAGTTCATGACACCTTTGAATTATACAACTGTGTGAACAATGTGTCTGTATTGTTTTGGTCTTAAAGGGATAGTTCACCAATTTTTTTTTAATTCTGTCATGTATTACTCACGCTCATGTTGTTCCAAACCCGTAAGACTTTCATTCATCTTCAGAACACAAATCTTTTTGATAAAATCTGAGAGCTTTCTGTCTCTCCATTGACATATGCAACTACTAATTTTAAGCCCCAGAAAGGTAGTAAAGACATCATAAAAGTTATTCATGTGACTCTAGTGGTTTAACACCAATTTTATGAAGTGACGCAAATGCTATGTTTGCACAAAAAAAAACGTAATTTAACACTTTATTTAAAATATGAATCTCCAACAGACAATGTCTGCTCTCGCGCCAACATAACATGCATACGTCGTGGTGCTCTCATAAACGCACGTTGGGAATTAATATTTTGTAAAGTGGTAAATTATGTTTTGTTTTGTGCAAACAAAGCACTCACATAACTTCATACAATTGAGGATAAACCACTTAAGTCACATGAATTACTTTTATGATGCTTTTACTATCGTTCTGGGACTTGAAAGTGTCAGTGCGTAGACTGTCAGTGGAGGGACAGAAAGCTCTCAGATTTCATTAAAAGATCTTCATTTGTCTTCCGAAGTTGAACAAAAGTCTTAAGGGGTTGGAACGAAGTGAGGGTGAGTAATTAATGACAGAATTTTCATTTTTGAGTGAACTATCTCTTTAATGTGGGGGCAAAAAAAATATAGCAAATTATAGTCTATACAAGGAAATAACTTTTTAAAAGAGCTAATAGAATTACACATTTTCAGCTAACTAAATAGTTAGTTAGTCCCTCCAGCTCCAGCGCCGATGGGTGTATATATTACTTTTTATCTTAAAGTGCTGCCCAATTTTCACATTTAATTGTGTTTCTAAATCAGAGACTTTCTCGACTGTTCTAGAGAGGAGAAACTTCTTAACTTATGACTATGTATCTGGATAAACTAAGACGTTAAAAATGAGCTGTGTCCTCAGAGGGCTCTTGCAAAACCATGTTTGACTAAACTAATTTCCTGTTAGAGCTCTTTATTTGGACGAGAGTATAATAAAGTGGGTGATCTCTGACTGAGTCTCATTATCAGGGGGACGTTTAGAGAGATCTTTGTCTCAGGATGCCAGAATAGTTTTTCCATCAGGGGACGCCAAAGTGTGACAGTCTCAGATTAAGCTCACTTTAATGACACACTTACACTCAGTTAAGACTGTCAGACAGAGTAGGGCTATTCAGCTACAGTCCTGGAGGGCCACTGCACTGCAGAGTGTAGCTCCAAAACCTTTATGGACTTTAGTTCATGTCTGTTTGCTTTGAGGCCATCTATATGTGACCCTGGACCACAAAACCAGTCATAAGTTGCACGGGTATATTTGTGGCCAACAATACATTGTATGGGTCCAAATGATTGTTTTTTTCTTTTATGCCAAAATCATTAGGATATTAAGTAAAGATCATGTTCCATGAAGATATTTTGTAAATTTCCTACAGTGAATATATAAAAAAAATATTAGTAGTAGTAATATGTGTTGCACCCTCTAATAGTTGCCTCAGCCAAATATTGTTCTATCCTAACAAACCATATATGGAAAGCTTATTTAGTCAGCCTTCAGTTGATGTATAAATAAAAAAAATAAAAAAAGACCCTTATGACTGGTTTTGTGGTCCAGGGTCACATACGTGTACTCCTAAAGTAGAACATTTTAAAAGTAAAACTCTCTTTCAGGAAATTGGGCCAATAATAACATTCATATACATAATATAATCTTAATATGATTTTACACAACATTAAACAAGAAGTGAATATTAAGTCCTTTTAGACAATATTGCCAGTTGTGTCTATTTTTGCTTTGCTTTTTTTTTTTTTTTTTTGCTTTTTTTTTTTGCTTTGACAATTTCATTGCTAAATGAATCAGTGTTATTGAACGAATAATTTGTGAATGTGAATGATTTAACGACTTACTCATAGGGACACTTGTTGGTTATTTTAATATTATTTATATAACATTATAGTGTTTATTAATATTTTGAGTAATCATTTATTTTATATTTTTATTTCAATTATAGTTTGATTTAGTAATCTTTTTTAGTAATTGATTAGTAATCATTTTTGTGCTTTTGTCATTTTTATTGTTTTTTTTACATTTCCATTTAGCAAGTTATTTTATTAAAATTTTAGTAATTTTAAAACTTATTGTATATCATACTTATTTAACCTTTTTTATCTAATAATTTATATTTTGTTTATATCTTATTTTATATCACATATTTCTGACAAATATTTAACAAATTCAGCACAGAGCTGAACCACTAAAGTGCTTTCTGCCTTGAAACGTGTAGCGTATTCAGTGTGTTGACGTAATTTCTACTGAAACAGGAAGAAGGGCGGGACATATCGAGCAAGCCCTCCCCTTTTTAAAATAGCCAATAGCGGTTTATTTATAGTCAAGTCAAATCACCTTTATTTACATAGCGCTTTTTACAATACAGATTGTTTCAAAGCAGCTTTACAGTGATAATGCAACAAAATTTGTTTAGGCTGTATAGCCGCTCTGGAGAAAACAGTGATGTCATCCAGCTCAGTTCAATTTGCCAGCTGAGTTTAATTCAGTTTATATCACAGCTCAGCCAGAGACGTTGAGCTTGGCAAAGCCACATTTGACTGTTTATGACAGCCACAGTGTAAGAGATTCCCCTTTTAGATTCAATATGAAACCGTTACTAAAGCAAAACAGTGAACGTAATCATGCTGAGAATGTGTAGTTTGAAAAGTATGTAATTTATGTTGGTACTGTTATCTCTTCTACTCGTCAGTGCTGTTTCTAAGGCAGAGTCTGTCTAACCGTTTCTCCTCCTAATCTCCCATATCGCTTTAAAATATAGCATTCTGTGTAGAATTCAAATGAGTCCGATACATTCTCTGCGTTGCGGCGGTGCGAGTGACTCTAATGCGAAACCAGACTTAATTTGCCCCAAGGGAAAGCACTGTCTGATTCGTTCCCTATCCCCTATATAGTGCATTATGTGCCATTTACCATATAGAAAATAATAATTGTGTGAACAAGTGACTATTTCAGCCACAGCTTCTGTGTCTATTTATAATGTAGGTGGCAGGATGCTTCAGATTCTAGAGAGCATGTGATTGGACAGAAAATCTGATGAGAAGCTGAAGAGCAGAGTGATGTCATCAAAATCATTGCTCCATATTGGCGGAAGTGAGAGACTGTAAATTTTGAATGCTTATATTTTCTAAATGCAAATTTTATCATTGTTTTGGAGCACACTGGCTTATAGATAACCTTAAAGGGTTAGTTCACCAAAAAAATCAAAATTCTGTTATTAATTACTCACCCTCGTGCGTTCCAAAACCGCAAGACATTCATTCATCTCCGGAACACAAATTAAGATATTTTTGATGAAATCCGAGAGCTTTCTGACCCCTCCATAGACAGCAATTTAATTAACACTTTCAAGGCCCAGAAAGGTAGTAAAACCATTCATGTGACTCCAGTGGTTCAACCTTAATTTAATGAAGCTTCAAGAATACTTTTTGTGCGCAAAAAACTAACAAAAATAACGACTTTATTCAACAATTTCTTCACGTCTGTGTCAGTCTCCTACGCTGCTGACGTAGTAAATACAGTGCAGCACTTTCGATTTACGGCAGAGCTACGTCAGAACACCAGCTTACCATTGGCCGACGCTGTTCACATGAGCACCACGACGCATGTGTGCGATGCTGACGCAAGAGCTGACCAACGTAAACGGCGTAGGAGACTGACACAGATGAGAAGAAATTGTTAAAATAGTCGTTATTTTTGTTTGTTTTTTGCGCACAAAAAGCATTCTTGTTGCTTCATAAAATATAGGTTGAACCACTGGAGTCACATGGACTATTTTAATGATGTCTTTACTACCTTTCTGGACCTTGAAAATGTTAATTAAATTGCTGTCTATGGAGAGGTCAGAAACTTCTCGGATTTCATCAAAAATATCTTAATTTGTGTTCTGAAGATGAACGAAGGTCTTACGGGTTTGGAATGACATGAGGGTGAGTAATTAATGACATAATTTTCATTTTTGGGTGAACTATCCCTTTAAGGCTAACATATGCATTCTAAAAGTAAAAAAACATACATTTTGATTTTATAGGGACTTTAACATGGTTTTTAAGGGTTGGGGTTAACCTTTAACCCAGATGTTAAAAATGTGCTGTAATTCAAAAGCAAAGAGGCACAAAGTGTATATTTTGTATTCTTTGAATTGCAGTATTATAAATTCCATAGATTGTTTCATCAGTCATTCCTTTTATGACCAGATTAATCTGGAATGTTCTGGAAGAGCATTGCTGGTGAATATCCTTTCAAGTTTTACCATAGGAACTGAGTCCGCAAGGACAGGTTTCAGGGCTGGTTTTGGACAGCTTTTTATATGATGTTGGGTTCCTGTTAGTGCTGGTCTGAATACAATTTTTGAGCTTCGTAGCTTTGGTAGTAATCAACAACGAATATTCGAAGCTTCGGAGGTAGGGGGCTGAACATATTCTTCTCTCTAATAAAGGCAGGAATCTCGAGAAGTGGCGCGCCTCACACGGGCAGGGCTTATATGCTCCGAGAACAGACACTGCACTAGTGATACAAAACACACAGGTCTGATACGTCCCAGTAAATTCTTACGTTTGAGTTTTAACAAGCACCTATATTTCATTTAGATTGATAATAACGGGTAATAGGCTTGCTGCGATAGTCAGCCCCAACCGCGGCACCACCCCTCACCGTCTCTTTGTTTTTTATATAGTAATAAAATAATCAGTTAGAGAACTTTCGGTTTAGAATTAGCAAATTAAAAGCCCCCTCGGTGATACTGGTTGTCACATCCCTAAAGGGTAAAAAAGCGAATACATTTTGTTTCTATTATTCTATTTTCCACAATGTCAAACCAGTAGCTTAACCCAAAATGCAAGCTCAGGCATGCGCTTTTGTCCATACAAGCTCATGCAGTTGTGTGCTCTAGACAGAATACTTTAGTAGGCTAAGAAGAAGCAAATATATTTATTAAGTATAACGAGGTTGGGTTCCTTCAACTGTCCATCCTATTAAAAATGACTAGGCTATATAAGATAATTGTAAAAAAGAGTATTGTACTTTGCCAGATTTTATAGTGTAAACAAATTCAAGTGCGAATGAGAACCATTTCGAGGGGGATGCCAGGTGTGCAAAAAAGCAAACAAAAAAAACACACAAATATTCGAATCCCAAATTTAAAAATGGAATACCAACCCACCGAACGAATATTCGGTTCCAGCCCTAGTTACTGTCAGGTTTTAGTTTGTAATTCCTAAAAACCAAACTTATTTTGTGTGAGAGTCTTTGCAATCGGGTCTACTCGCTTAGAGAGGAAATCAACATTTATATTTAGTCTTAATATCTGATTGCACCAGTCAGGTCAAATCACATGGGCCGAGTTTGGGCTTTAACTTGATGTGTAGTTTCGGGCTCCTTTGCTGAATGGCACGTTTTGTTCAATCATTGTCATAATCCCACTGCAGCACAAGGAAGTTTTGGGGAAAGCAGTGGCACACGTGCCAAATGCATTTTGGGACATTGTATGACCTGACATGAGCCTCGTTTACTCTTTTTTTGGATGGTTAGCTTTCCCATTAATGCTGTATGTTGCATTTGATTTGACAACCAGATGTCAGTAACATTAGTCAGTAACATCTTTCAGGGGTTTATTATATGCCAAAAGATGTCAAATCAAATCACACCCTTTTTCAAGTGTTTGCAGCAGACTACATGTGACACACTGCAAAATGAGAATGCCATCTGCATTATAAACGTATCCAAATGTATCACACTCACACATACACACGTAGTCCCATCCAGATGGATTGTCTTCACTCTCACTGTTGAGAGCAGCACCGAGCCGCTGGTGAGAGACTGCAGTTATTTCAGTCTCATTGCAGTCTCTCTCTCTCTCTTCCTCTTCCACTCTCTCTTTCCTCTCTCCTTATCGTCTCTGATTGAGCATCATTCTCACATGCTACGCTTTCATGCCTCCTCTTTCACACTCACTCTCTCTCCATTTCTGTTAGCTTCTCCTTCACTTACAGCCCCAGTGATCATGTCGCATCCCTCTCTCTCTAGGTCCTCTCCTCCGCCTGTCTGCTTTTGTTTACATATATCTTCATCAAACTGACTGTTTTTTTGTGCCAGCCGAACTGCATTCGCCTGTTTTTTGGTGAGAGGACATTTAGATGCGGGACACAACGTATTTTTCACCTTGCAGCTCACTCATCTGGACGGCTTTCGGAAAGGGGGTCCTGTTCAGTCCTGGACTTTCAGGAATACATTGATCATCCGGTTTGCTGCCCGACGAGTGTTTTCCCAGAGTCCCGGAGTCTGTTGCATAGCTGTGCTTCTCCTGTGGTGCATTCGGACTGCTCTTATAGTCTCTGTGATGAGCGTGGGCTTAAGAAAACCCCCCTCTGCCTGTGTTCAGCCTGAGGAGAAACACCGCTGAGGGTCAGCTAAGATCAGTGGAGAGGAAAGAGTAACAAAAAGGAGGCAACACGAAGAGAAGAGTGAAGGACAAAGCAGGACCCCACAGGTTAAGAAGAGCATCAAACGGCGGCACAGACGGGATCAGCTCCTGTTGGGAATAAGAGCGAGAGTGTAAGAAAGAGAGTTTAGAATTTTTAAACTCTAAACTAGCAACTAAACTCTTCAGCTTTTGAGATCCAACCAATAACTGCATCCCGATTCTCTTGGACTTCCAGAACAAGCTGTGTCAGTTTTCCCTGCTCAAGTTCCTTTGCAGCAAACAGCCATGCAGGTGTCCTTCGCGTGTACGGATCACGGGTTGAAGGCCCCGCGCACCAGCGAGCCGAACAAGCAGAACACATCGAGTCCGAACACGGCCAGCGCGGCACGGGCACGGTTCCGAACGGTGGCGCTGATTGCTCGCAGCCTGGGCTCCTTCACGCACAGGCACCACATTTCCCTGAAAGAGTCCACTGGAAAACTCACCGGCATGAAGTACAGGTACGGAAAACTTCCGGCAACCACAGAAAACTCTGATGGTATTGCTGCATCAGTTCTGACACAGTTTGAGTATCTTTTTACACTGACAGCTTAGAGTTTTGATAATTCTTTTTATACAAAAAAAAAATGGAAAAGGTTTTTATAAAAAAATAGCAATTTACTCTGTGAATAAACAAACTTATTTTTTACTGAAATCTTAAAGGAATAGTTCAGTTAAAAAAGAAAATTCTGTCGTAGTTTACTCAACCTCATGTTGTTCCAAACTTAAATGACTTTCTTTGGTGGAACACAAAATATTTTGAAATAATTTAAAAGTCATTGGGGTCCAAAACAACACTGCTGGACCTAAAGTAACTGACTTACAAAAAAAAGATATGAGCCAGCTTTTAACTGCCAAGCTGCAAGTTATTATCATGTTTTGGCCATCGTTACAGTTGCAGGATTTTGTGAGTAGCAACTAGCAATTAAACATAACTGTATTACCTGTGCTTCTGTAAAACTCTGACAGAAACAGGCGTGGCATGCACTTGCATCACAGCTCCCCCTACTGTGTGGATCAGTTTCTTCATTGTTACATTTTGAATTCTGCTTTCATCATTTGCAATGTTTCAGTTGCATCTTTAGTGATTTTGCAACTGTTTATTATGTCTTGTTGTCTAAAGAGGTGGACTTGGAGGTTTTTGAAAAACATGGACTTAGCTGGTTTTGCAGCAAAAGACAGTTAAATTTGTTAAATACCAATGAATTGACTAAAGTGACATTTTTGAAAATATGGCATTTCAATAATTGACTAATAACCTTTTCATTGCCATTAAAGTGAAATTACTTAACCTAAACATAGGAGCCTGGTAAAAATGCTCATTTAAAAGAAAACATGTCAGACGGACTTCATATGTATTCATAATGTATGTATGTAAAATAATGCGATTAAACATATAAATAAAAACTGAATGAAACTGAAAAACGCTGGCGGGGAAAGAGTAAAGAGTTTATAGTTCATGCAGAAAAATGTATAAAAGTCTTAAAGTGATTGTTGGTGTGGTTAATAATGAGATTTAGTGGAGTGATTGGTGAAGTGAAAAGTAAATTGTGATTGGCTAAATTTTTTACACTTAAATCGAACAGCGGTTTCTTGTCTCGTGTGTGAAATAGTGAATTAGAGTAAAGCCTGGTGCAGAGAGCAGAAAACATTCAGTGTGTGTGTGTGTGTATGTGTGTGAATATGAGGGGGAGGTGTGAACTAATGGTTTTTGTGCTGGAAATAATTAATTGCATCTGAGACACAAGTATACCACAAGCATGCAACAGTTATTGCATATCTACTAGTTTCCATAACGACAGAGAACTGGCAGTTTGCCTGCGCTTTAATCTAATTGGACACATTAGCTGTCGGACGGGTCATAATTGGGCAGCAGGGTAAACCTGAACACCCTCGGCTGACGTCCAGCTTCACGCACTCGTGTTTGAAATGTATTACTTTTCTACACTTTCAATGAATTAATTGAGTGATTAAAAGGGCTATTTCATGAGGAAATTAATTTGTCTTGATCTTTTGAAATAAGAGTTTGATGTTCTATGAAAACATACTGTAAATTTTAGAACAGATACAGTATTCGAGATACTTTAATTCCTGAACAGCAGAAGTGCAAATGATAATATTAAAATGTGAGAAACCTTGTGCTGCTCCTGCTGCTACCTGTATATCTTTTCCAAAGGATCTCAGTGTTAGGAAAGTGTGGCTGAAGTTTTATTTTTAACAAGATCCGGGTCATTTTAGTCTGACCTTAAAGAGTTTGTGTGGCACATTTCAGCACGGATTGTTTTGTGAACATGTCACAAGGTAACACAGGCATTGCAGAGAGGTTGTTATTGAAGGATGGAGCAGCGCAAGCTATATCTTACTTGACGGCAAACCCATCCTGTGTAAGCACAGCAAAGAGCTGTTCATTTTACATGCAAAGAGGCTACTTACATACAGTCTTAAAGGAACAGCAGCAAAATTCTAAGGGTAAGGAAAAGAGGGTGGAAAATGGTTAAATGATTTGTGATTTTGAGAAAGGGTAATATAACAGTTTTTTTAGTTAGTTTTCAAGACTATTTCCCCTCCCTTTCTCAAAATCACAAATCATTTAACCATTTTCCACCCTCTTTTCCTTACCCTATATGATCCTTAAAAAATGATGTCCGGCCTAGCAAAATTTACATCTTCGCACTTTATTCAAATATTATTCCAATTTGTTAAAGATTTTGTATGCATACTGCATAGTTGAGCTTGGAGTCAATTGTTTTATTTGTGATAACGCAATAAAACATGCAAAACTGTGTGGGCCACACATAATTTTTGTCAGGCAGTCATACAAAGAAATTATGAAAACAAGAGTGAATTAAAGTAGAGAACCAACTAATTATTATTACTGATGTAGTCAATATATGCTATTCCTGCGAGCTTTGCATAGTAAAATAAAACCTGTAGCTGTAGTTTACAAATGTCCCCTCCTTCCTAATGTGTATGCACCGAACAGGCATAACATTATGACCACTGACAGGTGTAGTGAATAACACTGATTACCTCTTCATCACGGCACCTGTTAGTGGGTGGGATATATTAGGCAGCAAGTGAACACAAGTTGATGTGTTAGATGCAGGAAAAATGGGTAAGCGTAGCAAGGGCTGAATTGTGATGGCTAGACGACTGGGTCAGAGCATTTCCAAAACTGCAGCTCTCATGGGTTGTTCCCATTCTGCAGTGGCCAGTATCTATCAAAAGTGGTCCAAGGAAGGAACAGTGGTGAACCGGCGACAGGGTCATGGGCGGCAAAGGCTCACTGATGCACATGAGGAGCGAAGGCTGGCCCGTGTGGTCCAATCAAACAGACAAGGTACTGTAGCTTGTTTAAGAAGTTAATGCTGGTTCTGATAGAAAGGTGTCAGAATACACAGTGCATCGCAGTTTGTTGCGTATGGGGCTGCATAGTCAGAGACCAGTCAGGGTGCCCATGCTGACACCTTTCACCACCGAAAGCGCCAACAGTGAGCATGTGAGCATCAGAACTGCACCACAGAGCAATGGAAGAAGGTGGCCTAGTCTGATGAATCACGTTTTCTTTTACATCACGTGGATGGCTGGGTGTGTGTGCGTCACTTACCTGGGGAACACATGGCACCAGGATGCACTATGGGAAGAAGGCAAGCCGGCGGAGGCAGTGTGATGCTTTGGGCAATGTTCTGCTGGGAAACCTTGGGTTACTTTGGTTTGAGGAGCACAATAACGAGTTTGAGGTGTTGACTTGGCCTCCAAATTCCCCAGATCTCAATCCAGTTGTGCATCTGTGGGATGTGCTGAACAAACAATCCGATCCATGGAGCCCCCACCTCACATTTTACAGGACTTAAAGGATCTGCTGATAACATCTTGGTGCCAGATACCACAGTACACCTTCAGTGGTCTAGTGGAGTCCATGCCTCGACGGGTCAGGGCTGTTTTGGCAGCTAAAGCGGAAGACCAACACAATATTAGGAAGGTGGTCATTATGTTATGCCTGGTCGGTGTACACACACACACACACACACAGTAGGAAGGACATTTGCAAACTACCGCTACAGGTTTTATTTTACTTCATGTCTATATATATATATATATATAATGTTAGAAAAAGCTGAGGAGATATTAAATTACCATATTTGACTTATTAAGGTCATAATAAAGTCACGTAACAAAACAAAACTGTTATTTCCAACTGTCAGAGGCAAACACACTGGTTGCAGGGCACAACCTGCCTCTTATAGGTTGTTTTCACAGGGAAAAGTTAACCATGAGTAATGACCCTCTGTTTATCCGTATATGTCGGATGTCCTGAAGAAAAAAATATCTGTCTCTGTGGTTTAATCATCTGCCACTCACTGTGATTTAATCTTTAGAAATAGCAATCACTCTGACAGCGTAGAACCTCGGGTCTTTTTGCAACATTATTTTTTTCTAGAAAGTCCTGCTTACATTTTTTACATTTTTACATTTTTCTGTTGCACCGTGTGTGATTAAGTGATTACGAGTTATCTTAATCTGTGATTAAGAGTGTGTGTTTGTAGTGATTAATCAGAAAAATGAATGTAATTGAAGAAATATGTGACATGAAAGTAAATAGATGTTCCATTTCTGTGTTTGTTCTGCTCAAGGTTCAGAAATAACTTTCTGCTGCACAAGCTAATGGCAAGTATGTTGAGAAAATGTACATGCCATTATGTTTTACTGTATTTTGCATAATTTCCTTTATTTATTTAGTCCCTTTTGAGAAAGGAATTATTTAACATTTTCATTTTTTTTATCAGAGAATGATTTTGTTCCTCATTTTATTCGGGTTGCAAAAACAATAGATCAAAATTGAATGAAATAAAACAATTTATTTAATTATTTTGCTCTCATTTGGTCCTTGGTGAGTGTTAAATTTGTGCCAGGCTTCTGCTTAACCTAATCATATAACCCTGTCCTAACTATTCTGAGCAGTAAGGCTTTTTTCTGTTTCTCTCTTTCTCTCTCTCTCTCTCTCTCTCCCTCTCTTTCTGTCTCCCATACTCTCTGACTTTATAAATGACAAGAAGACTTAAGATATAGTTTAAAAACCTTTGATGTCCACAGATTTGTAAAAGGCCATATCTTAGCGGGTCCAAGGGATTAAGCATTAGCATTGTGTGTGTGTGTGTTTTATCTCTCTTTATTTGTTCAAATCATAGAAGTGTAATTTTGCCTGCTATTTCTGAATTCATAGCACTGAAGCAAACAGTTACAGTGTTTCATGGTTCATTGGCCGGTGTTGCACAGTCCAGATGGGCAGTCGTGCTGTGTTTGTGTGTGTGTGTGTGTGTGTGTGTGTATGCGCATTTGTCCTTGTCATTGTATTTGTGTGGGCCTCTGTTTCCTTGGCCATTGGCCTATTAAAAATCAATCAGTGTATGTGTTAGTATTGTTTTGCTTGTAATAATTTTTCTTTACACTATAATGGTCTGTTGTGCTAATGTGTGTTTTTGTGTGAGTGTAACACAGCAGCAGAGAGTCACTGTGTTCCAGAATCTTCTGAAGCACATGCAGAATAAGGAGACCTAACAGACACCCTAAAGGGCACAGAAATATTTCACTTTTTCATTTTCTGGGTTTGTTGGGAGAGACTTTGATATTTATATTTTTTACTAATCATTTTCTTAAACTAGTTTACTGAAGACTACCAGGAAAGTTATATAAGCTTACTTCACAATATGTGCACATTCATTATCATCATGAAAACGGCTTCGTTAATGCTTCTTGTCCCCTCACATTGACAGTTACTAATTATTACATTACTTGAATCACGTACATTATATAGGCATATTTTCCATTTAAAATGGCGAAATTAGACAAAACTTTATTGGTTTTGCATCCCTGATTACCTGCGTTTACTGAAGCGTCAGGTTTGGCTGGAATTCGCGCCCAGCAGCTTCTGTGAACTTAAAGCCCGCCTACTTTGATTTGATTGGTCATCTCAATATTTTGACATTGACGAGCGGTGACAGACCACTGAGGCAGCTCAGATGAGAAGATCTTGGTGCTGTGCAATATTCATGCAGCACTAAAGTAGAGTTAAAGGGGTGATTGATTATGATTTCACTTTTTTACCCTTAGAGTTGCTGTTTGAGCATAAACACAAAAAGTTCAAAGCAAAGGGAGATATTTTATTTTAAAGAAATCGCTTTTTAAAGCTGCAGTCCGTAACTTTTTTTGGTTAAAAATGATCCAAAATAAATTTTTGAGCAAGTACACAACAAGCCAGTATTCAAAACTATCTCCTTACCTTAGCCCCATTCACAACGGTAAGCTTGTAATAATGTGTTATAATTTGAGTGGTACTGGTGGATTTCCGCTGGAAATTCAAGCATGTCTTTGCATCATTACGTCACGTCTGTATACATAAAGAAAGAGTCCGGCTAGTAGTATCGCATGTGAGGAGTGGACCGATGTTCTTCAGCGGATCATTTTCTCAAAGCAGCTGGAGTAATTAAACTTATCATTTTGATGGCGGATTGCAATCCAGAAAGGCCCAAATGACATTATCAGTGACAACTGGAGATTCACCCGTAGTCAAAAACAAAAGAATAGACTGTACGGAAATTGAAATCTACAGGTAACGCTAATAAACACTAAATACGTGTAGTCCCGCAATGCTAATGCTGTTAACATTAACAATTTGAGAACAAAGTATAACAATAATAATAATTTGCACGGTTTGATGTTATACGAGCGATTGTTAGATTTAATCACCGTTGGTAGTGCGATTTTATTGTAATGTTTTGTTCCCAAAAGTGGCAGACGTGACATTTTCCAGTGAAAATTATTTTTAGGTTATACTCCAAGACGTAGATTCTGTGATTCTGAAGTACAGTATCCACACCGGTGCGTTGACTGACAGCAAAGCCACACACACTCCTCAAAACATTAGATATATCCACGCTGAGGAGCCGAGCCGAAGCACAACTCTCGTACAAATGATAACTCAGCAAATAACTGCAATTGCAGGTTTCAAACAGAGATGGCGACACAGAGGCAAAACGTATCGACTGCAGCTTTAAGGACTACAACAAACGGCTGGTAGGGACTACAACTAGCTTATTCATGGGTTAGTGACATCACAACCGTAATTAAACTAAACTATACCTGTTATATCTCCATGCAGCATATATTCTCTGTGCAATTTACAACAGTTCTTACATGAGAGATTTATAGATTATCATGACAGAATATGCTAATCAATGACTTATATAATTAGCCACATCAGCTGCATAAATTCATCAACTAACCATTCAGAAACGTCCTGTTGCATTCTACATGTTGTCACTTATTCTTGAGTCTCTCCATCACTGTCCGACTCCAGTTTGAACATAAAAGGCTGAACAGTTTCAGACCTTTTCATGTCTGTGTGAGGTAATTGGAGCTGCTAAATCAAGCTCTTGAAGCTCCGCCCTCTTCTAGAAAAGGAGGCCGGGAGCAGCTGCTCATTTGCATTTAAAGGGACACACACAAAAACGGCGCGTTTTTGCTCACCCTCAAAAAGTGACAATTTGAACATGCTATAAAAATTATCTGTGGGGCATTTTGAGCTAAAACTTCACATACACACTCTGAGGACAACAGAGACTTATTTTGCATCTCGTATAAAGGGGCATTTAGGACCCCTTTAATATTATGCAATTATTTCACAACCTTTATTATATACACCTTGGAAAAATACCAAAGTCCAGACCTCGGTGACCTCATAGCTGGCTACTGCCATGGCTATATTGTACAGCAGCAGCATGTTTTACTTGCTCACAGTAGTGTGTCGTGTATATATAGGCAGTAGCCAGTCCCATACTTGTTCTGCAGCAGCAGCAATAACAGCAGCAGCAGCAGCAGATCTATACCACCAAGACCAAACATATCAACATTGTCATATCCATTACCATGCCAAACCATCCTAGAGTTGTCATGATAAAACTAATCTTATAGTTAGTTAGTTAGTTAGTTTGTGTAGGCAAGTAAAATATACGGTCTGAGCAACATTAGGGTGAGTAGATGATGACAGCATTTTAATTTCAGGGGAACTATGCCTTTAATTGTCAGATGAGCTTTGCTAGAGATAACTGAGGAACATCCTGTGATGCCTAGAAAATCCCTTCCTGCACACAGTTTCCAATCTGTTAATAATCGTATTGCGTTATTCATTTTCTGAGGAGGCTAAATAGTTTTATTTTAAAACTACTTAATTTTTATTAAAAGATAGGATGGTGCACTTGCACACAGTGGTAATATCATTCAGAACACACACACAGTAGTTAGTTAACACACTCTGCAGCAGTCCCACACTGCTCTGAACTTGTTATCAATTCTGTTTTACGATGACTACAGTATCACAAGAGACAGTAATGAGGCCTCACACTTACACACACTCTTACAAGCTCATACTCTTACAACAGTCTTACTGAAACACTCCATGCAGGGTGCATACAAATTCAACGGTCATACTGAAAAATATTTAAATGCTTCCCTTTTATCTGTCTGGTCCCCCAAATGCTTAATGTTGTTTAGTTTATTAAAACCCTTACAAAAACGTATTGCAACGGTATCATAGTACTTTAGTATATACTATGGTACTGTATTTTTGATACATGGTACATGATTTTTTGGACATGGTACCATAGTAATATAATGGAACACTACCGTTCAAAAGTTTGGGGCCAGTACGTTTTTTAAAGAAATTTAAATTTCTATTCAGCAAGGACACATTAAATCGATCAAAAGTGACAGTAAAAACATTTATAATGTTACAAAAGATTTCAATTTCAAATAAATATTTTCTGTTCATCAAAGAATCCTGTAAAAAAAAAAAAAAAATCATAGTTTCCACAAAAATATTAAGCAGCGCAACTTTTTTCAACATTGATATTAAGAAATGTCTCTTGAACAGCAAATCAACGTATTAGAATGCTTTCTGAAGGATCATGTGACAAAGACTTTATGGCTGCTGAATTCAGCTTTAACTTAGTAGTTTTCAAATATATTAAAGATATTTTTAAATATTTTAAAACGAAAACAAAATTATTTCAAAATGTATTAATATGTCACAATAATACTGTTTTTACTGTTGTTTTATTTTTTTGGTGGGCATGAGACTTTAATAAACCTATCAAAACTTTTGAACGTAAAGTATATTTTGGATATATTTTTTACTATGGTAGTACTTTTGGAAGTACTTTGGAGTCCCATTTAAAACACCATGGTACATGAATTTCAGTAAAAAAGAAAATACTGTAGTGGTACTATGGTAGTTTGGAATATACCATGGTACTGACGTTCATATTCCATGGTATTTATATGGTACTTCCAAAAATACCATGCTATTACTATGGCAAATGTCTGAAAAAACTACCACTGCTATGATACTTTTTAAGTACACCGTTGTACTATAGTGTCTAAACTGTGGTACCAACCATAGTTACAATGGTACCATGCTCAGAAAAACATGTAATTTTTATGGTAGCATGTCCGGACACATGGTGATACCACGTTTTGTAACTGATAGAAGTGATTCTGTGTTGTTATGTTGTGTCGAGCATCCAGTCAAACAAGGAAAAACCTGTTGTGTTCCTATATCCGCAGTCATGCACATGTACAAACAAATGAGTCCTGCTTTCCTGTCATCTGTTCTTCACACACCTTCCTCTGAACAATGTCAGTGAGACGATACACCATTTCCATTGACTTGCTGAGGCATTTCTGAGCTCTTCTGTCACAGAGTCTCTCAGTTCTTCAGTTCTCTGACTCATGAGGAAGGATCTATTGACACCCAGCAGCGTGCGTGTCTGCTACCCGGAAAAAGACGCACACCCCCATCACGCGGAGAAAAGGGAGTTTTAAATTATATATGTCTGCAGCTGAGAATGTGCTGCGGTTGTAATGTCACACAAACTAATAATGGCTACAAAAACGTCAGACGAAAAATAGTGGGAGATGATGTTTGGGTGACATGCATGATCAGTGTGAAGGATGAAGCCACCATTTATAAAAACAACAGATTTGCATTATTTGAAAAGGCAATAATCTGAGAAACCTGACCTGACCTGACCTGCAGGAATAAGACCGAGAGATAAAGTAGATCATTAATTTTGTTTTATTCTTACCCAGATTGTTTAAGGATGTTGATATGCAGATATTTGAAGGGAATGTGAACTGTCCTGATTTGGTATTCTCATCGTAAACTGAGAATCAGGGGGTGGGTGTCCGCAAGCCAAAATCAATGTTCTTGGTTTCCCTCCAAATGCATGCTAACTCAATTCCTGCGAGGCAATGCACAGCTTCACAAACACACAGGAATATTCAAGTACCATGTCTGGATGTACCTGCTAAAATAATCCCCCAAAATTCAGAAAATCCATGTTGATCATCTTATTACGATGCAAAATCAGGTTTTGAGGCTGGCAGAGTTAGTTCCAGACATCAGGAGCTGTTGCTCTGGTATTTTTAACTAAAAAGAAAATGTGAGTGGCATTGCCCGTGCAAAACCCGCCACTACGATGTTAAGGTGTTGTGGGTGGTTGTCAGGATGTTGCTATGTGGTTGCTAAGGCGTTCTGAGTGTTTTTTAGTGCTTTTCTATGTGGTTGCCTGGATTCTCTGGGTGTCTCTATGATATTGTGGTCAATAACTATGACTCGGGTCTCTCCTTCAATGCAAGTTTATGGGATGTAAGTTCAATCAGATAGAAAAGCAATATTGCACCTCTTCTCAACAATCCACATTATTTGAAGTGTCATTTAGCTCTGTAGCACAAACAAATTACGTGCCAAAGTTTATTACTTCCGTTCTGATAGAGAGATAGATGGATAGATAGATGGTTGGTTGATAGATAGATAGATAGATAGATAGATAGATAGATGGATGGATGGATGGATGGATGGATGGATGGAGATGAATGGATGGATAGAGAAATAGATGGATGGATAGAGAGATAGATATATGGATGGGTGGATGGATAAATGGATGTATGGGTGGATGGATAGATAGAGAGATAGATAGATGGGTGGATGGAGATGGATGGATAGAGAGATAGCAAGATAGGTGGATGAATGGATGGATAGATAGATACAGACAGATAGATAGATCGATAGATAGACAGATTGTCCTTCCTGCAAACAGTAAAACAAACTGCACTTAGTGTACATGTGTTTATCATAATCACAGGATAAAAACACATTTGTCCTCAAAGCAATTTGAGGACAGTATCAGTGAACCATAGAGCAAACTGATGAGGTGTCATCTCTGACTCAGTCGGGCATTAAAAGGACGCCACATATCACAGTACAGGAAATTTTAATGATAGAGGAGTGAAAATGGATTGCTGAGGTATTACTGTAACCAGGGCCACTGTTAAAGTCACAACCGTACCCTGATGAATAGAGCTGTAGCTAATGTATTTTATATTGTAGCCAATAATATGATCTAAATGGGAGGCCCAAGCCATAAAAAGTGTAGATCTTTGGGGCATAAATACCAGCCAGCCATTTTTGTGTGTGTGTGCATTCACGTGTACTTTTTTAAAGCTATTAGAGTTTTTGTTCTCTGGTAATAGCTATCTTAAATCAAATGAAGTGCGGTAAGAGTAGTAGCGGTCTCCGTGGATCAAACATTCAGTTGTCATCTGCACTGAGAGAAAATTAAAATAGTTTCCTCTAGGTCCAAAAAGGAGGTCCATTATTCACATGCACCACAGTCCCAGTGTGGGAGAGAGCTCATGAATGGTTTTATGAAAACCAAATAGCAGAAAAAATGCTTGAAGAGTTAGGACCTTGGTGGCTTTTTAAAAGTGTTATTTTCCTTTAACTTTTGAAATAAAAGTGTTCAGTGCACTATGAAAACATCTGTCTCATCTGTCACAGTGCCTACACTCCAAAGCTCTTCTGAAAGTTTTAAAGATGTCTAAAAATATAAATTAAAAACTTTGTTAATTTCTTTTTACTGTTAGTCCAATTCACACTTTCAATTCACATAACATTTAAATTATTGTGGTTGTGGCCTATTCAAATTTCTACACATGATTGGAAGAATGGAGCCAATTTTTAATTTCAGAATTCTGCCTATCCTTGTATTGCAATAGTAATAATATTTGTACAAATTATATATATATGATATATATACAGTACTGTGCAAAAGTCTTAGGCACATTGGTATTTTCACACGAAAAGCCAGTTATTTATATCTTTTACTGTAGTGTGTCAGTAGGAAATATCAGTTTACATTTCCAAACATTCATTTTGCAATTAATTGTAATAATCCAGTGAGATTTTTTTTTTTTATGCACAAGAAGTCTGATAGCAGCCGGTCTGATCTCACCATCATCGAGTCTGTCTGTGATTACATGAAGAAACAGAAAAAACTGAGACAGACTAAATCCAGAAAAACTGAGGCAACGTCTCCCAGACACTTGAAGAAACCTTCCTGCAAAACTACATGAATAGGTGTAGGAATAGATGCAGGTGACAAAAGTCGTTTTAAACGCAAAGGGTGGTCACCCCAAGTATCGATTTGATTTAGTTAATAGAAGTTAATTCATAAATAAAAGCTATTTATGTTATTATTTTTGACAGCATTCTCACTTTAAAGCATTCTGACAAGCGTCTAAACTTTTCACAGTACTGTAGTTTTGCAGGTAGGTTTCCTCAAGTGAATGAATGTTTGGAAATGTAAACTGATATTTCCTACTGACACACTACAGTAAAAGATATAAATAACTGGCTTAAAAACATTTTTCGTGTGAAAATAAGCAGATATTCAGGGGATTTAAACTTAACATTAATTTAGCACATTTATTAAAATTAAAATAATAAAATAAAATAAAAAAGATAAAAAAAAAAATATATATATATATAAATAAAATAAAAAAAAAATAAAATAAAAAAAACAGGCCTGTCTGAAGTGAAGGCACTAGAACGTTATGTCCTTGGTAACAGATTTCTCACTTTCTCCACAGGAATCTTGGGAAGTCAGGACTGCGAGTGTCATGTCTTGGACTTGGTGAGTATATTTTGATTTATAAACCAGCAGCCATAAACCATAAACACCAAATCTGACACACTGAATATAAGTATCATAGATCTGTGATACGTTCACACAATATGTTTCAATGAAGTGCAGGCAACACATTGTGTGTTTGAAGAGTCACATGATCTTGAAAATGTTATCCTCCCTCCATTCATATTTAATTTATCATGAATTAAAACACAAGCTCACTAATTGCCTCACACACTCCACACACAGCGGGAGTGTGATGGGTTGACGCTTAATTTATTCTCTGTTCCCTTTTAGTTTTACGATTAGATGCTTTCATTAACAAGCTTTGTGAACGCAAACATAATGACTGTATGAATCGTTATTGACTTCTTTTTTAGAAAATCACGCAGTGTCTTATAGCAGGCATTTCAAATGCTGCTGGCTCCAGGAACCATGCAAGAGAACATGCAGTTTATTCCAATCTGGCAGTTCTGTATTTATATCGCTATAAAAACTAATGCAAGATACGCAAGAAAATAACAGCAGTGTCAGTTCTGGTCTGATGTTCTGCAGTGATTAATAAAATTCAAGAATTCTAATGCTGTATTGAAAATTTTATGTTTTGCCCACAAGAGCAAACATTTTCTGCTCACATGAAAACCACAGGGTATTGAAAACTGAATTGGTTTGGTGTGGACTGAACTAGGATAAGTGAGCTGGATTTTATTGTTGTCATACTAAAGGCATTCAGAAAGAGCATTGAGGAACAAACAGCTGCTATTCCACCATAAAAAAGCCCCGGGCTTATCTTCACAATCCATTTCCAAATGGTGTCTCTCTTATCTTAGATCAGAATTTTCTTTCTTTCCTCCATCCTACATCCAAATATACACTGTTTAAAAGTTTGGGGTTTGTAAGATTTTCAAAAGTCTCTTATGCTCACCAAAGCTGCATTTATTTGATCAATAATACAGTAAAAACAGTAATATTGTGAAATATTATTACAATTTAAAATAGCCAATTATTCCTGTGATGACAAAGCTGAGTTGTCAGCATCATTACTGTCAGGAAACGGGAAATCAAAGATGGCAGGCAGAAATGCAGGATCCAAATGCAGGGGAAATTTTTTATGAAAATAAACAATCAAAAAAACAGGAACAAAATAACACTGAGCGAAAACACAGGGAACAGAGAACACCTGCATACATAAAACGACGACCGACAGAGAACCAGAGGGCTATATATACACACAGGGAAGACTAGCTAAATGAGATAACAAGGGGTGTGGTGAATGGGAACACCTGGGGAGACTAATCAACATGAAAAACTACAAGAACTACAAAACCCCACAGGAAACAGGACACAGAAACAATGCACAGATAACCTTCAACATAAAAGTCCCACAGAGTGCCAGACACAGAAGCAGATGTGACACATTACTCCAGACTTCAGTGTCACATGATCTATCAGAAATCATTCTAATATGCTGATGTGCAGCTCAAGAAACATTTCGTATTAGGCTATTATCAATGTTGAATTCATCTTTGATGAATAGAAAGTTTAAAAAAAATATTTGAAATAGAAATCTTTTGTAGTGTTAACTTTACTGTCACTTTTGATTAATTTAATGCATCCTTGGTAATAAAAGTGTTATTTTCTTTAACAAAAAAAAAAAATCGTCACTAGGCCCTTTTTAGGGGGGCTCCCCTTTAAAACATATGAAACTGGCTTCGGCTTCGGCTTCGTCCTGTCTTTTAATCAGCACGTTTTTCAATCTGCAGCGGCGCCGAGCGAGGGCACGTCAGAAGCAGAGTTGTGTGTGTGTGTGTGTGTGTGTGTGTTCATCTAAGCCTCATTGGTCGGTCACCGCTCGTCAATGTCAAAATATTTGAGAAAACCAATCAAATCAGAGTAGGCTGAGCGCGAATTTTAGCAGCGCGACTCGACGTCAAGTGAGAGATATGCAAGTAGTTAAACTAAACATTTCATTTTTGTCAGCTGCTTCAAGTCAGAAATGTTAAACAAATGACAAAAATATTCAGGCAAATTAAACTTTTGTCTAATTTCGCCATTTTGAATTGAAAATTGGCCTATCTAATGTGGTTCATAATGTAGCCTAATTAACGAACAAGAAATATTAACAAAGCTGTTTTCATCAGATTAGGCATAATATTAATAATGAATGTGTACATATTGTAAATGAATATAATTCCATTTGTAGCCTTAATTAAATAAAAAAAGCTCAGCTTTTTTCAGCCTGTATTATGCATAAGATTAGTAATGAATGTGTGCATATTGTAAATTAATTTAAAAAAAACTACCTTTTTCTGGTAGCCTTCAATAAATTAACGTGTCTACGAAAATGATTCATAAAACTTATACATATCACTTAACCATATGTTTACTTTCTTCACTGATGAAAATTAATATATATATCAGTCAAAGCTCAGCTTTAGGGGACGAGACAGGGCAAGAGAAAAACAAAGAGAAAAAGAGAGATGTGGGGATAAGAAGAAAGACAAATAATCTACTGCCCACAGACATGGTTTTCAAGCTATATTGTTATCAAATTTTTTGGCCTTCAGAACATCTTAAAATGCACATATGTAGATCATAGAAATCAAAATTTTCTCGGGGGAGCATGCCCCCCAACCCCCCTAACTACGTCACATTTGGGATCTCACTGATTATAAAACCCTACTTAAATTCCTGGGTATGATTAAGGGATGTACAATATGGTCATGCAGAATAAGGCATTAATATTTTCCTTTATAAGTAGCCTAATGATAAACAGCCAATATCCTAATAATATGCATGCTAAAAAACTACTAGTTAATAGTGAGAATTAGACTCTAAACTAAAGTGTTACCATTTGTTTCATACCCTCACTGGGGGCTGAGCCCCCCTAAAATGAAAATCCTAGAATTGCCCCTGCCCCAAACTTTTGAATAGTAATGTACAAAAAATAAAATACCAAGAAAGTTGTTCCTTGTGGTACAATTGTACTTATTTTACAACATCCAGGTGTATTGTTAAGTATTAATTGTTGACTTTCACTATTATTGGCTAACAGACCCAGTATTATTAGCTAACAGGCCACAATATGTAAGATTTTTGGATTTAAAATATCCAAAAACCACTAGAACAGTGTTATATATTTTGTTGACTTGTGTACTTACATTATCCCCAATGTTTCCAAGAATGTTTAAATCCAGAGAAATAAGCAATTTTAACCAGGACATGGCCCGTGTCCGTGCGTCACCTATCACTGACATCATATCTGCGTTAACGTCGATTTCCGGATAATCCAAAATTTTGTAGAAACCATGGAGACACCAAAGAAGCTTTAATATATTATATTTATATATATATATTATATTATATTATATTATATGTTCTATTAGACAGATGAGCAACTGTTTGAATACATTTATCGACAGAAACCTAATCATTGTTATATAGCTCAACACTGTTAGCCATGTTGTTTAAATCACGTTTTCTTGATTTACCGCTAGTACCATGTTTTACCATGCCTAATATCGATCTAGCTTACTGTAGTGTGCAACAAGTGTCTCATAGTAGCCACCGAGTTAACGCACAGAGTAGCATTATTAACATAACTTTCAACACACTCAAATGTATCTAATTTGAATCAAAACAGCACTGCATTACCCCACATACACATGACCGGAAGAAGCAGTCGTCTGCGGCATAATAAAAGCTCCACTGCTCCCGAGCCATGTGTTGCACTTGTCTCTCATTGGCAATCGCTAATCCAGCGGCTCCTCGTTCCGCTCCAGCGGCTTTCAGCCCCACCCTGCTTCATACTACAGTAACATTAATGAATCTTTAATACATTAGCTCATCCATGAATATGATTTCTGCCCGTCGGATTCTTTTCCACCGGTTGTAGAGGTGAAGACAACAACTCCCATGATTCCGCGAAATCAAGGCGTCATTAAGCTACGCCTTTGTTTTGAATAAGCGACCTCTAGCTGTGAAAATTACATATTGCGCCTTTAACACTGACTCTGCTTGTTGCTGTCAGCAGAAACAACAATTTTTAATGAAAGTGAATAAAACGGATTTAAGTGGCTTTTAGTGTTATTTGAATACACTTTCTGTATTAGTTTAGCACCTGACAGAGCAAACATGCTCAAAAAAGCTGTGCTGAATGAAACTTGCAACTTGTTTTGTGAATAAGGCTTAATACTAGGAGCTTAATTTCACGCCTGCTTATTCACTGATGGTTAATGATTAAGATGCAGGTTTTGGTGCTGAAATAGTTTGCAAAAAAGCCTTAACTCACCCTTCATTGCTTGTAGCTGTTATTTTATCGAGATGTCAAAGGTCATTGCTTCAGGTCAGACATAGCAAACATTAGCCACTTGATCTAACACAGCAAGAGCACTGCAGGCTGACATGATTTCAGTGCTTCAGACTTACACTTTACTAAATACATTTACTTTCAGTGGAAACCACCAAAGCAGCAGTAATTTCTTGTATGGGTTTGTGTGTGCATATGTGCATGTATAAATGTATGTTCATGTGAGTCAGTGGCGTTTGCTTAAAGACTATGATGGAAGCACAACGGTGACTTTATTTATGTTATTTATATTATATTATATATTAAATATCACTCTTGGTACACCAATATTTTAGTGAATGAAAGTGTAAATATCACACAGCATATATCAGGGTTTTTTATGTTTTATGTTCATTTACTTATCTAGTCAGTCAGATCTAATGCAGTAATATGTAAGGAGATCCAGGATTAGCCGGAAAGATCCTGTTATTCCCTTGTTTCTCTCAGTTGATGTGCTGCCGAAGACCCTGGTGCACACCGTTGCTCACAGTAGCTGTGCGCATACAGTTATCTGGCAGGATGAGGACTGTTACGTCATGTACGAAACACAAGAAAGGCGCCAAATGCTTCTTATCGCTGCACAGGTGTCACCAAGGGAACGTAACACTTGCGAACGCCCACACACTATTTCCTCATTTATCCTACAACCCATGGGCATTTGATTGCCATGGGAACAGCTGATCAGCCCCGACGGGTTCCCTCACCCTGAAACACAGTCGGGTGTCTCTTTGGATGCCAACTGATCCCATAATATTGAAGTCCAGGACACCAGTGCTTGCTGGAGAGATGCTCATCCCGCAGCGGGGGTTGAGTTTTAGGGTGATAGTAGGTGATTCTGACAGGGATTTGGGGCAGTGACTGCAGAGTCTTACCCTGACAGCAATGAATCATGGGTGCTTTAGACTGCCGGCAGTGTGAGTCAGGCCAAGAATAACAGAGTCCTCAGGAAAGCCTGGGACAGAATTTCCCAAGAATCAACCTCATTTTTGTCTCTTTACCTATATGCTGAACTTAAGTATTAAAGTGTTTGTTTATTTATTTTTGACGGTTTAAATTTCCCTATCAACGAGTGCATATATATATCAGAAGTGACAGTTAAAGACATTTAAAATGTAACAAAAGATTTGCGTTTTAAATAAATGCTGTTTTTTTAAACTTTCTATTCATCAAAAGAAAAAATGTATCACGTTTCCATAAAAATATTAAGCAGCATTGCTGTTTTTAACATTGATAATATGTTTCTTGAGCACCAAATCAGCATATGATTTTTGAAGGACACTGAAGACTGGAGTAATGATGCAAAAAAATCAGCTTTGCTATCACAGGAATAAAAAAAAAAAAAAAAAAAAAAAAATAATATATATATATATATATATATATATATATATATATATATATATATATATATATATATTAAAATAAAAATAATAATAATACCTTTTAAATTGAAAAAAAAAACTGCATGAAAATGTTTGGATATGACTTTTAATGTTGTGAGTTTAATGAAAACTTCCCTGGTTTCTTAGGATTATTTTTTTATATTTATAACAGCTGCAAAAGCAAATGAATTTATAAAGAACTGAAAAATTGGTCATAATTCTTGCTGTTTAATAAGATGGTTAAAATATGTACATTCATCTAATGCTTTTCATCCAAAGAGACTTAAAGGATAAATAATTAAATAAATAGTTTTGATAAATGATTCCCATTACCATTCCAAAAAAGCTTTATTATTTTATCATATTGAATGAAACCAATAGGGAAATGTTTATTTGTTTACATCAATATGGAAGTGACATGTATAGCATGTAAACACTAAACCACTAAACAACAATGAAGTTTAAGACATTTGTTCATCTTCGGAACACAAATTTTTATTTGTTATTTTTATGAAATCTGAGAGCTTTCTGACCCTCCATTGACAGCCCACACAACACGAGTGGTTTATTTGCACGAAAAACATAATTTAGCACTTTATTTAAAATCTTAATCTCCAACGCGCATTCACGCAGCAAACTCTGCTCTCGCGTCAACACGCATGCGTTGTGGTGCTCTCGTGAAGGCGCGTTGGAGATTAATTGTTTTTGTCAATTTTGTTTGTTTTTTTGTTGAGAAAACAAAGTACTCATGTGGCGGATTATACTTTAACAATGTCTTTACCTCCTTTCTGGGGCTTGAAAAGTGGTAGTTGCGTAGCTGTCAATGGAGTGACAGATATCATTTTAAAAAATCTTCATTTGTGTTCCGAAGATGAACAGATGTCTTACGGGTTTGGAACAACATAAGGGTGAGTAAATGATGACAGAGCTAATCAGTTCTGGGTGAACTAACCCTTTAAAGAAATGTCACTGGCCTTTTTTTCTTAAATTCTTCTTTAACTTGTATTATTCCTGTAAAACATTCAGATTCAGGTCTGTGTTTTGTTCTAATATGTTTGAAGGTTTCTGTGACAGGCACCAGAGCAAATAAATCAAGCTCTGCTTGGAATAAACTCGCTGGATAATTCTTGACTCACACTTCTCTCTATTTCAATGTCTTTCTCTCTCAGGCACATGGGTGACATTTGGGGGGCAGATTTCAGATGAGGTGAGTATTTCACATTTTTATATTCATAACCAGAAAGTAAACTTAACAGCAATTAATAGATTAAACATCATATTTGCTCATAATAAATAATTTTGTAACATAATATAAAACGGGGCTGAATCATATGTTTTCACCCGTAATTCCCATTTCTAAATTCACTCTAGCCACAAGTACAAATTGGGTAGAGTTATGCGAGATAAGCATGTTCTGTGTTGACAGTCTTGGCAGAGAGGAAGGCTCGTAGACACATCATGCTGTGGTCTTCCTCATTATTCAAACAATAACATCATTCTGCCAGTGCCCCTTTTTGACACTCACCCAAGGCAAATGCACATAAATACTAGCGGTTCTTACATCATGAAAGTCCCTGTGGCAACAACTTCCACGACAAGCCTGTCTTTCCCCAGAGGCAGAGTCTCCTCTATTGTCCAATCATCCCTCTTGTCCAATCAAATTATGTGAGATGCGGATGTCCCAGTTCGGTCCCCTTCTCCGCATGTCATAAGTCATCTCATCAGCAGTTGAACAGACGGTTTTCCCTTATCGGCCTGCTAATATACAACTACACTGACAAAACGGATCACTGTCACTCATGCCGGCTGACATCTCTCCATCAAAGACAGGGAGAGAGAGACTGATGGATTGTTGAGATTGCAGAGGTTTTAACCGCCATGTCAACTGTTCTGTCATCAGAAGATCAAACTCTGACATGAAGATCATTGTATCATTGCAGCAGTTACACAAGAAAAACAGATGCTCTGGTCCAAAACCTATTAAAGGGGCGGTCACACTACACATTTTGTTCCATTGACTTCCATTCATACACATGCAAATGCGTCAGACCAGAAACGCAAGTTGAATTAGAAGTAAAGTTGAGTAGATTGTATATTTTTACATTTTACATTTTGAATGTACTGTATGTACTATTTGTTGGATTCATAAAAAAGACACAGAGTGTGACGTCATATCACAACATAGTTATCACGTTACAGTGTCCGTAGAAATTCTGCGTGCTCAAAGTCTAGTGTGGCCGCGGCTTAACGGGCTGTTCACACAGAACATGTGCTAAATAAACGCCTTTGACCGTTGCGTGTTACGTTGGTGTGTTCAGGCGCATTGTTGGTGACGCGTTGCTATTTTGAGGCAACTGAAAACGGCTGCGCAATATTTTTTTATTATTTAAAGAGCACGTTAGTAATATGCATCTATAGGCGGGTCCACAATGCGCATACACTTTGCTTATTACACACACAGGGATGTGCAGCAGCACATAAACATTTTTAAATATGAAAAATTAAAGGATTCCTCTCTGGAGAAGAGTTCAGTCTTTCCGCTCGCAAATTGTTAAAAACGAATCCACCACGGTGCGAGCGCAACTGGCTTTTAAAGGGAATGGGAGATAAGACTCTGATTGGTTTATTGCACGTTATGCCCAAAACACACATATTACTCATTAAGAGAATAGGGACAACCCTTTTAGACCATGTGCAGGGCCCGCACCGACCATTTTCCAGTGGATTCGGACATCTCGAGACTTTGCATTTTTTCCATTCCAATGCCCGCATCTTACTTTTTTAAGCACAAATGCAAGATGCGAGCAGTGGAATGAAAAAAAGCACAAGGCCTCAAGACTTTTTTACTCACTTGTTTTAACTTGAACACCATGTCTTGTGTAAGATGCTGCAAATTATGCAAGCACAATGGTTAAAGACATCTGTCTAGCGCATGTTTACATTAAAAAAACATGAAAAAGTAGCGCAGTAGAATGCAAAAACACTAGATGCATGGCAGTGGAATGGAAAAAAATTTAATATCACGTTGAACTTATTTTAAATTGAGTACTGGATTTTTAGAACACTTTGGGCCCTATTTTAACAATCTAAGTGCATGGTCTGAAGAGCATGGCGCAGGTGCACTTAGGGCGTGTCCGAATCCAATTTTGCTAGTTTAACGATGGAAAAAATGGTCGGAGCGCCAGGCACATGGTCCAAAAGGGTTGTTTTGGCGTAACTTGCAATAAACCAATCAGAGTGCCCAAACATCGCCCATTCCCTTTAAAATCCAGGTGCGCCGGGTAGCAAAAAACACGTGCGCCGCGCCTGACGTTGCATTGCGCCGGGTGTGTGATAGGGCCCTATGTCTTATGCAAGATGCTAGAACTGCACGATTCTGGATAAATTGAGAATCATAATTTTTTTGTTTCAAACGGAGATCACGATTCTCCCACGATTTTGAACATACAACTAAACAAAATAATGTAATTTATTAGAGGTTCTAACAAAATGTTATTTGCTGCAGTCTATTTAAAATGATTCATTTATGAGTCAATGAATTATTTAATTGACTCATAAATACTTTCATTACTAAATGAATCAGCGTTTTTGAACAAATCTCTTGAATGAATGATTCAGTGCAAATAGATTTTTTAACAATCAGTTGTCGCCACCTACTGGTGTAACGATGGAATCAATACAATCTCGCCATTTTACTTTCAAAAGGTGATTTACTCTATTTTGATCACTTACATCAGTGTTTATATCAGAACTATAAACTTATCACAGTATTTCTGTGATAATAAGAATATTTCTAACATATTATAATAATACTGTGTGGTTGAAAAGACCATGTTTTATACATAACAACTGCTATCTCTGGCTAAGCCGCAGTGGCGACGCAGATTTGAATGTTCCAGTGTGATTTTTGTCAAAGGTTTAATAGACACAGGTGAATCTTTGTCATGAGAGAGATCGCGTGGGTGTTTGAATCGAGATTGCGATCTTTTAATGATTAATCGTCCAGCTCTACACGATGCTGCATGCACAATGGTTAAAAACATCTGTCTAGCACATGTTTCCATGGAAAAACAATTGAAAAGCAGCACAGTGCATGGAATGCAAAAATGCAAGATGATGGGCAGTGGAATGGAATAAACACAAGGTCTCGAGACATGTAATTGTTATCTTATATTAACTTGAGCATTGCATTTTTAGAACGCTGTGCCATGTGCAAGACGCTGCAAAAGACGCAAGCTCTTTAATCAAACACGTCCATCTAGTGCCTACCCTGTATACACCGTACAACAATAAAAAAACTGGAATGCAAAATCACGTTTCAAATTAGTAATGAAGACTCATGTGTCTAATAGCTTGTGTTTTTGTTAGTTGTGATATTGCAGTGCAGTTTAATTTATCTCGCCCTACGTCACGACTAGCTGTTGTGTTACTATTTATAAAATGATGAGCACAATTTTTAAAGGATACATTTACCAAGCATCCATGCATAATAATAAACTTGTGTTAATATGCACATGAATGCCATTATACTCTGTAAATCTGCCTAAAAATCTGTCCGTAAAGGCATGTGTTATTTTTTCTGCATTATATGAAGTGTACAGAATGAAATCACTGTCAGATGCTGTTAATTCCAATGCAATAGCTTATTTCTATATACATATAGACAAACAGGCATTAAAAACCAGGATGGAGCCAAGTGGATGGAAGGGAGGGGTTGAAAAATGACGTTGTGAAATCAGCCGAAAAGGAAAATCGTTTCACTCAAAGAGCAAGCTATTGCATTTTGATGAGAGATTACAAAGATAAACAGGTTTTCTTTAGAATAACATGCATTTTGTGACCCTGTTCCGCCTTCCTCGCTCCATCAGTGCCTATCCTAACTGCACTGTCCATATGAATAAAAGTGGCAAATTTCTACAAAGGTTCAACACAATATGTCAAAAAAACAAAACAAATTCAGCTCAACCCTGAATTCGGTTAGGTCATGAAGTGTGATGGACATGAATGTTACAAAAGTGCTTCACATGGCAGTGAGTCATGTGAAGTGGATTTGAGCAATGCAGATTTCAGAAAGGTGAGTGCTCAATTATCTGTTTCACACACTTTTAAGCTCTCTGCATTGCTGATTGACAGCTTGATAGTGATATACTGTGTGTGTGTGTGTGTTTTGCAGGTGGCAGAGCAGCTGATGACTATAGCCTATGAAAACGGGGTCAACCTCTTTGACACTGCAGAGGTCTACTCAGCTGGGAAGTGAGTTTGGCCTTTGACTTACAGCAAAATGAGTGGTTAAGTCCATCTGAACACCTTTACTACCTTTACATATTATCTAACTATCCTAAATATTGCATACTATAGCCTATTTAATGAATAGTATGAAAACTGAGATTCAGCAAATATAATAGTCCAGCCTGTAAACTTCATATCCAAACTTCCATCTTGCCAGCTGATTCATCTAAACCTGTTAGAAGATGCAGAAGGGAAGTCACTATGATTCAATTTCACCCACTGATATCGTCATTTTGTACACATTGTCTGCATTGCTTTTGCATCAAATTCACTAAAGGAATTATGCATTCACGTTGTGATGCAAACGGCCACAAATTTAGTACTAAATGCAATTTACATGGGACAATTCTCAGGCTTTCAGGCCAGTTCTGAGTGCTAAGTAGCTCAGGATACAACAAACTATATCAGTCGCATTTTTCTAGGACTATACAGTGTCACTCCACCACTGTGATCAGGCACCTACATTGGCTATTTTAAATGCCAAAAGTCTAGATATGTACTTGGTTGTAATGCTTTTGAGAGTCATTTGATAAATTACTGCTGCCATAATCGCTATAAATGTACACTTACATTTATTTTGAATAAGCTTTCCATTTCCTCCAGCTTTCCATGGACAGTAACCATAGCTCAACATTAACTTTGTCAGGCAAATAGTGCTGACGTTTGTGAATGTTGCAAATTCTCATGCATACAAAGGAGGTGTTTGCCCTGAAAAGAATGACAGTAACTTTAAGTTTAAATAGGCATAGCACAGTGCTATAGTGGCTGTTTAGTGAATTAACCCCACAGTGCCATATAAAAAAATAAAAACTCAAATGTGTCTTTTTTATTCACAGGGCTGAAATAATCCTAGGAAACATTATCAAGAAGAAGTGTTGGAGGTATTTATCTTAGTTCTCTAATATTATAATTTATTTAAAGGGGTCATGAACTGAGAAATAAAATTTTCCTTGAGCTTTTGACATATAAGAGGTCATCATATACGCATATCCTGTAAGTTTCAGAACTGAAAACTTCCTTGTTAGTCCAAAAACAGCTTTTATTGTTACCAAGCCCAGTGAATGACTCTGGAATGTGCCTATCTATGACAGATAGGTGAAAGACCGCCTCTGCAGAAGAAAATCAATGCCTACTTCATCATTGCAGCTTTAGCCCCGCCCACTGGCGTGTTAGTGAGATGACGAGGAGAGAAGAGCAATACAGGCTCACTGGACTAACAATAACATTACCTTCCAAAGGATCCTAATCCTAGGAATGTGGTTATTTATTTTCAATGATGTAAATGTCTCAGTTGAGCATTATTTATTTGTATTCAATACATTTCACTATAGATTCTTTGGTAAAATGTTTATGATATGGTCTAGACAGTAATGCCACAACATGTAAGTAACCGTGTTAATTCTAATTCCTGATCTGTGAGTGTGACCACCGATTTCTGATATGTAATGATTCATGTACAGTCAGATGTTCTTTGTCTATGTGTCAGCAAATCAAGCCAGTGACTAAACGTCACATTGTTTCTTTTAGTAGGATGAAAATAATCTGTTATATAAACTGTGATTAAATTATATATAGCAAACGATCAAACAACGCTCCCTTTGCAATCGCTGGAGCTGTCAATCAAACAGCACGTTTATCAGTGACTGAGTTCTGGACTCACACCAAAACTCCCATAATAATAATAAACAAATCTCTTATTTACATTGTGTTTGCACTGTTAGTAATGATGAAATGCAAAGATGTCAGCCAATCACAGCAGTGGGCGTTTACACTGAAGTCTCACAGCAGACACGCCCTTCAAACAGAGTGTTCAAATCAGGGGCTAAAATAAGGGTAGGAAATGGCTTTTATTTCTAAATTTTGACAAATTGTTATGTAAAAATCATACTAATATTAAAAGTGCACTCCAGGAAACATTATAAAACAATGCAGTTCATGACCCCTTTAAGGGGATCCCAATGATCAATTTCACTGAGAAATGTTTAAAAAACCACTGCCTTCACACATAATCCATAATCTGCCTGTGTGTGTACAGGAGATCCAGTCTGGTTATCACTACTAAACTGTATTGGGGCGGAAAGTAAGTAGTGGAGTGAATACAATCATCTATCTATCTCTGTCTGTCTGACTGTCTGTCTACTCTAATCATTCTATTAGTAACAACTATACTCTTATTTTCTCCTTAAAATTTAGGCATTGTCTTTCTTTCTCTCTTTCTCTCTTTCTTTCTCTCTTTCTCTAGGGCAGAGACAGAGCGTGGGCTCTCGAGGAAGCACATTATTGAAGGTAGATATTCTCCTTCTTTCTTCTAATCCCCCCGTCGTTTGTAATTGACCTGAACCCTTTTTCTTCTTTTCTTTCTCATTGCCTCCTCCTTTATTGATTTTTTTCTCCTTCACTGCAGTAGACTGTGTGTGGCCTTGTTCCTAATAAAAGCTCAGCACCCACACCAACATTCTTTCTTAAACAGTGTGAGATTCTCTCTCTCTTTTTCTTTCTGCGTCTTTCTTGATAAATGCGTTTACAGAGAACACATGCAAACCAAGGTAATGATTCAATTGCAGTATGTATATATGGACACACAGAAACCATTGATTTACCTTGTACATTTATTACACTTCCAAATATAATTTTCATAATCATATTGTCTTGTTTTCCAGTAATATGTCTAAACTGTAATCATTAAAACAAGATACTTTCAAGTGAGAAGCAGAGGAAGACTTATTTATTTATTTGTTTGTTTGTTTGTTTTTCTTGCCCCCTTGGCAAATTTTGCATCTCAAGTAAATTTATCTTGTTTTAATTATATTTAGACATTTCTTCTGTAAACAATATATATATTTTTTTTTTAGCTTAGATTTAGCTGCCATTTGTTAACTTTTTAAAACCTTTTAAGTCTTTTCATTTATTTTGTAATTTAATTTTTATTTGACCATATTTATGCTGTATTCACAGCATGTAATTATGTGAAGTGTTTCAGATTAGAAGCTTTATTTGCGTAAATTTGATTAAAAGTGAAAATATTCTGATTTATCTCTGCTCTATAAATTACTGTATGACGGTGGCAGATGACTGATTTTAAGATTTTTTATTCTGTAATGTCATTTCTGTATTACTTTCAGCTTGAGAAAACGCACTGTTTTTATTTCATTAAAACTAATTGAATCATTCGCATACTTCACTCATCCCCCCTCCATCTCATTCTCCAAGTTATTTTTATCACTGTAGCTTGTGTGTAGTTTTCCTTCCTGGCTCGCGTCTTTCTTCCCTCCTCGTTAGCTTGTGTTTGTATGACATTGTTTGTGGGCTAGAAAGAAACGTCTGTTTATCCTTTAAAAAGCTCCCCGCTAAGAATATCTCCTCCAAAAACCCAGAAAATTCTGACTGATTAGAGCCGCGGCGGATGCGAGGGTGCACTCGGTGAGCAAGGGGCAGATTATTGAGTCTGAGATTGGCTGGATTACAGTGTTTTTGTGATGGTTTTTGTGAATGGGTGTGCGGTTTATCTGTCAGATTAATTTCAGTATGGCAGAGTAATCATGTCAGCATTTGATCACCTGAAAGTTATCTGACTTTGTTTCAACACACCTGGTGTTTACTCTCTCTTTCTTTCTCAGCCAAGATTTATTGGCATGACTGTAAAGCATCACAGTTTTGCCAATGCATTACTTTCACAGTACGTACACACAGGTGTATGAAATAAGAAAATGTGATTTAAAAGAAAAACTGAAATGGAAGGAAGCATAAATGTGTTCAGAGGACCTCAAAAGTATTTAGTCACTTAAATGTCCAGCGTTCATTGAACTGGCTGTAACTATTAACTCTGCAGCGGATATAAATATCCAAACAATAGTGAAACACTATTTAATAGCCAGGTAAAATAGATCAGCAGTTTAAGACATTAAATTCCTAAGCACATAACACAAGAACACTTATCTTTAAATACAAACAAGACTTTATTGATTATTCTAACACCTAAAACTAATATCTAACACAAACACACGCGCACACACATTCACACGAGTTGCAGAAATAAGGAAAATGAGGAAAGAATGAGTTTTTAGAGAGTGAAATGATGAAATCCCAAGTTTCTAGCAGTATATGCATTTATAACACATGACCTGAACGAACCATTGATCATTAATTTCACCCTCCTATCGTTTCTTTCCTCCTGTCTTTTGTCTAAACTCTGTCTGATTCTTTGTTCATGTTTTGAGATTTTAAACTCAAATGTCTGCCCATCCTCCTGGATGGGTTCTGACCAATTAGGTATCATCTTTGGTTCAGAGGTGACTGCTTCTCCATTCCTCATCATAAATTACCTGTTATCTGTTGTTTCCTAACTTGCCGCTCTAAGCAGACAGTGCATTTAGACATGTTTTCTTATTATAAGAACACGATACATTCTACACAGATTTCAATCAAGCCATTTGAGCAAGTTATGAGCAAGTTATGAGCATGCAATCATACTGATACCAAGCAAGGCACACTTTTAATCAACCATTCCATAGTTATAACAATTACATGAATTGTGACTGAGTTTGAGCATTATGGTCACGTGTATTGGTTATAGACATTATATAGAATTATGCAGTAGGAGGATGCTTGAATGTAAGTGCGGCTATCATCCTTTTTGAATGGTTAGATGCCGTTTATATGTAAAAACAGTCTATGTGGGTTTTCTTCTGGATTTCGAGTTTATTTAAAGGTCGTTGAGAAGAAGGGGATCTGTTTTGGCTCTTTGTCTTGGGGATCAAACAACCTCTGCCGTTATCTTGGTGTGGCCCAAAGTTTGCAAGGCCATAAAGTACTGTAGCTGGGGGGGGAGATGGGGTTAGTTGCCGCAGACAGAGTGGAGCCCAATTCTTTTACAGCCGCAGATTGTTGATTGTTTTTTTGGGGCCACTGGTCTATAAATGAAACAATATAATTTGGTCGATATGATTGACTTATGATCATTATTTTTGTGTTCCTGAATTTTATACCAATAAATATGTAATATTTTTATGATTGATAACTAATATAATGGTGATATTATACATCTTTTAGGGTTAGGTTAGCTAGGTTAGTGTTCATAGTTAGCTCCAGTCTTTAATTTTTACAAGCCTTCAAGTTTGAAATAAGCCCTGGTTTTATTTACTTCCGGTATCACCCTAATCAGGATAATCATGATAATTTTTAATCTAATATTGGACGACAGAGAAATGTTCACTAGTCAATAAATATACACAAATAAAGATATTACTGACATTGCATAATGTACAGTCAAACCACAAATTATTCTGACACCAGATTTTTTTACTAGTGGGTGCAAAACACTATAGTTCATGTATGTAATTGAGGACAGCAAAATAAACTGTGACATATTATAACCAAAAATTCTTCATACAGGTGACTACCAGTAAAATTGATTTAAAAAAATGGGACCAAAATTATTCAGACACTTTGACCTGACCATGTTTTGCTTAAGTGTTTTTTCTTTAATTGCTAATGTGACCTTTTATACCACAGATTGAACAAAATGAAGCATTGCTTGGTAATTATCTTGGTAAATATTATCTAATTGTGTAATTAAAAGTAACAGCTGACAGCTGATTGGTTGATTGTAATCCATTACATACCTTTCTATCAAAGTTATCTGACATTATCAAGATGAATTTATTCTGACACAGTTTAACTCTGAGTTCTTGTCATATTTTATTACCAGTAGCGGATAAACTGTGATGATGTGAGAAATGTTTGAAGGTGTCTGAATACATTTTGGTTTGACTGTATGTTATATACTGTCCCTAAGTCTTTATTCTCTGTCTCTCTGTGTTTATGAATGGGACAAGGAAGTGACAGTCGGACTAAATCATTCATCCTTTCTCTGCTTCCTCATCTTTTTTCTCTTCCTCTCCTCTTGTGCCCGCAAAGCTGCACTCTTCTAATCTTCTCTCAACTGCTCACATTTTCTTATTTCTGCTCTCTCTGAGTTTCCTATCCTCCCATTCCTCCATCTCTTTTCACACTTCTGGCTGTCAGTTAGCAGCTCAGAATGAATGCAAGTCGTTTGGCAACTATACATTTACATTTGTGTATTCATTTTTGATCTTTCCTATTTTATAGAATAGTTGAATGAATTCTCAATGTACTTACCCTCATGTTACAGAAAATAATATATTAAACAGAATATTTATACAGTTTGAGCTCCAAAAATGACAAAATGACCCAATAAAAGAATTATAAATGTGGTCCATATTCCAAGTGGTCTGAAGCCATACAATAGTTCTGTGTGAGGGAGAGACCAAAATTTAGGTCATTATTTGATGAATGTCTTTTGTTCCCCAGACCATCTTATAGAGGTTTTAGGCGCAGTTTGCTTTCACAAATCAAACTCTCACTTCAACAAAGCATTCTCTTACATGTTCTCTCTTTTTTTCTCTCTGTAGGTCTGAGGGGTTCTTTGCAGAGGTTACAGCTGGAATATGTGGATGTGGTTTTCGCCAATCGCCCTGACAGTAACACACCTATGGAGGGTAGGTGAGGCTTTGGCCTCTATGCAAGTCATTACGCAGATGCTTCTAGCTTTGCTAGCTCAATTTTGTGCATCACTGCATTCTGAAATATGTTAGAGGCAATTCATAAAGCAATAGCATTGTCGCAAGAGCAGCTATAGCGGACATTAGCATAAACTGTGGACAGGTTTTCTCTTTACTGACATGGCAGAGCAACAGTTTGAAAACAGTCTTGCTGAGCAAGTTAGTTAAAGTTGTTTTGTTATAGCTACCTGAATAAAAACACTTCCATAGACTTTTGGCATAGACTTTTGAAGGTAACTATAGTGTCCCCTTGAGGTTTTGCTAGAACAGTTTAAAGGTGCAATAAGCGATTTCTGAGAAACACTATTGATATTTGAAATCAACCCAAACAAACACACCCCTCCCTTCATTGCTCCAGTCCCAAAATGCACAAACACACAATGCAAGATGTCTCTTTATCATAGCTGAAGCAAAATCATATGATTCGATTTGCATCTTCTGATTGGTTTTCTGTCCCTTTTGCTGGCAAAGGGAAGTGTCGTTTAGCGATTTCTGCCAACAAACCGGTGTTGTGCCGAATGTATGCACCGAACAGAACAGAATTCACCAGGACAAGATGTACTGTGAGTGCTCTAAACAGCAATGCCCTGTCCCAAATGGTACCCTAAACACTTGCGGTGTTCCTACAAGTAAGTTACGCCCTGAGGTAAATGTTCAGCAAAATAATGCTTCATGAAAAATAAAGCGAAGATGAAGAACAAATGACAAGGAAGAACAAAAAATTTACATACAGTACACAAGAATATATGACGTCTTCAGATGCAAAAACCTCTAAAGGGGGTCGCACACTGGACGAGAACTGCCGCACCGTGTCTCGACAACTCAAAGGTATCGCACACCTATGATTATCAGTTTATGGTCAGCAATATTGTTATTGTTATGAAATTAAGATAATGTCTATACTATGTTATGATTGTACCGTACAATTAAATACAATCGTTGCTGCAGCCTGAACATTTACCTCAGGGCGTAACTTACATTAATTGAATTCATTGAGAATTTTACCTGAAAATCCAAAAACATCAGCAATCTTCATCCACACAGCTGATTTCTGTATTTTGTCCCTCAGAATCAGTGGTTTGTCACATATAATTCAAGGTATTTCCCAATTTCATTAAGTTTTTTTGTCATCTTTATGTTGCGCTATACTCTGTACTACGCTATTTTCAGCAATAGTATCGAGCTTAAGTGTGTGACCTGGTGCCGGTTTATTTATTATATTTTCCTATAGGTCTATGTTTAGGCTTTATTCAAGCAGTTAAACTATAATTGTAAAGGTAAAGATATTTTGCAGCATAGGGTGAAATCAGTATGTACATTAATGTACATTAAACGATTTGAGACAATTATAATGTCAATTTAATGTAAAACTAGGTAAATGGCGCTTTGTGGCGTGGCTGGATTTTGAACAGCGCCCTGAGTTGTAGCTGGGCGCCGCAGACAGACGCCGAATGGCACTGCCGGTGTGCGTACGCTCATAGAAAATAATTTGTTAGAATTTTAAAGACGTGGTGTGGCGCTGAGCTTCTAGTCTGGTATGCGACCCCCTTAAGTCCGTCTGACATTTTTTCTTTTAAATGAGCAATTTGCTTTTTTTTCATCAGGCTCCTATGTTTAGGTTCATTAATTTCACTTTAATGGCAATGAAAAGGTTATTAGTCAGTTATTGAAATGCCTTATTTTCAAAAATGTCACTTTAGTCAATTTATTGGTATTTAACTAATTTGATTGTCTTTTGCTGCAAAACCAGTCCAGTTACAGCAGCACACGGAACACTGTTGTGTTTACCTGTTACTCACAAAATCCTGTCATTGCCACTGTAACGATTTTTTTTACACGCACGCCGCCATTCATCTTGAAATCATATGATTCGATTTGCATCTTCTGATTGGTTTTCTGTGGACTTAGAGGCATTTGCTGGCAAAGGGAAATGTCGTTTAGCGATTTCTGCCAACAAACCGGTGTTGTGCCGAATGTATGCACCGAACAGAACAGAATTCACCAGGACAAGATGTACTGTGAGTGCTCTAAACGTCAATGCCCTGTCCCAAATGGTACCCTAAACACTCGCGGCCTTCCTACAAGTCCACATTTTGTGACGTAGCGGCACTTTGACTGTCGGGAAGAAGTCTGCTGCGGGGCCCAACATAATTATGCCTAATCATTACCCATAAATGCTTAGCAAACTCAGTCATATTTAAAAAGCATCCTGGTTCCACCACAGTACTTTTTTGTAAAGTATTAGTCATTCTGTGCTGCATGTAGTTGTGTCATATGATAGCTTGATTCGATTTGTGTGTGTGTGGTGGTGTGAAAGAGAGACAGTGCTGTGTGATTTTGATTTGTGGCTTTAATATCTCTACAGTAGACTGATGTGGATGACTCAAGCACAAACAGGTCATTTGAGGTTTGTGGAAACAGCCAGTGCTTAGTCTACAATATCAGATGAACACTAATAAACACAGATGTGTTTTTGGTGTTTATTAAAACGGCAACCAATGTTACAGACCGTGAGTGCATTATAGAGTAATGCTGTATTCATTAAGTTATGAATGTGACCTAAAAGAGATCTTTGAATGCAAAGAGACTGTGTGTGTTTGTATGTGTGGTATCCAACAGTGCTTCAATACAAGTTATGCTCTATCAACAGCATCCATTACATTTTTTTTAATTATTACAGAAACTAATTATGTCCCTCAGTTTGTAAAAAGCAAACAAAAATCACATTTACATTAATGCACTGAAAACGAAAGTCTATAGAGCACCAAAATTAACATTACAATTAAGGGCCATATCATACACCCAGCGCAATGCGACGCCAGGCACGACGCAAGTGTTTTTTGCTAGTTTCAGCCATTTATCATTTTCACGTGCAGCGGCACATTGTTTAAATAGCAAATGCCCTCGTGCCCATCTGTTTGCCCATGGGCGTGCTGGTCTGAAAACAAGGTGTGTTCAGGCGCATTGTTGGCGCATTGCTATTCTGAGGTAACTCAAAACGACTGCGTCATTGACCAACAAAAACCTGGTCTAAACTCATAACGCAGTATTTTTTGTGTTATTTAAAGAGCACTTTAGTAATATGCGCCTATAGGCAGGTGCACAACGCGCGTACACTGCTTATTACACACACGGGGACACGCAGCAGCACACAAACATTTTTACATATAGACATTTTTTTTAAAAAGCGATTGCAAATTCCGCCATGTAAATAGGTAATCTGCCATGGTGCAAGTGCAACTGGCTTTTAAAGGGAATGGGAGAAGAGACTGGTTTGTTGCACGTTACGGCCAAAATACACCCATGACTCATTAAGAGACTAGGTACAAACCTTTTGGACAATGCACCTGGCGCGCTGATCGTTTTTTCCGTCGTTAAACTAGCAAAAGTGGATTCAGACACACCCTAAGTGCACCTGCACCATGCACTTCAGACCATACGCTTATCATTAGAATAGTGCCCTAAATCTTGATGACCTCATCTGCATGTATGTATGTATATATACTTGTTTGAACATTCTTTGTAGCCCATATACGTACATTACCAATATATCTGCACCAGCGTCACAATGTTGATCTTATGTCTTTCTCACAAAGCTTAGTGACAACATGTGGCAAACACATAAACAAGTCTCCAGAGAGACCATGGGTAGTAAAATTTGTTTTCAGTTCAAAATGTTCTTTTATTAAAATACCCTATTATCTTCCCATGAGGATTTAACTGTATGTGCCAAGAACACATTGCACATCAATCTGGATTCAAATCATTCCCGTCTTGATGGTAGAATGATGATTAAACGTTTTACTTTGATAGATCTTCTGCTTTAGCGCAGCAGTGGCTCTAAAGCTCTGATCTGTATGGAGAGTCCTCTTGAGATTATCCTCAGACTGTAGGAAGTCTATGAATTACTTTTCTGGCTTGTAACCCTGATGTAAAATGTGTTTACGTGTTGATAAGACTCGCTCATGCAGACAGCAAAAATCCTTAAGTAGTCCAGTAGCAGAAATCAGGTGTGTGTGGGTTTACTAACAAATTTGTCCATAGAAATTAGCTAAATCTGAAAATAAAATAAAATGAAGTTTTTTATTTCTAAAAATGTAAAAAACTAGTAAACGTGTGTAATTGTGTTCATGAATGTGTATAAATGTGTAAAAGTGTGAGAGAGAAAGGTTTAGAGTTTGGAGACACAGCAGGGAAAGAGACGCTTAGAAATACACTATGTACCTCATGGGCAACTCTACTATAATCCCCCTAGAGAGAGAGAGAGAGTCAAAGAGAGAGAAAGACAGATTTGGTGATGGAGAGAGTGTGTAAGAAGTAGATTTCCTGAATGCTGCAGTGCCACAGAAATTAAAAGAGACTGTTAGATAGGTTAGACTGGGATTAAGATAGAACAGCATGGAAAACATGGCCTCATGAGATGTATGAAAATAGCATCCTACATCCTGTTTTACACACACACACACGTTGGTATAGGTGGTTTTAAGGGGACATTCCATAGGCGTAATGTTTTTTATACTGTACAAACCGTATATATTCTATCCATTTTATGTCAAATAAATGCTGTTCTTTTTAAACTTCCTATTCATCAAAGTATCCCAGTTTTAACAAAAATAATAAGCAGCACAACAATGAAAATAATAAATGTTTCTTCGAGCACCAAATCAGCATATTAGAATGATTTCTGAAGGATCTTGTGACAGAAGACTGGAATAATGATGCTGAAAACTTTTCTATTACAGCAAAAAATTACATTTTAAAATGTATTAAATAAGAAAACAGTTATTTTAAATTGTAATCATGTAGGCTTGCTGCGATAATCTGTGTCACCGGCATTTAGGCATAACACCGGTTACATCACTTGCCCACCGTGGCACCGCCCCCACCGTCGTTTCGATTTTTTTATAGTAATAAAATAATTTAGTTCAGTTCGAAAACAGACAATACAAATAAAAACTGAACGTGTCTGCTTTAATAAAGCATGATCCGCAGCACAGACTAGCAGCAGGAGTCAGATTTCATTTATCACGAGCAAGGAGCTGACTGAGATAATCACGGAAGATTTGGTTTCAAATTTGGTTTATAAAAGCGCCTATTTAAGTGAGTTTGTTATTGTACTGTTTTGTTGTGTTTTTAATTAAGAATAATAGGCTAATGAACCCACAATTCAAGCAACCCACCCCCGAATTGGTGCTAATTTTAAACCGAAACTAAAAATGTGCACGGTCGCACAGAGCGCGCATTTACGGCCGAACTGTCATTCATTCACGGCCGCACAGAGCACATATTTACGGCCGAACTGTCATTCATTTACGGCCGCACAGAGCACATATTTACGGCCGAACTGTCATTCATTCACGGCCGCTCAGAGTGCGCATTTACGGCCGAACTGTCATTCATTCACGGCCGCTCAGAGTGCGCATTTACGGCCGAACTGTCATTCATTCACGGCCGCTCAGAGTGCGCATTTACGGCCGAACTGTCATTCATTCACGGTCGCACAGAGTGCGCATTTACGGCCGAACTGTCATTCATTCACGGCCGCTCAGAGTGCGCATTTACGGCCGAACTGTCATTCATTTACGGCCGCTCAGAGTGCGCATTTACGGCCGAACTGTCATTCATTTACGGCCGCACAGAGCGCATATTTACGGCCAAACTGTCATTCATTCACGGCCGCTCAGAGTGCGCATTTACGGCCGAGCTGTCATTCATTCACGGTCGCACAGAGTGCGCATTTACGGCCGAACTGTCATTCATTCACGGCCGCACAGAGCGCGCATTTACGGCCGAACTGTCATTCATTTACGGCCGCACAGAGTGCGCATTTACGGCCGAGCTGTCATTCATTCACGGCCGCTCAGAGTGCGCATTTATGGCCGAACTGTCATTCATTTACGGCCGCACAGAGCGCATATTTACGGCCGAACTGTCATTCATTCACGGCCGCTCAGAGTGCGCATTTACGGCCGAACTGTCATTCATTTACGGCCGCACAGAGTGCGCATATTTACGGCCGAACTGTCATTCATTCACGGCCGCTCAGAGTGCGCATTTACGGCCGAACTGTCATTCATTCACGGCCGCTCAGAGTGCGCATTTACGGCCGAACTGTCATTCATTCACGGCCGCACAGAGCGCATATTTACGGCCGAACTGTCATTCATTCACGGCCGCTCAGAGTGCGCATTTACGGCCGAACTGTCATTCATTCACGGCCGCTCAGAGTGCGCATTTACGGCCGAGCTGTCATTCATTCACGGCCGCTCAGAGTGCGCATTTACGGCCGAACTGTCATTCATTCACGGCCGCTCAGAGTGCGCATTTACGGCCGAGCTGTCATTCATTCACGGCCGCTCAGAGCGCATATTTACGGCCGAACTGTCATTCATTCACGGCCGCTCAGAGTGCGCATTTACGGCCGAACTGTCATTCATTCACGGCCGCTCAGAGCGCATATTTACGGCCGAACTGTCATTCATTCACGGCCGCTCAGAGTGCGCATTTACGGCCGAACTGTCATTCATTCACGGCCGCTCAGAGCGCATATTTACGGCCGAACTGTCATTCATTCACGGCCGCTCAGAGTGCGCATTTACGGCCGAGCTGTCATTCATTCACGGTCGCACAGAGTGCGCATTTACGGCCGAACTGTCATTCATTCACGGCCGCACAGAGCGCGCATTTACGGCCGAACTGTCATTCATTTACGGCCGCACAGAGTGCGCATTTACGGCCGAACTGTCATTCATTCACGGCCGCTCAGAGTGCGCATTTACGGCCGAACTGTCATTCATTTACGGCCGCACAGAGCGCATATTTACGGCCGAACTGTCATTCATTCACGACCGCTCAGAGTGCGCATTTACGGCCGAACTGTCATTCATTTACGGCCGCACAGAGCGCATATTTACGGCCGAACTGTCATTCATTCACGGCCGCTCAGAGTGCGCATTTACGGCCGAGCTGTCATTCATTCACGGTCGCACAGAGCGTGCATTTACGGCCGAACTGTCATTCATTTACGGCCGCACAGAGTGCGCATTTAGGGCCGAGCTGTCATTCATTCACGGCCGCTCAGAGTGCGCATTTACGGCCGAACTGTCATTCATTCACGGTCGCACAGAGCGTGCATTTACGGCCGAACTGTCATTCATTTACGGCCGCACAGAGTGCGCATTTAGGGCCGAGCTGTCATTCATTCACGGCCGCTCAGAGTGCGCATTTACGGCCGAACTGTCATTCATTTACGGCCGCACAGAGCGCGCATTTACGGCCGAACTGTCATTCATTTACGGCCGCACAGAGTGCGCATTTACGGCCGAGCTGTCATTCATTCACGGCCGCTCAGAGTGCGCATTTACGGCCGAACTGTCATTCATTCACGGCCGCTCAGAGTGCGCATTTACGGCCGAGCTGTCATTCATTCACGGTCGCACAGAGTGCGCATTTACGGCCGAACTGTCATTCATTCACGGCCGCACAAAGCGCGCATTTACGGCCGAACTGTCATTCATTCACGGCCGCACAGAGCGGGCATTTACGGCCGAACTGTCATTCATTCACGGCCGCACAGAGCGCATATTTACGGCCGAACTGTCATTCATTCACGGCCGCTCAGAGTGCGCATTTACGGCCGAGCTGTCATTCATTCACGGCCGCTCAGAGTGCGCATTTACGGCCGAGCTGTCATTCATTCACGGCCGCACAGAGCGCGCATTTACGGCCGAACTGTCATTCATTCACGGCCGCTCAGAGTGCGCATTTACGGCCGAACTGTCATTCATTCACGGCCGCACAGAGTGCGCATTTACGGCCGAGCTGTCATTCATTCACGGCCGCTCAGAGTGCGCATTTACGGCCGAACTGTCATTCATTCACGGCCGCACAGAGTGCGCATTTTTACGGCCGAACTGTCATTCATTCACGGCCGCTCAGAGTGCGCATTTACGGCCGAACTGTCATTCATTCACGGCCGCTCAGAGTGCGCATTTACGGCCGAACTGTCGTTCATTCACGGCCGCTCAGAGTGCGCATTTACGGCCGAGCTGTCATTCATTCACGGCCGCACAGAGCGCGCATTTACGGCCGAACTGTCATTCATTCACGGCCGCTCAGAGTGCGCATTTACGGCCGAACTGTCATTCATTCACGGCCGCTCAGAGTGCGCATTTATGGCCGAACTGTCATTCAAGGTGTGTGTGCACTGGCGCGTTTTCAGTTCATTGCTTAACTTTCATAGGAATTCGTTGAAACCACTCGCTTTGCTCTGCTCAGTTATGAATGCCTGAGTGGCCGTGTGCATTTAACTTTCGGTTTAGATAGAATTAGTGATTTAAAAGACCCAGGCGGTGATACCGGTATTACCGGTGTTGTCACACGTCGTTTAACCGGTGGAAGAATTTCCTCACCGTCACATAGCTATAATCATGTTTTAGAAAACATTTTATGAACAATGAACAATACTTTTTATTAATCTTAGTTAATGTTAATTTCAACATTTACTAATACATACAAAATCAAATGTTGTATTTGTTAACGTTAGTTAATACACTGTGAACTAACATGAACAAACAATGAATGACTGTACTTTTATAAACTAACATTAAAAAAGTTTAATAGATACATAATACAAATTGTAAAAACATTTGCATAATCTTACGAACCCTAAACTTTTGTGTATATATATTTTAAACCTGAATTTTTTTTAATAAACCAAGCAAAATTGTGACTGAGCTTGAAAGATTGTGATGAGTATGTATTTTTGTCGCATTTGAACTGACATTTGTTGAATGTAAATAGATTATTTTTTGCTTTATTACCTACATTTTCTTTTGTCTACAACAAGCATTCACTTTGATTTATTGGGAAATTGCAAACAAAATTTGCCTAAAAATCTGAGGGGACACTTGAGCACATGCACGCTGCAGCCTACGCACTGCAGAAACCCCAGACATTCACATCACATTACATTAGATTAATACTTCAGCATTCGGATGTTCTTAGAGATCCAGCAGAACTGAGCTAGAGTTCACAATCTCTTGTGAGAAGAAGCTATAAGCCTAGGATGGTTTGTTGAAGAATCATTTTTCTTCACACTGATGTGCCTCTGGTTTCCTGTGTTTTTGTCTTGCTCTCTCTTTTCTTGAGCAGATGTATTGTTGTGCTTAGCTGACGTTTACTTGGTTTTTTCTCCTCCTTTCTCACCCACACGCTCACATTTCTTTTCATTCTTACTGAGCGAGTTCGTAATGAGCGAGTGGGTGTGGGCTTTCATTTTCATTATGTACTGAGGTAAATTTGGCTTCTGTTTTCTACTCTCCTGTTTTTTTTTTCACCTTCTCTTGCCTTATTTTCCTTCTCATAAGTTATTTTGTTTCTCACATTCATGCATTCAGCTGCCCTGGTCTCACAGGATTTGTCCACATTGGACTATGACCTTCCCACTTAGACAAGAAAAGAGCTGACTGACATAACATGTAACTGACCAGAGTTAAGGCCCTTACACACTGAGCGCGACGCAATAAAGCGAAGCGGATGGTGCTTTCACACCGAGCGTGAAACGATTGATCACCTTCGGCTAATTCATGCCTGCACAATAGGTGGCACAACCCACTAGTCACACAAACTGTTAAGAAGCACATAAAAATAAAGAAAATGGATTTCTCAACCAGCAGCAGCAGTTAAATCACAAAATTTGCATTAAATAATTAGTTTAACAACTTAAAATGAAAATTAGCCCATGATTTACTCACCCTCAAGTCATCCTAGGTGTATATGACTTTCTTCTTTCTGATGAACACAATTGGAGTTATATTAAAAAGTTTAATGCCTCTTGCAGTTCAAAATGGTTACACTACATCCGACGTCATACGTTGCACCAGTTATATTTATGATATAAATATGGATATTTTTCTTACACAAACGCATTGCTTCGCTTCAGAAGGCCTTTATTAACCCCCTGGAGCCGTGTGGAGTACGTTTATGATGGATGGATGCACTTTTTTTAGGCTTCAAACTCATGAGCCCCGTTGACTGCCATTATAAAGCTTGGAAATATCAGGATATTTATTAATATAACTCGGATTGTGTTCATCAGAAAGAAGAAAGTCATATACACCTAGGATGTCTTGAGGGTGAGTAAATCATGGGCTAATTTTCATTTTAAAGTGAACTAATACTTTAAACCGAAGCACAGAAATATATATTTTTTTCTCACATCTCATTTTTTAACCATTATATCCCTGGGCACTTCCAGTCCTGAAGGGCCACTGTCCTGCAGAGTTTAGCTCCAACCCTGATCAAACTCACCTGCCTGTAGCCTTCTAGTAATCCTGAAGACATTAATTAGCAGGTTCAGGTGTGTTTGATTAGGGTTGGAGCCATGGGCGTCAGAAGCAAAAAAAAATGTGGGTGGGTCCCCCCAAAATTTTTACTGGAGTAGATGCAATTTACATTAAGTGAATAGTCTGCATGGTTTACTAAACGTCTGGTTGGGCCAGACAAATTTATAAAAGTCACCAAATCATTTAATCATGTAGGGCTAAGATGTATGGCAGAAAATTTTGACGCAAATCGACCCGAGGTTCGAATCCGCCTTTTGCCGAACTCGCTCTAATCCCTTTTCCTATCACATATCAGATCGGAAAGGCATTTATTTTCAATAAAAATGAAGAAAACGTTCGAAAAGTGGAAATAAAGCATCTAACGTGTGTTTAATAATAAAGTGTTTATTGGTTAGGGGTAGGTGAACAGAATTATGACGGTAAAAGTACATACAATGGTTCCGACGCCCATGGTTGGAGCTAAACTCTGCAGGACAGTGGCCCTCCAGGACTGGAAGTGCCCACCCCTGCTTTAGGGGCTTCATACAATCATGTTGTTCCAAACTTGTATGACTTTCTTTCTTCTGTGGAACATAAAATATATTTTGAAGAATGTTTGTCTATACATTGAAAGTCATTGGACAAAAGAAAGAAAAACCAGACATTTTTTTTCAAAATAAATAAATGACAGAATTTTCATTTTTGAATGAACTATCCATTTAAGTATATACATAAATAAAAGTATAAATGTAGGTCAATGACATGACGTATATTTTTGTTTCAAAGTGCATTATTTCCTTTTAAAATAATTTGATAAATTCATGACATGTATCAATTTATTCTATAAAATTTGTTTAGTTTGAATTCATTTTTAGTACTTTTAAATAATACATATTATTTTATGTTGTGTTATCTTAAACCCCCAAAATGTAAGATGATGCAACTGTCTGAACAAATGAACTGTCACGGGTGGCTGATTCACAGAAGCTCACGATGACGAAGGAAACATGTAGAAACAGACAGGCGAAAACTCAGGAAACATAACAAAACGCACCTTAACATTGACACTGACTATAAGAAACAAGGAGTATAAATACTAGAACACATGAGGGAGCTAATTAATTAAGGGCACAGGTGAAAGACATGACAAATCAGGACTGACAGGGGAAAACTAGGTCACAATGAAAAACACTACAACTGCAGACATATAGCAGTTCGCCCCCAGGAAGGCACGTCCTAACAAAGTCCAACAGAGGAGGGAGGGAGGGAGGGAGGGAGGGAGGGAGGGGGTTCTGGAGGTGGGCGTGGAGCAAACGACAGAAAAACAAAGTCCGGGAAACATGAAACAGTCTATGGAGGCATGGAAGGTGGGAGGAGCCAGAGAGGAGCCAGGAGCAGGAGAAGCCAGGTGGTGGTCCAGAGACCAGCCACGACAAGGCCCCAAGGCGGACTTGATGGAAGACATCACCCTGGGGACGACCAACAGAGATGTAGCCAAAGATGGAGACCCAGATGGAGCCGATGAGCCAATTAGCCCACGCGTAGCCAATGATCCAGGAGACCGAGGAGAAGTCATGGCGACGAGCGTCCGAGTTGGAGGCGGGAGTCCAGAGGGCAGAGGTTGAGACGGTGGGACCAAGGACGGAGGCGTAGCCAGGGAGAAGGCGGAGCCAGATGGAGCCTAAAGGCGCAGACAGGTCGATGGCTGACCAAGGCGCAGACAGAGGGACGAGGGAGCCCGGAGAAGCCATATGACTGATGGTTTCCGGTGGAGCCGAGGGAGGGAGGAGCCAAGGCGAGTGTCTACGGGCATGGGCGGAGCAGGGGGCACAGAGGCTGGAGGCGGAGACAGGGGATCCTCTGTGCGGGATGGAGCTGATGGCCTGAAGACACTAGACAGCTCTATCTGACATGTAGGAGTTGTAGAGGGGCTGAAGGACATCAGTGGAGATGGGGCTGAGGCACTGGCTGACTGAGGAGGTGGGAGAGGGAGGGAATTCTGGAAATACTAGGGACGCTGGAGAATCAGAAGACGCTGGAGATACCAGGGAACTAGGAAAAACCTCCACAAAAATCAATAAGGTCCTCTTCAAAAATGTCCTTAATTTCCTCATACAAGTTACCAGAGAACAAACGGATCTCATCCACTGCGGCAGAGTTGTGGGGGGGGCTTTCCTCCCAGCCCTCGAGATCCAAGAGCAGTCCCTCGACGCATGATGTTACTGTCTCGCACACCTGGTCAGACTCCTTCGATGAAGCGGCCTCCGGGGCGATGGTACCATCCGACCTTATCCTCGGTCCTGGCTCATCCATCATGGCCGGCAGGCAACCTCCTCGGTCTGCGGTGGGCTCAAGAAACATCTCCGTTGGTTTACTCGCTGGTGATGGTTGACTGGTCTCTGGTGGTGCTGGAGTCGGAGTGGGACTGGTGAGATCTGCAAAGCAGACAGTGAGTGGTGACGCGTTGCTCACCAGCACCCACTCAACAAACTCGGCAAAAGATCCCCAAGGATAGAGAAACACACAGGTGTGGGCCTCGAGTTTCTTCTTCTTCGGGAACATAAAACGCACCTTAACATTGACAAGATCGGACACTGACTGAAAGAAACAAGGGCTGAATCCGAAATCGCCCCCTAAACCCTCATTCGCTATTCCCTATGTTAGTCCACTAATACAGTTCACTTAAAGGACTGAATGAAAACGAGTGAGCTAATTCGGACAGCCATTGACTGTACACACTTTATTGCGGTGCAATGTGGGATAGAATGAGTGCACTTGATAATGTCCACTATGGTTTCGGACACAACTACAAATAGCTGTCCCCTCAAATAGTGCCCTATTTGAGGTATAGGGGGCGATTTTGGATCGTATAAGGAGTATAAATACTAGAACACATGAGAGAGCTACTTACTCGGCGCGAGTACATCGCGAGGCTCGGGGTCTCTCCAGATTCTGCAATGTTGCGGTATATTTCTTGCTCATTTCGGGTCTGTTCGTGCAGAACAGTTGTGCCTTTACATCGTACACCCGATGTGAGCTTTTGGATATCGGTTTGCGAATTTCCGACAGTTTTATGGACAACCTTCGACTCCTTCCGGTGAAAACCGCCCAGCGCATCACAGGGACTCCACTACCTGCCATCGACCACATCCAGAGGAAACGCTGTCTGCATCGAGCTCGCAGCATCCTTAAGGACTCCTCTCACCCAGCCCTCAAACTGTTTTCTCTCCTGCCCTCCGGTAGGCGTTTCAGGTGCCTCCGGACCAGGACCAGCAGACTAAAGAACAGTTTTTTTCCCAGAGCTGTCTCTTTATTGAACTCAAACCCTCGTTGATCCCACTCCCCTTATATACTGCTAACCTTCCTCCCCCCCCACATCTGCCTTCACTTTGTTATTTGCACTACTGGATGTTCATTTGCACTATCGACTGTTTATTACAGTAACACCTGTACATATATGCATCTTGCACTACTATACCTAACTGAAATATGCTCATTTGCACTATATCGTCCATTGCTATACTGCCCAACTCAGCCTAACATATCATCATATACATCTATCTGTAAATTCTGTTTATAGTAATAGCCATCTGTATATTATATTCAATACATATCTATCTGTAAATTCTGTTTATAGTAATATCCATCTGTATATTATATTCAGTACATTTCTATCTGTAAATTCTGTTTATAGTAATAGCCATCTGTATATTATATTCATAGTACATATTAACCTGTAAAATTCTATTTATAGTAATAGCCATCTTTATATATATTCAGTACATATTCATGTCCTGCACTTATGAAACCACTGTATATCCTGCACTTGCTGCTATTGCACTTCTGGTTAGACCTAAACTGCATTTCGTTGCCTTGTACCTGTACTTGTGTAATGACAATAAAGTTGAATCTAATCTAATCATCTAATCTAACAGGGCACAGGTGAAAGACATGACTAATCAGGACTGACAGGGGAAAACTGTAGGTCACAATGAAAAACACAAAAACTGCAGACATGTAACATGAACAGACTAAGAAAACTATTTAAAATGGTGTCTTAATAATAAAACAATTAAAAACAAAATACTATGGCATCATTTTAGGTTTGAAACCTTTCATATAAACACATTTTTATAAATATCATTAGTTTTAAAGCTGTTGAGAAAGCTGTTGTCAGGGTGGCACAACTGCAAACATGGCACTTTTATTATGAATTAACACGGTAATAGCAGTAAACCTGATAATGCATCATATTGAGGACCCCAAATGATCCTTGTGGCAGAGTGAAAAGGTTTGTAGATCTCTCTCAAATACTGATCAAAATTGCTCATTTCAAGTATGGGTAGGTTGGTACACTTTCCATTTCAGATGTCATGTCCATGTTTGAATGTTACCATAAAAACATTCAAAAAAATATTTTAAACAAGTTGAAATTTTATTTAACAATTGAAACTTTGAACTTTGAACACTAAAAATATGCATTACATCAGTTTTGAAAAGATAAAAAAAAAAAAACACCTTTTTTGAAGCTTTATTTGTCAAGGACCCATATATGCGTATATGTATGGTAAGACAGTCAGTGAACAAAGTGTTGGCAGTCCTCAGGCGTGCCATTTGATGAGACTAGGGCAGCCCTGCTACACCACTGTCAGATGAAGAGCTCCCCACAGACATCATTCACTGGTGGCATGTGTAGTGAAAATGAAACGCAGAGTCAGTGGACACACAACAAAGCCCAGAGTAATGGCCACAGTGAAGCGCCTTGAGTCAAAACACTGATGAGACAGAGAAAAGCAGCTCTTTGTATATGAAAATCTGAATGATGAAGCAATAAAGCAGCTTTATAATCTCATGACGGAGGCGTTTTAGAGCAGATCTGGTACTCGCTGCTCTTGTCCAAAAGCTATAAAGCACAGCAGAAGAGTTGAAGAGTAGCAAAGGGCTTTGCTGGTAATGGCGCAGAACGCCTTGAGGATGTCAGAGCAGATGGTGTTCCTGTTTGCTGCAGAGTGGCACTCTGTCAAATGTACACACTGACATCGTATACAAGCATATGACGACACAAAGACTGTTGTCTGTAGGCATTACATGATACGTGATTTTTCTTTTCTATTCTGCCGCTGTCTATTCTATTCATTATACATGATCTCAATAATAATTGTAGGTATTTACCCATTCTAGCACCCATACACTACTGTTCATGTTAAAGTTTTGGAAAGATGACTCTTATATTCATAAAGGCTCCATTTATTTGATCAAACAGTAAACATTGTAATAAAGTAAAATACAGTAAAATGTATCATGTAAAATATTACTATATTAATACTAATATTAAAATATTAGTTTCTATTTGAATATATTTTTAAATGTAATTTATTCCTGTGATGACAAAGCTGAATTTTCAGCATCATCACATGATCCTTCAGAAATCATTCTAATGCTGATTTGGTGCTCAAGAAACATTTATTTATTTTATCAGTGTTGGAAACAGTTGTGCTGCTTAATGTTTTTTGTTTAAACCATGGCACATTTTTCAGGATTATTTGATTGAAAGGTATAAGAACAGTTTAAAATAGAAATATGTAACATATGTTTGCATAGACACCGAAATGTACATTATTAAAGTAGTAAAACTTAAAGTTGCAGTGTGTGAATTTTAGCGGCATCTAGAAGTGAGGTTGTGAATTGCAACCGCCCACCGCTCACCCCTCCATTTCAAAGCACATAGAGAAGCTACGGTGGCCGACACAGGACAAAGATGCCATCGGCTCAGACATATGTTTGATATGATTAACATTTTCATTATGTCCTTGGTATTTAACTCATTTTAAACAATTTACATAATTTTACCTTTAACATGTCATCATTCAATCAATATATAATAGTAAAATGTAACTATTGAAATGTATTTATTATGAAAATCTTTACACTTCTAAATTGCGCATATGTGAATTTTATAACAAATACTAATGATCTCAGGCTCAAAAAAAACATCAAAGACCGAATGGAGTTTTTGGCAGAATATGGGAAGTTGTGTGTGGAGTGATGAATCACAATGAACACGAGTTGCATGGTGATGCTCCAGAGCAGTGTCTTTGAAAACCTGGTGAGAAATATAATATAAATGCATCTCTACCACAGTGAAGCGTGGAGGAAGAGCTGTTATTGTGTGGGGAGCCTTTTTAGCTGCTGGTGTTGGTGAGCTAATTCACTGTGAAAAGTCATTTAATGCTTTGGAGTACAGGAGAATATTGCAGAATGGTTTGCTTCCCACAAATGTGAAGTTGTTATCTATAGAGGAATGATCAGAAGTTATTTTTCAACAAGACAATGCTCCTGCCCAAATTGCAATGACAACCAAGAAGTGGCTTGAGAACAAGTCAATCAGGCTCATGTTTTGGCCTGATCAGAGTCCAGATTTGAATTTGTCTCACATTAAACTGCTCATGAACATTGAGTGGAACAACACTGACTCTTCATCCTGTAAAAACTGTCTGCAAGTTTAAACATTTAAAGAAAACAAGGCTATTCCATGCTCAGTTACTTTAATTCAAGTATTTGTGCAATTCTTGCTAATTTCCTGACCAGTGATTTGTGATTAAAGTTGTAGTTAAAACCATTAAAAGACCACTAAATATCTGCCGTTTATGGCTCAACCCATTTTTTTCACTCAGCAGTGTAAAAGAATGATGGTCTGCACATGGATAGTTAAATTCCACTGGACGATAAAAACAATATCAAAAGCTATACCAAAGTAAGCCTCCCAAAACACGGCTAAATAAGCCAATTTAAAGGGATAGTTCACCCCAAACTGAAAATTCTGTCATCATTTACTCACCCTCAAGTTGTTTCAAACCTATATGAATTGTTTTTTTTAAAACCTGAACACAAAAGATATTTTGAAGAATATGGGTGACCAAACAGTTGATGGGCCCCATTGAAAATAGACCATTAAAAGACCACTAAATATTTTGCCGTTTATGGCTTGGCCCATTTTTTTCGCTCAGGAGTGTAAGTCATAAAAAAGTGATGGTCTGCACACAGATGGATAGTTAAATTCCTCTATTAAATTCCACTGGACAATAAAAACACAATTGTCCTGGCACTGAGCCTTCATTAGTGTGTTAAGGTTCAATATGCCCATCTCCTCTTAAAGACCATCATGTGGACCATTATCCTTATTATAACTCATTGAGTACAATGGATAAAAAGGACTGAGATGTGGGCATTATCTTTAGGATGAAGTTGAGTTAACAAGGCATTGATGTCTATTTGTGATTCTCTGGTGAGGATTCAGTATGAAAGAATTGCCCCTGCCGCTGTCTATTTGCATGTGCTTTTAGCACCCAGCTCACTTAAGGAATTATGTAAATCAGATAATGATGTAAACAGCCAAGAAAATAGCACTTATAGCAATTTGCACTGGACAATTCTCCAGGATACAGACTAGTTCTGAATTTTATGTAGTTTAGAATGCTATTGCTGTACGTCACTGGGACTGTACAGCATCATCTGTGAAATTTTCAAATATACTGATGAAATAAATTAAATTAAACGAATTAAAGGCACAATATGTATGGATTCAAATATATCCAAAAACCACTAGAACAATGTTATATATTTTGTTGTATACTTACATTATCATAAATGTTTCCAAGAATGTTTAAATCCAGAGAAATAAGTAATTTTAACTAGGACACGGACCATGCGCCGCCTATTGATGACATCATACCCACGTTACCCTCGATTTCCGGTTTTATTTTGTAGAAACCATGGAAACACCAAAGATGCTTTAATATATTATGTGCTTTATTAGACAGGTGAGCAACTGTTTGGATACGTTCATCTACAGAAAACTAATAATTGTTATTATAGCTCAACACAGTTAGTCTTACAGCCATTTCACACTGCAAGTGTGAGTATTTTGTTCGGCGTGCATGTTAACCAATGAGTGCGTTCACAACGGCAGCAGGAGCGTCGCGTGAGCAGCAGTGAAGCGGGGGTTTCGGCACCGAGCCTATTTTTGCTGCGCTGCTGATGCTCAATTAAAGAGAAATCACACTTTTGATGGACAAAATAAATATGATTTCACACAAAAAGTGCTCAAAATGAACAGAGTAAGCATGTCTAGTGGGTTTTATCAAGAACTGTAGTATATCAAAATAAAATAAAGAATCAAAGTATTTATAGAAGATTTACCCATTTAAACTTGTTTTTAATTACTCGGTCTGGGTAACGTTATAATGTATTATAAAAAAAGTAAGCTAGCCAGAATATATAATATATAAACTTTATTTTGTAATACACATACAGGTAGCATATATAGGCTGTAGCACTACCCAAATCAAACCCGAGTATGCGTTTTTTTTCTGCAGAGTTTTTTTGTCTGCTGTCTTGTAAGCATATCGGAAACGAATATTGTAGCCTACACCTCCCCATGTTAACAAACTTTCAAGACTATCAAGTTTATAAATGACCAACTTCTAAAAACAAATATAGTCTAGTTGTCTTTATAAAGAAATTTATAAGATATAAGTGAGCATTATATGTAGCGTTGGAGCCGCTGCTGCCTGTGTCGCTGTACAAACGCTTCCAGTGTGAATACTCTCGCGCGTCTGCAGGTGTAGTTATGCTGATGTGACGCTCGCGCTTGCAGTGTGAAACGGCCGTTATTTTTTAAATCTTGTTTTCATGATTAACCGCGAGTACCATGTTTTACCATGCCTAATATCAATCTAGCTTACTGCAGTGTATAAGAAGTGTCTCATAGCAGCCAAACGAACACACAGAGTAGCCTTATAACATAACTTTCAACACACACTAGATAAAGTATCTAATATGATAGAATAGCGCTGCGTTACCCCACATACGCATGACCGGAAGAAGCGGAAGCGGTCGTCTGCGGCATAATAAAAGCTCCACGAAATCAACGCGTCATCAAGCTACGCCTTTGTGTTCAATAAGCGACCTCTAGCGGTTAAAAATCACATATTGTGTCTTTAAGAATGAAGAATCTTACAACAAAGAATGTGTAAATGTTAGAAAAATATTTTCTTTCATTAGAATGTCTAGAACACTTTGGAATGGATAAAATGTTGCTGAATGCTTGAATATACGATACAGAGAAGTTTAAAATGACTGTACCTTGTACAATACAACTTGCTTAGCTTAGATATAGAGCCGTTGTTTCAGTTTGCTGCTGAAATGCTTCTCATGTTTAATCCTGTTAAATCAGACATCTGTGAAATTGCTTCAGCTCTTCTGCATTATTAGCGTTTATCCTTTGTGGAACTCAAGTTGTTTCAAACCTGTACGAATTGTTTTTTTTAAAAACCTGAACACAAAATATATTTTGAAGAATATGGGTAACCAAGCAGTTGATGGGCCCCATTGACTTATTAGTATTTTTTCCCGCATACTTTCCATATGGAAGTCAGTCCATCAACTGTTTGGTTACCAAAGTAAACAATGAGTAAACAATGACAAAATTTTCATTTTTGGGCGAACTATCCCTTTAAGTTTATCTGATTTATTAGTAGAATGAATTGGGTTTTTTTCAGGGTGCCCTTAATATAAACATCATAGATTTTATCTGTAATGCTGCTGAATTATTTTCATAAATGTCATTGTTTCTTGTTCCTTGTATCCTTTTACAAAAATAATTAAAATAAATACACATGTACAACTGGACCTGTAATTAAAAATCATTAAATTAAATTAAATAAATTAAATTAAATAAGTGCAAAATATGCATCTTGGGAAGTCCCTGTTTTAAATGACTTTATGAAAATAACAAGCCCAAATTCATTCTAATCTAGATGTAGATAGCACCATCTAATGGTGAGCAGACACAAATGATTTCTCTGGATCTAGAGCAAAGTATTCCAGAAGCTTGGCTGATATTTTTGCCTGTGCATGTGTATTTCAGAGATAGTGAGAGCCATGACGCATGTCATTAACCATGGTATGTCCATGTACTGGGGCACGTCACGCTGGTCAGCTATGGAGATCATGGTGAGTGGAGAGGACAAACTTCTGTGCACTCTTTCCTTAATGCTTCCTTTTGACATTTAAGTCAATCCTGATGATGATTTAATATATATTGTATAGCCTGTCATCAAGAATGTTTGATTGTTTTTTTGCTCTGTCTATTTTTTGATTGTCTATGATGTAAGTGGACACTGTTTGGGTGTTTTAAGTGGGAGAGTTTTTTTGAATATTTAATAAGAGTGATGTCACACAATAAAAAAATAATGTTCAATACCTCAAACACCAAACCAGCACAAACATTTGTTTTTGCGGAACAAATCAGCACAAACGAATGACGAGTTTTGGCGATTATTTTATTTTACTTCACAGAGGTAACAGTAAGCACTGTTTCTGAACACTCGATTGTAGTCTTCTTCCTAGATCGTACATGTCACAATATTCCTCATTTAAATAATTCCTGCTCAAGTCATATGCAAAAAAATTCATAGAGACCGGAACTAAACAGAGCGTTACTGACTGGGAGGAGAGGTGCTACAACAATGTAAAATATTTGAAAAATAATGGGTTTTTTGAACATTCAAGCATGAAAACCTATTCTAGTAGACCCTAAAAAGACTTAATAGGTCCCTTTTAACAGTATTAATATCATTCTCTTTTATTTTTTGTCATCTCTTTCTCTCCATGTAGGAGGCATATTCTGTAGCGAGGCAGTTTAATCTGATTCCTCCTGTGTGTGAACAGGCAGAGTATCATTTATTTCAGAGGGATAAAGTGGAGATGCAACTGCCAGAGCTTTACCATAAGATTGGTAAAAACAAACACATATTGTATAGAAATATGCACACATAAACACCCATGATTAAAATATGACCTTAAAATTTAATTAAAATATGTCTTGTCCCGCAGGTGTTGGAGTAGTGTCCTGGTCTCCTCTGGCCTGTGGCATCATCACAGGAAAATATGAAAATGGAATCCCAGAATCTTCCAGAGCCTCTTTGAAGGTACTTTAATCGTGTGTCATGGCAGCAACATCATTTCCTCAAGACATAAGGATGGATATCTGTTGAGTAAACTGATCCATATCCAACTGAAAAAGTGCCAGATTTCTGTGTAAGCAGATTTATTCCAAAACAACAGAAGAAAAAAACAAGAGTTAAACAGGACAGTCTGTTACTGGATGAAGTGATTTAGGAGCTCATATAGACCTTATGCGCCAGAGAAAGAAGCATGCAGCCATCTTTAGAATTTTGTCTTTGAACTTCCTTTTTTGCAGTAGCTCTATATATTTCTATGACATTGCTGTTGAAGAGTAATTAGCTGGTGAAATTGTTTTACTTATTGTAGAGTTAATGAAAGTTATCATGAGCATTTTTAATGTTTGAAGCGGGTGTCATAACAAATGTCAGTAGACGGGGAAGATTTTAAAACAAGCCGTTCATTCATAAATCTGTAAGATCCTACCTTCATGCGATGGAAATACAAACCGGAAGACAGAACACAAAGAGCGCTGTGCTTAAAAGGGGCGGGGCTACAGTTCTATAGTTAATAGATAATAGTTAATAGATTACACCTTCAGTTATTATCCAGCGATGAGGGTGCCTCACTCTCTCTCTCTGTGTAGTCGTACCAGTGGCTGAAGGAAAAGATTCTGAGTGAGGATGGCAGAAAGCAGCAGGCAAAGCTTAAGGAATTGACCCACATTGCTGAGAGGCTCAGCTGTACCCTGACACAACTTGCCATCGGTAGGTCAAAATAACTTATTTTCACTTCAACTGTCACAATGTGCCACATATTATCACTGCCAGAGTGACTCAACTGTTCTGTCACTATTTACGCAGTACAGACATGAGGAAAAGGCTGAATTTCTGCTTTTATGCACATAACCCACAGGGTTTTAAAGTCACCAAGTCTTTGTTTCTAAATACTTTTTTGTTGTTGTTGTTGTTGGAGGCTAATGCATATTTACCTGTTTTTGAACTAATTAAATTGAAGTGGGACTTCTCAATTTATTTAATCCCCATAAACTTGATCACTTGATGAACCAAACCATAAATGGCTTATAAGTGGACATGGCAATACTCTGCAAAGCAGCTTTTCAAACAGAATCAAAACATGATGCATCAGTATACGGTGGTTTAGGTAAAATTGCAGAACATAACGAGTTCTTTGGTCTTTGTAATATTACTTTTGACAAAAATAGTGGATACCAAGCACGTGAGATGCCAGAACTTTGCTATGGTTACCATGCTGTCAGTCATCGAAATTTCGGGAGTGAGTCGTGTTCCGTACGCACATGAAAGAATAGTTTAGGGGATTCACTCCCATATTTAAACGTGGTTGTCACTCCTGAAACTTTACAGTGTGTACGTGGCCGTATACTACTAGAATTACATACCTAGTAAAAAAACAAACTTGACATGTTTTTTTTTTTTTTCTCTTGGAAAACCTTAATGGTGACTCTTTCGTAGTTTTAATATATGTGTTTTAATGAAAGTTTACAGCTGTGGAAGGTAAAATTCTATTAGAAAATGGTGATGGAATGTACTTTTAAAAAAATATATTTAAATTTTTTTGTTTAGTAATAATAATAAATCTTTTCTAAAAAAATATTGTTTTAAATTTTGTTTTATTTAGTATTTGTATTATTATTTTAATTTAAATAGTTTGATAAACAAAAAATAGTTATAAAGTTTGTTAAAAAGTCCTGTATGAACAATCCTTACAGTAACATTTGGCTGCAGCGCCCGATCTGGCTTGAAACTTTTAATACATATAGGACCAAAGCAAAGATTCCTCATAAATCTATTCTCCGTGTTCCTCTGTAGCCTGGTGCCTCCGTAATGAAGGAGTGAGTTCGGTTCTCCTGGGGACCTCCAACCCTGCACAGCTCACTGAAAACCTGGGGGCGATACAGGCAAGAGATTTATCAAAACATCTCAAATACACTGTCCCAATGTGCCATCCCATAAACTCTGGTAGCCTGCTACAGCTCTCTGCTCTTATCTTTTAACACCTTTAGATGGTTTTCAGGGGTTTCTAGCTTGGCTAAATGGTTAGACAACTATTTAGACCAGTGGTTTTCAATCAGGGGGCTTCAGCAAACGTCCGAGGGGGCCTCAAGATGATTTAAAATGATTTAAAATTGAAACAAGCATTAAATAACGTATGATTGATCAAAAATGTTTATGTTTATGTGATTCGTATTCATAAATGTTAACATATTTTCATTTTTTACATTTATGAATACAAATTATATAAACTGAAATGGTCCATTATCTTGTTCCATTATAATTTATACAAAATGTTTTAAGCTCTAGTTTTTAAATTCGTAATTCATAATATTAATAATAAGTAAGGATTATTCAATTTAATTTGATGGAATTTTACTATACAATTGAAAAAATGTAATATAGTAGCAGCTACCATGTTCTAAAAACCAGCTTGACCCCTTAAAATTAATAGTTAACACAAAAATAAAAACTATCGATCTTTTACTCACTCTCATTTGAGAAAGAAAAACATAAAATAACAAATATATGGATTTAGATACACACGAGGGTGAGTGAATGATGACAGAAAATAATTAAATTGTTATGTTAAAAATAGTCAATGTTTTATTTTTTGTTTAATAATAATATTAATAATAAAAATTACAAATAAATCTTTTGTTTATATTCATTGTTTTAAAATCATTTTATTTAGAATTAATTTAATTAATTTAGATTTTTTTTTAAATACACAATAAAATAAGAATTATTTTAATATTGTTTTATTTTTGTTTAATAATATTATAATAAATGTTTTATGAAAAATATTTGAATGTTTATATTAATTGTTTTATTAATTTTATTGTGTATTTGTATTTTAATTTAAACAGTTTGATAAATAAAACATAATTTTAAGTACTGTAAAAACAAAGTGAATTATGACAGATTTTTCATTTTTAAGTAAATGATGATGTTAAGCTTTGATTATGTTGCCTGTGTTTTTAGTAGTTACATCATGTGGGTTACATTCTCGCCGACAGGTTCTTCCAAAGATCACCACTCAAGTGGCCTCGGACATCGACAAAGTCCTGGGTAACCGACCCCACAGTAAGAAGGACTACCATCACTAGGCCTTTTTGTGAACCTGTAAGCCTTGAGACTCAGGATCCCAGCCCTCTTGTGTCGGCGGGTGATTCCCACAATTGTGTGTCTATGTCAACTTGTCCTGCAGAGAGCCATTGTTACCATTACAGTAGAAATGCTAAAGTGTTATGCATGCTTCTGTTCGACCTAAACCTGAGCGCAACCTTGAATTAAAATCTCTGTGGAGACACACCTGCCTGTGAAGCTCCTGGGCTCCCTCATCCATGGGGTTTTGCATTCAGCTGTCCATCGCCCATATGTGCCAAAGTGAACCTACTCTTGACCCTTAACCTCTGGATATTCATTCTGAAAAGGGGCGAATGACAGGCCCTGCTAACTGTCTATTAAAAGAAGTAAGGAAAACGCACTGCATATCGCACTGAGAATGTAATGGCTAAGAACTGTGATGTATGGCATGTGGAGTTGAACTCTGTAAGATGTTTGCATTAGTATAAATGTGTTGGATTAAAAAGCCATCAATAGAAAAGTGGGCTGCTATTGTGTTTAAATGTTCCACAGAAAGTTGCTCCATCCATCGTTAAAAGACTGTTTGTGTATGTTCCCTCTGTAATCCCTACAATTTGTGTCATGTCTAATCTGTTCAATAATTTCTTATTTCTCCATCATTTTAAATGAACATAATAAAAGGAGCTTAGTTTGTTTAAATGCTTTTCCAGTGATAAAGTTGATAAACACTGGTTAAAGACTTACATGCTTGCTGCTGTAATTAGTAACTTTTGAACTGCTAAGCAGTGCATACTTGAGTCCGGAGAGTGATGAACTGCACAACTACTGTAAGCAACTATTTAATGTCCATGACAAATGGAGTCAAAATGTTTACAAACATGAAAATGATGAAGCTGTTAATGAAGGCATTGTGCAGAGTGCTTTTAACATCAAAATAAAAATGTGCATCTCCAGTTTGTGTTTTTAATATACTGTATAATGAAGTGTTTTTGTAACCAAATTTGAAGTTATTTTGCTGGTTGATGAATATTGCTACAAAACGTTGCCTGGAATCAAAATAACATGCAAAGTGTGGACTAAAGAAAAAAATAAACATAACTTTAAAAGATAGAAAACTAGGGCAGAACTGAACGGAAAAAACTAGGTCACAAGAGGCAGCAGAAAATAACAAATTACTGAATAACGTAAACATTACCTTATGGTCTCCATAGAAGCAACATCCCGCCCTCAATGCAACAAGCTCCTCCCACTCGTGTTTTCTATTGGATAAACTCCCTGTCAGTTTAAAAATTCGCTTTTTCATTGGCTCTCCCTCTCCCGTCACCTTATTTCGATTCCATACGCGCCAAACATTGTAGGCCGCGATATACCTCATTCAAACATTTCGAAAGTACACTGTTTATGGCCATTGAGAACTTTATTTTTAAGCAAGTGTTTGTTTTGTTATTTATTGTTCGGTTTAGTCGTCTAAAAGGAAAGAAGCAACAATCACGCTCTCTGTCTCCAAGGCTGCAGGCAGTAAACTGAAAGCCCAGCAAGTGTGTTGTTACAACAAGCAGTGCGGTGGGTGAGTCGCGCTCCTTACAATTTTATAGTTTATTATGCGATATATATGAGCAAAGCTTTCTCGCTCGTCTCGAAAACAATACGGTCGTTGGTTTGAATCGTATTTTGATTGTCCACTTTGATTTGAAGCTTATCGGGGATGTGGCTGATGCACGACCGGAGGAGCAGCCCGAGGGGGGACAGTGTTTGTGCTGCTGCTGCTGCTGCTGATGATGATGATGATAATGGCAGTATCAGCAGTATGATGAAGAGCGACTCCTTCTGCATGAACCAGTCCTTCCCTTCCGCACGCAACTGCACTCTCACCCGCATGGACTCATCAGGTGGGCAACGTAGCCTCCACACCTGTGCCACAATGTGTGGACACGAAAAAGATATTGGATAATATAAAATAATAACAATAAACATTATCAAAATTACAACACTAGACTAGAGTATACAGCGGTAGTTGTTGGCAAATAAAATGTTACCACAAGGAAGAGTTGATGCATAATGGTTTAGAAAACATTGAAAATATGATTCAGTTTCAGAGTGTTTGCTAAAGAGGTTCTGTTCTAAAACTGTTTGCCCAAAACTTATGATTGGCTTATTTCTGTTCATCCTCATATTCCAAAACTGTAAACCTTTTATTCAGTGAAACACAAAAAGATGTTAGAATGACAGCCTTAGTCACCATTCACTTTCAATGTGTGGGGAAAAAAATACACTGCTTTTCAAAAGTTTGGGTTGGTATTTTTTTGTTTTTTTTATTAATGTTTTTGAAAAGTCTCTTATGCTCACCCAGGCTGCATTTATTTGATGAAAAAATTGAATATAAACAGTAATATTTTGAATATATTTGTATTTTAATACATCAGCAAAGCTGATTTTTCAGCATCATTACTCCAGTCTTCAGTGTCACATGGTCCTTTGTTTTTATTATTGAAGCATATTTTGATGGACTGTGATTTATTGAACTCTGTTAGAATTCTTTATTTTTCATTTGATTCTTATGAAAAGCAAATCTAGATTTAGTTTTTGCATTTTTATCCAAGATAAAATTTAAAAACCTATTTTAATAGTTCTTTTTTTAATCTATTTCTCGTCATGAATGTATCCGGGGTAGCTGGCATGGTGTTAACTATAAACAAAGCAAACAAACTTGACTTGTTTCTTTTCCAAAAGGTGATTCTCATGTTGGTTCATCAGTGGCAATGAGGAATCTTCAGATTTCTGATCTGCATTGCTTCCAACCTGTGCCTCCGTCATCAAATCAAGAGTCTCCTGTGTTGGAGAACTCTCTGCTCAAACAGCTGATCTGTATCGCTCCAGAAAAGAGAGGCACAGCTCTCACAATCAACCCTAATAAAGCTGTCCTGTCCATTAACTGCACCACATCACAGGTATCAGACGGTTGTGCTCATCAAAGCCCTTTTTCTGATTAAGCAAAGGCCTACAATACATTATATATGTAATGGGCATTCTTCGCCTGGTCTTTTAGCTGCACTCTTATTAATAAAATGACTAAATTATGAAGGATTTCAATGATTTATTATTATTATTATTATTATTATTATTATTATTATATATTTTTCTCTCTTTTTTTGCAAGGTTTTGGATGCAAATGAACATGCTTGTAAGCTGTTTGAGTGTACATACAGTGATTTGATTGGCCGGAAGCTGACCTCTGTACTAAAAGCCAATCAGATGCTAGAGGAAGTCCTGAAGGAGGAGACTCTGGATTCTGATGGGAACCTAGTTGCTGTTTCTGCAAAAGTGGTATAAAACACTGCATTAAATGCAACTATTCACTTAGCTGTCGCAAAACTTATTTGAGTTATGAATATTTAATTTTGTCCATGCTGTAGGTTTTGTCTTTAGCTGCTTTTCCACCATCGAACCGAATTCCGAAAAATCGAGACCGGTTCTAAGAATGGTAAGGAAAGGTTCCAGTTATATTTCCACTTAAGCCTGGTACGGCATGGCACGATTACAAACGATTCTTGGCCCAGAATTCTCTGCACGGTTGGCTAACTGTGCTGGTAGAATGCGTGTAGTCACCACTCAGGTTCGGTCTCTTGCCTGTTGTCTGGCTACCAGTTGTAAACACAAATTAAAAATAAAATAGAAATATCTGATCATCCACTATAATACGATTGCTATTTACGTCTCATATGGTCTGTATCTGTAAACTGCGTAGGGATGCGCGGTATACCGGTATATATTTTATTTCAAACGGTACGATATCATGATTTTGCATATTTTGGTATATGCTGCTGTTCCGAAGGTGGCGCTACCCAAACTGCTGCGAAACCGGCAAATGTGGCAAGTGGCAACATGGAGGAACAAAATATATAAAGCAGTTGAATCTCACTCAACATGCCCAAAACTAATTAATAAAGAGAGGAGTAGAAGTGAAATTTGGAATTACTTTACTTATAAAACTGATGAAGAACCATCAAACCTAGCCAAGCATCTGTCACTATCCTGACTTGAGCAAGACATTAAGAGATCGACAGGTGAGAGCATCATTCAAACCATTTAGACATTTCTTTTCTTTTAACACTGATCAACGTACATGCATACATTAGATCGAATCGTTTAAATATCACGAAATCCCCAGCGTTCGTTTCAACCAATGACGTTCTCATAATATTTGCACACATACTATTGCACTATTTACATTCACGTAACATAACCGACTGTGTTTATGTGAATACTCACTAAAGACGGACATTTTTACATAATTTTGTGTATTTGACTGTTTAACGAAACTTAATTTGGAATGCGCAAGCTCTTTACCAGGCTTGTGTGTGCGTTGTTGGTATGAGCACAAAGAAAACTCTCAAAGAGCTCCCATCCCATGTATTACGAAATGCTATAAAATCGCTTAAATGTTCAAATTTGCAAGGTTTAAAAATACATGGGCAAGTGATTTCCGTTAGCTGTCCAGAAACGAACGTGAAAATGTTGAATCGGAGCATGCAGATTGCTTTAGTGTAGGTGCGATGTCTTTTGAAGCCAGAAGCAATTTGCTCATTTTGAGTGATAGAGAAGGGAGACGCGCAGTATTGCTGAAATTTCTTCTCACAAGAAAGTTTTCAAATGACTGATTTGATGTGATAATCTTTGTTGATTAATTTATTAATAAACAACATTTGTGGTAATTTCCCACTTTATAAACCCAAAACTTGCGAGAATAAGTAAAACTATGCGCAATACCCGCACCAAAATCAGACCCTGTGTGGTATCGATTTAATATCGGTACTTCGGTATTAGATTGTGGTACCGTGGTACCGAGGCACCAAGTACCACCAAGGCAACGACTAATACATTTGTATTGCATTCCAAAAAGCTTCGTTATCAGCCCCACAGTGGAAAATGAATATTTCCATACCGGCTGGGCCGTATCCGCACGGAATGAAATGATTAAGCAAAGAGAACGTTTTGGTCCGACAGTGGAAAAGTGGCTTTTGGCTCTGATCTCCGCTTTCCTGTGCTGGATGTGAGCGTCACTAATTAAAGCATGGCTCTGGATCATTCTCTCCACAGGTGACTGCAGTGAGTTTGACAGGAGCTGAGTTTCCTGTGTCTGTGTGGCTTCAGATACCGGAGCAGCAGCAGATCTTAGAGCTCCTGCTGGAGCGAGTGGAGAGAATCACGGCACACGTGACTTTCACTCAAAATGTGAGATTCATTCCCTTATGCACTGAAAGGTTTATGTATTATGTTAAGCATTTATAAGCATAATTTTAACTGAAACATACACTACTGTTCAAAAGTTTGGGGTCTGTAAGATATTGAAATTACTTTTATTCAGCAAGGATGCACTAAATTGATCAAAAGGGACTTGCACCATGTCTACACCAGAAGCGAGCAAAGACAAAAGCAAATAGAACCCATTATAATCAGTAATGCTGTCTACATTGGATGCAGTGTAGTGCGACACGACAAATTCCCAACGGTAAACTGATGCCCCATTCTATTTCTGACATAGCAACACAGTTTTCAGTGTTAATGATAATAAATGTTTCTTGAGCACCAAATCAGCATATTAGAATTATGCCTTTTGTCATTTTAAGAGACTTCTTTCAAAAATATTTAAAAATTCTTACCGACCCAACACTTTTGGGGTGGGGTAGTGTAGTGTATTGTAAAGCTGTTGCTCAGTAGACCAGAAAAGTTCCAGCTGCTCCTATTGTTTCCTCAGGGTGGAATCCTCAGTTGTGACGCCACTTTTGCCCATCTCTATGGTTCCCACACTGCTGAGGAGATGACTGGCCTGCCAATCATGTCTCTGATGCCATCTTTACAGATCCCCTTCCACTGCAGGACAACTCCCAAGGTCATGATCATGTCTCTTAAAAAATAATTAAAAAAAAAAAACTAGGGAAACAGTTGTATCTTTGTCAGGTTTTTTTTTTTGCGCAATTTTGTTTGGTCATGCTAGTGACCAATAACTGTCTGAATCAAAACTTTATGATTGGTTCGGTAAAACCAGCGTTGTGCAACAGTGTATTTATATACTATTAAAGTTTTATTAATATTTTGAATTGGCTTTTATTTTTGTTTTAATTTTAGTTAAAACATTTTTTAGTAATTCTGTGCTTTTGTCAGTTTTATTTTATTTATTATTATTATTATTTTAGTAATTTTAGTGCTTCATTTTATTTTATTAGGTTGCCAAGGCAAGATTTCAAATTTGCATTTAGTTTTTGCATCTAATGTTTAAATTTTATTCCAGCTTTAATAAAAGTTAATAAATGGTTTAATTTAAGTTTGTTTTATTTTTATTATCAACCCCATTGTGCACCTTCATATAGCTTGTTTCTTTGCTTTGTACCTCAGGTGTTGCGTATGCAGAGATTGTGTGTGAAAGCCAGGTCTGGTTTGGTGGTTCCAGCATGTGTTCGTCTGCAGGCCGCTGTGTCCTGTGGAAGATCACCGCTCCAGATGAATGGATCAGCACATCCAGAACCTTCTGATGGTTCACTCCCTAGCTCTCGACTGCCCAACCAAACTCCTTCAGGTAATTCCTCTCGCATTCACTGCAGAGTTTTATAACTGATAGTTTCACAAGTCACAAACACAGTCAATCTTAAGTATGTGTTGTCTCGTACTTTGATGTTGAATATAAAAATTTCTTAACTGTGAATCAGATTTCTCTATCTGTGGGGATTTATTTATAACCCAGGGTGGCTAGTTATAGTGCAATTCCAATATTTGGTCTGACATAAAGAAAATCTACTATTGTTTCTTGTTGGTATTTTTTGGTATCTAATTAAGTTGCTGATAAATGTAATTAGATCTAATAGTATTTCAATTACATTTCAAATTGCTATTGATTTCAGTATGATCAATGCAGTGCACTCTTGTCCTGCAGGTGGTAAATCAGGTACGGGTGGTGTCCTGTCCCCCAGCGCCGGTGTGCTGTACTCTGGGTCAGTGTGTGTGTTTGCTCCCAGTAGCTGTCTTCTGACGCTCCTGCCCAACGGCACCATTCACAGTCTCAACAACCCCTTCAGCTCTCTGATGCTCGGATACAACAGCAGTCAGCTGCTTGGAAAGGTAGAAATGTTATGAAACATTCCCTTTTATTTATCCTGTGTTGCTGGGATTTACTTCAAGGTCTCTAGAACCCTTTAATTAAAGATATGCTTAAAGGGATAGTTAACCCATAAATGAAAATTTTGTCATTACTTACCCTCAAGTTGTTCCAAACATGTATGAGTTTCTTTCTTCTGTTGAACACAACAGAAGATATTTTAAAGAATGTTGGTAATCAAACAGTTGACTGTAGCCATAGTAGGAAAAAAATACTCAAAAGGATTAAAAACTAATTTTTAGTTAATGACAACACTGAATCCAACCTGTATGTGATGTCGAAGCTAGTTTACATGCTAACAGCAGGCCTGTGCACCTGTATAGAATGTCACATACCTGATACCAGCATTTTATGAGCGAGTTCGTGCTGCGGAGCAAAGTGACCCCCCTGCATCTCATCCACGAGACCCACCTGGCCCCTCTGACAGCCACACAGGTACAGAGACATGATGCGCTGTAAGGACACACACATACTTTAGCTTGTGATGCTATTCTAAATCCCCTCTCATACTGTCTGCCTACTACTCAGACCCCTGTAGATGTTCTCCTCGTGCTAACTGTCCCCCTGGTGATGTTCTAACCCTCTCTGCTGACATGCTCTCAACTAAGGAAGATCAACAGGAAACGTGTTGTAAGTTCTCACTGCTCAATACACACACTTGCATTATATTACTGTCCCTTAAAAAAAAATCTGTACTGATTTGAAAGAGATTTTTGCTGCAACTTAAATGTTGAATGAAGTATTGCTGTTTCCATTATGTATAACCAATGTTTTGTCTCTGATTGGATGATATGTGCAGATCCAAACACAGTGCTTGCTGGTGACAGTGTGATGGTGCATTTAGCCATGCGTAGGAGAGCGGGTCTTGGGAAAGGGAAAAGAATCTTTACTGGGACCAACGCTAAACTGAAGAAGGAGAGCAGCGTCCCATCAACCATGGCCTCTCCTGCTGTCACACCACTAAATGGGTTAGATACTCCACTAAATCCTCCCATTTAGTTTTTGTTGATGTGCATAGTTTAATAGTGAATATCTCAAAGCCTGTCAGAAACATATCCAGGTCATATTGTACCTGAAAATAAGTAGTACTTTGTTTGCATAAAGGAAATGAAACATTATTATAATAATAATAATATAAATTTTTTGCAGATTCTTAATATTAATCGTTATATATTAAATAAGTGGCAAGAACGGTAGGATACGTGCAAGAATCAGCAATATGAAATCCATCCAGAAATATCAAACAGACTTTTAATTTCTTTTAAAACTAGATTTGATCAAGTGGTCTTCACCAGATGCCGTATAGGTCATACAAGTTTGCTTAAAGGTGAAGACCCAGCTCTATGCATGAATTTGAGCTTGAATTTGAGCATGAATTTTTGCAAGACTCCTCTTTCTATCAAACATACTTTATTGGATTGTCCTGTGTTTAATACAAGTAGAATGCTCTTTTGTGAAGTTAGTTCACTCAAGGATTTATTTTGTAAGATTATGCCTAAAAAGGTTTTGTGAGGGACAGTCCTTCATCTCTTGAGTGGGTTGTTTTTAATGTGTTTTGGATTGTTCTTCTGGTGAAACACTGCAAAAATATCTTTCCAAGAAATGTCAGTAGACAAACTCCAGACAACATGAGCTGTGGAAATTTATAAGTGATTAGGAGCTTTATACAGCTTTTTACAGCGAATGCCTTTGAAAACACAACAAGTCTATCCCTCACAGCCTCGCTTTCATATGTGTCATGGTGCTGCTCTGAATAAGGTCTACATATCAGAAAAGAAGACAATAGATGACTAGTGCAGATTTTGATGATTTGACATCGTTCTCTCTGTTTATCTCAGGTTGGATGACACTACAGAACTTTGTGAGCAGATTGTGGATGTGACCACTCAAGTGTCTGAGTCTGACTCCGCCAACTCTACCACCGCTCTGCTACAGACCTTTGCTCTGGTGGAGTCCCTGGAGGTCTACAAGACCTGCCATACTGATACGGTCTCTGCTCAGTGTGGCCCATCAGAGCAGCTCTTCGCTGGGCGAGATGCCTCCGAGACTCAAAACTCAGGCCGAAAAAAAGCTCCAGTAAAGTCCTGTGACTCTGTACCACATCCTGAAACTCACACGCAGGCCTGCCGGTGTTCAGAGCAGGCCCAGCTTCAGGACTCCAGCTTTGAGGTTATTTCTCTGGGCAGTGGGTCGTCATCTGGGTTCTGTGAGCGGCTTGTGGGCGGTTCTGGTCCTGAAAAGATAGAGGAGTCTCAGCAGGGAAATCAGCTAGTGGAATCTGGCAGCACCTTTCTGGATTTGAACTCTAATGGAGATGTCATTGTTCATGCCATGTCAGAGATGGACCTGAACGACAGCATTGAGATTCCAAGCACACCTGTAGATCTTAACCATTCACTTACATCATGTGACACCGCTGAGCTTCTGCGTACTCCTTCACCCTTTATTGTAGAGTCGGACCCTGAAGCAGAAGCTCAAATCTGCCCTGGGCAAGAAGCAACACGAGAAACTGCCCCATCACCGAAAGAGCAAGAAAGGCAAGCAAGCCCTCAGCAGAAGACTTTAGAGCATCTGCCAAAAAATCATCTAACCAAAGTTCTGGAACAGTGGAATTCTTTTTCAGAACATGCTGTTGGCCATGTTCTGGATCTCCGGAGGGGGATGGGTGGAATGCTGTTGCCAGGTGATACTCCTGCCACCTCCACTCCTAAGAAAGTCAAGGTGAACTCTTCCATTCCAGAGGGCAGGATTCATGTGACCTGCTACAACAGAGACGGAACACCGATCGGTATGTCAGTCTGTGTCCCTCTAGCTCACTTGTTTTAATTATACTAGAGACGCACAATGATTATATTGTATAGAACTTTATATAATAGAGATTTGTTTTTTAAAAAAACTTGCCATTAGGCTAATATTGGAACTAGATAATATAAATTATGCTGCATTTGAGTGGCCAAAAATGTTTGTATAATGATTGTTAAACTGTCCATAGCATCATACCACTGCTACTTTCATGTTTCGTATCACTCTGTCTGTGGTCTCTTTTCATACTGTAATTTTGAAGCAAGTCATAGTTTTACAACAACATGAGGGTGATTGAATGATGACAAAATGTTTAGTTTTTGGATGAACGATCCCTTTAATGCCTGGTACACACATTGTGTCCCAGACGAAAGATGACTAATCTAGGCGATTTATGTGGTCTTGGCTCCTAAACGGTGGTCCTACGTCATACAGTGAGAGAGGTTTAAAGACGGCCGTCGTCACAGTCTTGTAACCAAACATAACCTGCGATTTAATTTTAATTTTCTGACAGTGTCAGAAATTTAACATGATCATCTCACAGTGTGTTTGCTGCTATGACCTACGTCTACTGACTAGCCAAAACTTAAAGGGGTGATGAATTGAGAAATCAACTTTCCCTTGAGCTTTTGATATATAAAAGGTCATGGTAATATAAGAATATCCTGTAAGTTTCAGAGCTGAAAACTTCCTTGTTAGTCAACGAAAAGCTTTTATAGACACCAGGCCCAGCAAACGACAGGTTTTTCAAAGTGGGGGTCTATGACGTCAAAGGGAGGCAAGCACCGCCTCAGCAGAAGAATATCAACGCCTAATTCATCACTGCCTGTTTAGCCCCGTCCACCGATTCGCGCATAGGCCTAGTGTTAAACTATCGAGCTACAAAGCAATAAACATGCTGTTGAGGATTACAAAATATTGTGCAGTGACTGGGTTCAACAGTAATGCAACATTTAAGTAACATTCTAATGCTTGATCTGAAATGTGGTGATTCATGTAGTCAGATGTTCTTTGACTGTCAGTAAATCAGACCAGTGACTAAACATCAACTTGCGTTGTTTCTCTTAGCAGGATGGAAATAATGTTATTTAACAGTGATTCAATTCTATAAAGAAAGCTATCAAAGAAAGCTCCCTTTGCAATCGTTGGAGCAGCACGCGCTGAAGCTGTGGGGATGGGGGAATGCTGTTGCCAGGTGACACTCCTGCAACCTCCAATCCTAAGAAAGGAGTTGCAATTGTTGGAGCAGCACGCGCTGAAGCTGTCAATCAAACAGGAGACTTTATCAGTGACTCCCGTTTTATTTAACGAATCTCTTAACTATACCACGTTTGCACTGTTAGTCAAGATGAAAGCATTCGTTAGTTTACAGAAACTGAGTTGCAATGACGAGATCGCTGCTTTCATGCGCTCAGCATGTGTGTGATCGGCTACAATGACCATCACTGCAACCTTTCATGCCACGATCTAAATATAATGCCATAGATCTAAATGTAATGCAACACTTTTCACGATTAGTTAACCATGAGAGCTGTAATTGTAAAAACGAGCTAAAAGAGGGAGTAATACTATTTAAAATGCAGAGACTTTAGCCAATCACAGCAGTGGGTGTTTACACTGAAGTCTCCCAGCGGACACGCCCCTTAAAACGGAGCGTTCAGAGCAGAAGGCTAAAATCAGTGTAGGAAAAATGCCTTTTATTTATACTTTTTTTTTTTTTTATGTTAAAAGCATTCTAACATTTATAAGTGCACCCCAGGAAACATCATAAAACAATAAAAAAAAACGCAGTTCATGACCCCTTTAAAACTACTTACCTCAAGCTCCATTTGCAAAATTGCCATGTCAAGTTGACCTTTATTCCCTCCCATGACTCCGTCCATGTTCTCCTCTTTCACTTCCTCTTCTTTTTTTCAGCGCGTATAAAATCCGCAATTGCCAAAGTGCAATTCATCTTGCTCTTTTTGTTTACCGCTAGCGCATTCTGATGACATTTTATTCTTCTACACTAACTTGCGCCGAAGCCTACGATTCAGAATAGGTGTCATCATCGTACAGTCTACATACATGTCGTACCCAAGTTTATTAGATCGATTTCGTGCAGTGTGATTTGTAATTATCTTATAGGATTATAATGTAGCAGGTGTAAGGTAAACTACAAGTGAGACCAAATAATTTAAACCCAAATCCACATTTCTTATCCATTTTATTTATTTGGCAAGTATATTGTAGTCATTATCGCAAAATAAATCTCTTCAGGGTGATTCAAGACCCTTGCCTGAGTTTATTCTGTGATAATGACTGTTATCTCTTATTGTACTTAATTTTTCCATTTCAGACTGTGTACTCTTTCTGTATGCCATGTCTCAAAAGCACGATCCATTTTATCCATCTACAGTACATTTTGTGATGTTTTCAATGCATGAATACAACTGAAAGTGGTCATTTTCACAGTCTCTTTCTCACTCTGTGTAGAGGTGCAGTGTGATGTGCAATGGGTGTCCCTGACCAGCGGCAGCTCTCTGGTCTGTCTATGGCTGAGTGGGAGTCATCTCTTGCTCCACCACCAGGAGGCGCTACAGTGCACAATGTCTCCCACAGTGAGGACAGGAGCCCCAGAACAGGAGGCCTTTGCCTGCAGCCTTGCTGAGGTGATCTGCAGGAGTACTTAAGAAATGAGCTTTTTAAAGCCTGTCTTTAAGATAAAGAAACTACTTTTTCTCATTTAGGCAATTCGTTCAGATCCTTTGCGCTCTTCTGTGGACCTGGAGCAGTCAGGAGCGTGTGAGGGTCATTTTGAGGAAAACTACCGCCCGCTGCGCTCCATTGGAAAGGGAGCCTTCGGCTTTGTCTGGCTTGCTTCAAGACGGATATGTGGACAGGAAGTCAGTGACACTCTTTCTGCACTCACTGCTGTTCATACACTCATATTCATCCGGTTGAGAGATAATAACCAGATAATGTTGACGTCAGCTGTTCAAACCTTGGACAGGGTTCTTAAGAGAGGATGTTTACACACTGAGTCAGTGTCATTGCTGTAGGGTCCATCCAGTCTTTTATGGACAATTATATGAGCTGGTGAAGAGATGTTGAATTTATTATCTCTCACTTCATTTTCAGGTGGTTGTGAAGTTCATTAGGAAAAGTGCGGTGGTGAGTGAATGCTGGGTGGATGATCCTGATCTGGGTCAGGTCAGTCAGGAAGTGGCCATACTTGCTCGTTTGCAACATCCCAATATCGTGAAGGTACACTGAGAACCGTTTGACTATATATTAAATATATAGAATATTATTTTGCCAAAATAAAATGATCCAACATTCTGCTTGAATAAATTGGCCATTAAAGTGTCATGAAACCTCCTGTTTTAGCCTGATCGTTCACACCTCAGCTTTGAGAAGGACTCAAAAAAATGGGCGTGTAAAGCTGTGGAAAGTGGAAGTGTAGAGGGTGGGAGAGGGGAGAAAACGACCAATAAAACACAGACCTGCAGCATACTCATTATTATTATTATTATTATTATTATTATTATTATTAAACTAAAAGTGGAGAAAAAAAACAAACAACAAAGTTGGGGGAATAAAGAATACATTTTGGTGTACATTTATTGTCTTCTGTGTATCAGAATAATCCATCATGTCACTGTTAATGATCAGATATTTACACACACAGCCTATATTTCATTTGATGAAGACATGATGAAATATGTGTGCATACCCTGTGCTGGCAGGAGAGTATGAGATATGTCTGTAAAAACTTGAAACACGTTTGCTTCGGTCTGGATATAAACTGTAATCCGCGTTGCCAGTGCTGTTAAACTCATCGTGGTGTTCCTCACAGAAACCGCTCTCATGCTCTGCATGTTACAAGTTAAACCTGCCGAACCCGTCTTGTCACATTTGAATTCTTCGCTCTAATGCAACCTCATGCGTAATAAAGTGCAGTGAATGGATTAAATAAGTCTATTTCCATGAATAATAGAGAAACTGATTATGTAAAATCGTACTGTCCAGCCACAGTAGCCAATCACCACACTGAATTAACACATATACCTCACTTTTTTTGTGACATTGGTTCAACTTTGCTTTTTAAACCAGAAAAACGAAATGGCTAAAAAAAAAACAACCTTTCCCTTAATAATAAACATGAGTGCTTTTGTGGTTTTCAATGACGTGCAACCTGTACATATCTGTTAACATCTCAAATGTGTTTTAGCGTTTCATGACCCTTTAACTTTCCTAAACATCAGACTAGTTTCGTGCTCACTTTTTCACAACTTGATTCACTTATGCAAATAAGTTCTTTCGAACTGTCCAATTCAATGAATCTGTTCAGAAAAATGTTGTGGTTAAAATGTATAAATAAATAAATACTTTTATTCTGCACAGATGCATTAAACGGATCAAAAGTGACCATATATAATGACATTTATAATGTTACAAAAGATTTCTATTTCACATAAATGAACCATGAAAAAAATGCTATAGTTATTATAGCGTGTTCACTGTGGTTGATGTTTAGTGTCCTAAATTTTTGCTGCAGGTGCTAGAGGTGTTTGAGAATGAGGGATTCTTCCAAATGGTCATGGAGAAACACGGGGACGGACTAGACCTGTTTGAGTTTATCGACATGCAACCTAGACTGGACGAGCCTCTAGCCAGCTACATCTTCAGACAGGTGAGAAACAGGCTAAGAACTGAGCACAGAGTAGATATGTTGGTAGTCAGTAAAGTTTCTTTCACTTTTTCCTGATACATCTCTGTGTCTGTATGCAGTTGGTAGCCGCTGTGAGTTACCTGCGGGGGAAAAGAGTGCTTCACAGGGACATAAAGGATGAAAATATCATCATAAACTCAAACTTTCATATCCGGCTGATCGACTTTGGCTCAGCTGTCCTGCTGGAACCCGGAAAAGTTTTCTACGTCTTCTGTGGCACTCTGGAGTACTGCTCACCAGAGGTGCTTCAGGGAAACCCGTACGTACTGAAACATCACACAGCCCATCTCAGTTCCATCTGTGTCTAAACTTGATAAGGACAGAATATAGGATAGGATCAGGTGGTTAAGGGTGTGAGAAGGGTAACATAAGGGTTATGCGTTCATGACTATAAAAAGAGCAACACATTAACCGCACAGCATAGATCACCACGATGCCCTTAAAATCAACATGAAATCAAAATTATTCCATTTACGTTTAATGCTGTTATTGTGCATTATTCATCAGAGCAAGTCTTTTATTTTTTTCTCCCGCCATAAAAATGTAGTAACTTTTTAAATTACTTTTATTTTTTTGTCTGTTTGGATATTGAAATGGGTTTGAATATTCTGTTTAACTTGGAAGTATGCAACATTAAATACAATTTAAGCCTATGTAGGTGAATATCACGTGAATGTAGTGCTTTAAGAAATGAAATTCCACTTTAAAGGGATAGTTCACCCAAAAATGAAAATTACCCCATGATTTACTCACCCTCAAGCCATCCTAGGTGCATATGACATTTTTCTTTCAGACGAATACAATCTGAGTTATATTAAAATATGTCCTGGCTCTTCCAAGCATTATAATGGCAGTAAATGGCAGTCCAAAATTTGAAGCCCAAAAAAGTGCATCCATCCATTTATAAAAGTAATCCACACGGATCCGGGGGGTTAATAAACCCACCGATTCGCTTCAGAAGGCCTTTGTGTAAGAAAAATATCCATATTTAAAACTTTATAAAGTAAAATATCTAGCTTACATCGGACTGCCTTCCATAGCGTAACTGGTATGACGTTGGACGTAGCATAAGTGTTTTGAACTGCGAGAGGTGTTACACTTTCTTCGTAAGTTGAAGCCAGGACATTTTTTTATATATAACTGATTGTATTCGTCTGAATGTCATATACACCTAGGATGGCTTGAGGGTGAAGATGCGATTTTAGTCTTTTCCTTTCTGTGATGTATATCCATGTGAAACGGCTTCTTGAACAAGAATAAATGTGGGCCGGGACTTGATTTTGTCCATCGGGAATTGATTGAATGGTTTTGGTTTGCTATTGCTGTAATCTCGTGTGAGTGACGGGTTGTCCCACCCTCCTGATTTAAAAAAAAATAAAAAATCATCTGAAGAGATGTCGCTGCAAAACTGAGGGAGAAGTTATTTTGATTTAAAGATTATGAGGGCACCTGAATTTAATTATGTATTAAAATTTAAAAATGTATGTACACCAATAAATGATTTATAGTAAATACTGCAATGTTCCATTGAAAAAAATTTCATGGCAACTTTTATTAAGTGATAACTTTATAATACAAGAATACAATCTTGCATGTGTATGTGCTTGTGTTTAAAGGTTACATATGAGACGGCAAGCTTCATATTTCATTGATGTTTTTTGATGTATGTAGATACGAGGGTCCAGAGCTGGAGATGTGGTCTCTAGGAGTGCTCTTATACACCTTACTGTTCAGTGAAAACCCATTTTGCAATGTGGAAGAAACCCTGCAAGCCCAACTCAACCCTCCATGCCAGATATCTACAGGTTTGAAGATCTGCTGCATCACAGCCATAAGGATCGACTAGAGACACGTGACTAATTAGCGAATTGTGGCTTTATTACTGTACAACCTATTGCTTTGTTCTTGTTTTAGAGTTGCATGCACTGTTAGCTGGTCTTTTGCACCCAGTGGTTGATCAGAGAATGACTCTAGAGGAGCTTGTGGAGTCACAGTGGATACAGCAACCCATAAATCTAGCAGAGTACTCGTGGGGAGAGGTCTTTCCCTCCGGCAACGGTATTGGTTTTAGTTTATTTTTTATTGTCGCCATTTTATGCTTTTGGCTACCAAAAAGATAATATTCAGCTCAGTCAAACACATTTTGCTTTAAATCCAATGCTGCAGATTTCATACGATATATGATTTTTATCTCAGAATCCACAGAGCATGTGGAGTCCAACTTGTCATGTGTGCACCGAGCAGACATCCTCTACCTGGACCCCGAAAACAACCTGAGCACATTCGAAGACACTCCTTTAGAAGATGAAGATGAGGAGGATGATGAGGAACAGAGGAGAACAATGGCGGCGCTGCAGTCCGAGCTGCTTAAGTACCTCACCGACGAGTGAGGAACTGTTGTGAAATAAACGCTAATGCGTTCTGGCCAACTAATTATGACAATACATCTAATGTCATCATGAACACTAATGCACATCTCTGCAGAACTCTCCGTCCACCTGCTGCTGTCCTTCTTGATGATACCAGTCCGTCCAAAGAGCAAAAGGAAAGTGTGACTGGGAATGGAAGCCATCTGTGTTGCTAAGAAACGGCTTTATCTCTGTGTTTGGTGACGGAATAGGAGTGTATTTATCAAATGTGTTGTTAATTTCATCTTTCGTAGAGGTTTAAAACATGGTATTCTGAGATGTAGAAAGTTCTTGCTGTTTTCTGTAACTGTGTTGAGCACAAGGTTTGTCCTATTAAAACAATGAGGGTTACCTGAGCTTTAATATGTTTGTTATAAGGCCTTCAGAGTTTTAAAAAAAATTTTTTTTTTTTTTTTTTTAATCTTTTAAATAATGAATATATTAATTATTTTTAACATTTCAATATTTATCTTCTGAATAAATTATTGCCATAATTTCAGTTTGCTTTGGCTGTCTGTAACTTGTATTATTTAAAATTGCTCACAGGCTTTGTAAAGCCTCTATCCAATGTTAATGTCACTGGAATTCTTCAATAAAAATGATTGCAGTTTATAATGGGTCTTTTCAAACATCCGGAACTTTTGAGCTCTGGCTGTTGTTGTAGCGCGGGTGTATTTTGACGCGGCACAGACATGGGTACACATGTATGCAGAAAACGGGTAAGGACGAAATGATAAAAGAAATTGATCATAGAATTAGACACTAGCTTGAATGTTCTACAGCTGCCAAGAATCTCGAGGCTGCGAACTGTAACTTTGTATCAAGCAAATACCGCCAGTGATTTGCTGGTGGGAACCAGAGTAGCAATTGTGATCAATCGGATTATAAAAATGGTTTAATAGCGTATTTAGTATTATAACCATATATGTGATTGCTAGAAAATCTGGATATCCTAAAACAACGATAAGACTAAAAATTGTTTTGCAAGAAACGTCTTCCTCGATGCTTAGAAGTGCAAGGTCACAGTCATTCATACATAATCTAAAACTATTCTCAAATTATTGTTTTAGTTAAAGCGGATTGAAAATAAGTTATAGTACTCTCAACACATAGTTGCAGCATCTCACCATGCACATACATACATACAGGAGAAGGGCTATTTGGCACGATGAGAATTCTAGGTACAGTTTAAAAGATTCCACAAATGCTTGATTAGTTTTCAAGTTAGTTCACAACCCTCTTAACCATCTATTCAATTATTTAATTTTTATTTATAGGAAATTTGGAATTCAGTATTTTTAGTTAATTCAATGAAATGTTCTGTACTATAGCTATTGGGTTGCACATTTGTCATTTTAATAAAATTGAATCTGGCAATTGCATTTTTTTAATTATAAGTTTATGCATTAAAATTGACCTTTTATATACATTTGAGGACCAAAAAATCAGCTTGGCTCAGAGAAATTTGAAGAATCTTATTCCTGAGAAAAGCTGATATACCCCCGGTTTCACAGGCAAGCCTTAATCTAGTCCCAGACTAAAATGCATGTTTGAGCTGTTTTAAATGTAAGCAACTTGCACTGGCATATCTTAAAATATCTCAATGCCATTGTTTTGTCTCAAGACGCACACCAGGGCCCCGTTTCAGAAAGGAGGTTAAGTGAAAACTCTGAGTATGTTAACCCTGAAATGAGGGGAATTCTGGGTTTTCTGTTTCTGAATGGGAGGTATGTCAAACCCGAGAAAGCAGGGTAAGTCAAGCCCGTTTCTGAAAGAGAGGTAACTTATACTCAGAGTCCGTTACCATGGTACTCTGCGAACCTAACCTGGTCGGGAGCAGGTTTTCTTCGGTAAACCCAGAGTTTCTTTTGGTCTCCTCCCCCTTTTTAAAGTGCCAGCGGTGTTTAGGTAAGTTCATTCATTCATTCATTCACGCTGCACAAATGCTTTTTTTCTTACCCTATTGGCAGATAATTTGCAAAATAAGAAAAATGCACTTAAATTAGTTTTTTCCCCTCCCCAGGAAACAAGACTAAATACTTGTCATTTTGCTTATGTAGAAAATGCACATTGATTTAAGAATCTTTAGATATTTTGACTGGAAATTACAAGAAAAAAAAAGAAAAGCGTTTTTTGCAGTGCAAGTACATTCATTCACTGCGAATATTTTCATCAAGAGGACACCGTCAAAATGACAAATAGCATCCTGTAGATGAGGAGGCTGCAGTAATTTAGTATATAATTTAGTAATTTGTAGGGAGAGAGGATTTGTTTTGCTTGCTATATCCACATGCATATTTATTTGAACAGTACCATTTTTTATTGATAGTTTTCTATATAATATCAGGGATGCAGAGCATATTAGTAAGGCCGCTGTATGCAGAGAGGTAAGGAAACTTTGCCTCACTCTCACGTGAGCTCTTTCTGAATATGTTTGTGTTGTTTCCTGGGCACAAACCCATGAGAGCATCAAAGAGGAGTTTCACAGGATTGCAGGGCAGATGTGTAAAAATCAGGTTAAATGATGTTCACGTGATATTTGGTTGCGACCTCTGGAAGAAACCTAAAAATGAGAATTTCCTTTAGGATTTCCAATGTGGTTGGATGCATTGATACGCATATTTCCATCGTCACACCTTCCGAAAATGAAACAGATTACTATATGGAATGGAAGAATACAAGATGGAAGGATAGTCTGAAATATATGCCATACACCACAAGTGTTAAATAAACACAAATTATTCACAATTTATCTGGTCATCTTTATTTGCTAAATACAAAAGCAACAGTTCTTTTTTTTTCCTGTTGGATTTTAATATTCTTCCTCCATCTCTTCATCTGTCAGTGCTGGTGTTTTGCGAGCCTCTTCCTTCTTGCTGTTGGCAGAGTAGAAGTTAAATGTTAATTTCATTACTCTAATACACAAATGTAACAGGTTGGATTAGAGAACATTATTTGAAAAGAGCATTAGACTATGTGGGAAAAGCTGCTGCACATTGAAAAAGACACTGAATGATATTTATTTAATATGTCAAATGTAAAGTCATGAATCCTACACCCATGAACCTTTTATTCCTAAATATTTACCTGATTGAATTATATTTTTATACTTCATTTTTAGCTGCTACCACATTCTTTTTTGCCTGTGGGATACCATGAAAATGAATATTAGTTCAATAACTTGCTGTTCTACCAGTTTTACCCAGGGGCCTGTTTCAATAAGGAGGTTCAACCAACTCTGAGTTTAAACTTGACAACTCGGCAAGTTATTGAACTAATATTCATTTTCATTGTATCCCACGGGCAAAAAAGAATGTGGTAGCAGCTAAAAATGAAGTATAATTTAATCAGGTAAATATAATTTAATCAGGTAAATATAATTTAATCAGGTAAAGCTTTAAGTATAAAAGGTTCATGGGTGTAGGATTCATGACTTTACAAACATTTGACATATTAAATAAATATCATTCAGTGTCTTTTTCAATGTGCAGCAGCTTTTCCCACATAGTCTAATGCTCTTTTCACATAATGTTCTCTAATCCAACCTGTTACATTTCTGAATTAGAGTAATGAAATTAACATTTTACTTCTACTCAGGCCAACAGCAAGAAGGAAGAGGCTCGCAAAACACCAGCACTGACAGATGAAGAGATGGAGGAAGAATATTAACATAGAATATTAAAACAGGAAGAAAAAAAAATAACTGTTGCTTTTGTATTTAGCAAATAAAGACCAGATAAATTGTGAATAATTTGTGTTTATTTAATATAATATATACGCACGTATCAATGCATCCAACCACATTGGAAATCCTAAAGGAAATTCTAATTTTTAGGTTTCTTCCAGAGGTTGCAACAAGATATCACGTGAACATCATTTAACCTGATTTTTACACATCTGCCCTGCAATCCTGTGAAACTCCTCTTTGATGCTCTCATGGGTTTGTGCCCAGGAAACAACACAAACATATTCAGAAAGAGCTCACGTGAGAGTGAGGCAAAGTTTCCTTACCTCTCTGCATACAGCGGCCTTACTAATATGCTCTGCATCCCTGATATTATATAGAAAACTATCAATAAAAAATGGTACTGTTCAAATAAATATGCATGTGGATATAGCAAGCAAAACAAATCCTCTCTCCCTACAAATTATTGCAGCCTCCTCATCTACAGGATGCTATTTGTCATTTTGACGGTGTCCTCTTGATGAAAATATTCACAGTGAATGAATGTACCTGCACTGCAAAAAATGCTTTTCTTTTGTCTCGTAATTTCCAGTCAAAATATCTAAAGATTCTTAAATCAATGTGCATTTTCTACATAAGAAAAATGACATAAGTATTTAGTCTTGTTTCCTGGGGGGGGGAAAAACTAATTTAAGTGCATTTTTCTTATTTTGCAAATTATCTGCCAATAGGGTAAGAAAAAAAACATTTGTGCAGCGTGAATGAATGAATGAATGAACTTACCTAAACACCGCTGGCACTTTAAAAAGGGGGAGGAGACCGAAACTCTGGGTTTACCGAAGAAAACCTGCTCCCGACCAGGTTAGGTTCGCAGAGTACCATGGTAACGGACTCTGAGTATAAGTTACCTCTCTTTCAGAAACGGGCTTGACTTACCCTGCTTTCTCGGGTTTGACATACCTCCCATTCTGAAATGGAAAACCCAGAGTTCCCCTCATTTCAGGGTTAACATACTCAGAATTTTCCTCCTTTCTGAAACGGGCCCCAGTAATGTTTTTTCTAAGGCACGTTTATAAAAGCTACTTAATGGGATAGTTCACCCAAAAATTAAAATTACCCCATTATTCACTCACCCTCAAGCCATCCTAGGTGTACATGACATTTTTCTTTCAGACAAATACAATCGGGAGTTATATTAAAATACGTCCTGGCTCTTGCAAGCATATTCAACTTACGATAAAAGCGTAACTGGCACAACGATGACGTAGCGTAAGCGTTTTGAACTGCAAGATGCGTTACACTTTCTTCGTAAGTTGAATACGGAAGGCGGTCTGCCGGAAAGCTAGAAATGTTACTTTATAACGTGTTAAATATGGATATTTTTCTTATAAAAACCCATCGATTCACTTCAGATGGCCTTTATTAACCCCCCCGGAGCCGTGTGGAATACTTTTATAATGGATGGATGCACTATTTTGGGCTTCAAATTTTGGGCTGCCATTCACTGCCATTATAATGCTTATAAATCGTCTGAAAGAACAATGTCATATACACCTAGGATAGCTTGAAGGTGAGTATATTATGGGACCATTTTCATTTTTGGGTGAACTGTCCCTTTAAATGTCTCAATGTAACTAAGGCCTAGTCCTGGTTTAATCTAAGCCCTGTCTGTGAAACAAAGCCTTAGATTTATGGTGCACCATTGTGTATTGAATTGAACAGAATTTGCTTCCTCTCTCCGTCTCTCAGATGGTGCAATTGATGTGGAGATGGAGTTTTTGTCCTGTGGCTGCGAGCAGAGGTCATATGCCGTTCTGCACCACACAAAAGGAGCCCCATCAAGCGAATCCATCTCTCACTGGTCAGGTCACCCACAGTCCTGTGACCCAGCTCACCCTGTCCTCCTTGCTTGAGATGGGCTTCTCAGAAACTCAAGCTGAGGAGATGCATGAAGGTGCAACGAAGAGCCGTGGGAAACATATTCCATCTGTTCTGACAGCTCTGTTACTCCTGGGATTAAATCCCACCAGTATCCTGAAAATAATGCAGAAGTGTCCAGAAGTATATTTACTTAAAAGTGCAGACGTACAGCAACGCATCGATCATTTGAGGAAGATGGGATTGGTAGAAGGTGATGCATCTTCTCTGGTAGAAAATTACACTTCTGTTCAAAAGTGTAGGATCAGTAAGATTTTTTTATTTTATATATATTAATACTTTTCTTCAGCATGGATGCATTATATTGATAAATACTGACACTAAAGATTTATTTCAAATAAATGCTGTTCTTTCTAAGTCACAGTTTCCACAAAAATATTGAGCAGGACAACCATTTTCAACATTGATAATAATAAGAAATGTTTATTGAGCACCAGATCAGCATATTAGTCTTATGATTTCTGAAGGATCATGTGACACTGTAGACTGGGGTTATGATGCTGAAAATTCAGCTTTTCCATCACAGGAATAAATTACTTTGTAAATATATTAAAATTGAAAACAATTACTTTAAATAGTTATAATGTTTAGCAGTATTACTGTTTTATTGTATTTCTGATCAAATAAAGGCAGCTTTGGTGAGAAGAAGAGAGTTCTTTCTAAAACATTTGATCAAAATCTTGCTGACCCCAAACTTTTGAACGGTGGTGTAAATGTATAACAAATTATTTAAACATTATTTGGAAAATATTTACTTTGCATTAAGCAATATTTTTCCTTATTATAATAAAAGATATCATTTTTTTAAATTAAACTATTATTTATTTTATTTAACTATCATATACAACTTTTTAGAATAAATATTGTTCCAAAGCATTTTAAACCTTAAACCTATATACATTGCAAGTAAGGAGAGAAGATTTAAAAAATAAATCCATTATGTTGTACCAATCCACAGAATCTTTTTTTTTTTTTTTTTTTAGATTTATTGAGATAGCACAGAATAGACCAGGGGGTTGTTCCAGAAAGCAGGTTATGTGACATACCTGGGTATGTTTATGAGCTTTTTAGGGTAAGTAGCCCTAGCAACTCCCTCTCTGAACATAACCTGCTCCGGAGCAGCTCATGTTCTAGGGTTAGTTTGCTTAAGAGGTATTCATATGCATGTTATATAATTAATATAGTTATATTAATATAACTAAATGTGTTATATAGTTACAGTTATAATATACAATATTATATATTAATTCTAAAGCACTGTTATAACAAGGTAATGTTTAAATGTTCATTCAATTCAAATATATTTATTTCTTTTATTTTACCACTTTGTTGTTTTGATGCGCTGCTCACTTTAAACTGTAGAAACGGCAAAATGGCACAATTATATCCCATAGTTCGTATTGAACCATGCCGGGGTCTGCAATCGGGAAAGGCACATGAGCTGGGACTCAAACTCGAGTTGCCCGCATGTCAGAACGCTTCCCACGAGGCTATTTGCTACGGCTGTTCTTTTTTTTTTCTCTCTCTCTTTTTTAAAATACATTTTGTAATTTTTTTAATGGACTACCGCATAGACTCCAGTTTGAAAACCAGTCAAGTTGAAATCTGTCTGAAATCTGTCCACAGGCAGTCTGCAGAGGATGATAAGTTACTACCCTAAGGTCATGGTCCTGCCAATCAAGAGGGTAAACATGGTGTCCCGATTGCTCAGAGAGAAATGCCTCTTCACCGTCCTACAGGTCACAGACATCCTCAGAGAGTCACCTGAGGTTTTGGAGGAGGATTTGGCCCAGCTGGAGTACAAATTTCAGGTACGAAAGGTATTACAGCTGCACAAGTTTAAACAATTCTTCACTAAAAGTTTCCCTTGCTCTGATGACTAGGCCTGTCGCGATAATCATTATATCGACTTAACGCACAATATAGGGAAATGGCCATGATACGTTTTGGTGACACAATATATTTCCTATTGTGTTTACATGCATTTTGTTTATTTACATGCAAATTAATATCACGAACATTCTAGCATTCTCAGCAACATTCTAGCCTATCGCGCTGCCTCTGTCATCACGTCTGCTCTCTGTGTCGGAGCAGACAGCAACAAGGGAACTGATTGTATGCAATTACCTGCATCTGTCTTTCTTCAGGTCAGGTCATATATTTGTAAAAAAAAAAATTGTTTGCCATCAGTTGGCAGAAGATAAAGCGATTAAGATAAGCGTTAAAGCAATATCTTTGTCGTAGTATCCTTTCAACATTTGAGAGGATTTCCCATGACTGTTCAATGCATTGAATCAATGCCATTGATCTCTATGAAGTGAAATCAGCTTCAGCGTTAACCAGGCGATGCGTTGATCGTTAATTGAGCCTTCTGAAGTGACTCTTAAAGTTTAATTAATTTCAACACCATGAGTCAGCGTTTTTAAGCATATTGTGAATGGTTTATTGATAACTCACTCATAAAGACAGTCCCTTGCCGCCACCTACTGGCCTAACAATGTAACTGCACTGACAGCCTGTCTAATATCAGCACTTTTGGAAAGCCTCTTGTCCAGTCAGATTTGAGAGTCAGAACTGTTATAAATATAATAATAGCCCAGTGAGCTTATTTATATAGCAAAATAATAATAATGACTGTTGTGTGAGCCATTGCGGCTCATTGAATTTGGCATTTAGAGGGCAGTGTTTGTTTTACAATAGTTGCAAACTGACTCACAGCTTGTTTTTCCCCCCCGCAGTATGCATATTTCCGTATGGGTGTGCGGCATGCAGAGATGGTGAAGGCGAAGCTATTCAGGTTGTCTCTGTCTGAGCTGCGGTGTCGTCACTGTTTTCTGGAGCGGAGGGGACTGTACCAAACGCCAGACAAGAAGGGCCAAACACTCATCGTCAACCCCCCGCTCAAAGATGTCCTCTGCGTCTCCGAGGGAACATACCTGACGCAGGTCGCCATGGCAACTGTAGAGGAGTTCCATGTCTTTTGTAAACTGATGGCAAGAGAGCAGGAGGAAGAAGGGAGGGTGGACGAGTACAGCAGTGATGAGGATGAGGAGTTAGGGGAGGATAAAGATGATGATGATGATGATGGACAGCACAGGAGGAAGCATCACTGGAACACTGGTTACAAGAAGGACAGGAAATGAGGCATTGTGTATTAAAAATTCAAAATGATTAAAAACTTTTTCATTCAGCAAGATTCCTCAATGTTTTGTTGATGAGTGGTACATGGCAGCATCAGATTTGCATAAATAACAATGTTTTGAAAACATAATTTGTTTAAGGGCAGGTGATCATGCCAACATTTTTGAATATTTGTTTGTTTAACCCTCCATCTCATTTATTGCTTTATAAGCTTTTAGCTCCGGATATGAAGTACATAGTAGTGTCGAAGGACATTGAGGTAATAACGGTGTTAGTGTTAGTTTATCTGAACGGCCTGTCATGGGGAGGGTCAGCACAATTTACACCAAATGCTGAGTAACCATAGAGAGCTTAAAGAGTGTTAGTGCCGTGCGATCGTTTACGGATCTGTGCGCATCAGTGGAACGCCTGCTCTCTGATAACAAGGACAGAGTCGGGAGGTATTGATCTGGGGCAACATTAGTCTAATGGAGGTCTGGATGGAATCAGAGGTTACTGCACATGTGGATGAGTGGAACAGGTACGCGAGTCATTTTAACAGTTAATCGATTGTTAGTCAATACATCCATATTTCATTCTTCCTCTGTGGACTGTTTGTCGGTGAAACAGGGCTGAAACTAACAAAGTGTTTTGTGGACCAGGAACAGTGCTAGAACTGTGTGCCATGTCACAATGTTTAATGTATTATTACAGATAAGACTTTCTACCACAAAATAAACACACATTCTTTACATGTATTTGTTTTGCTTGACAGACATTTGAAAATTTGGGCATTTGGCATTGTTGAGAATTTAAGATGAAACTGCAATTAGGTTTATGAGGCTCATGCAGTTTCACTCAAAAGTAGATTTATATTTTATACTATTATCGCTATTAACCCTTACATTTGTGTCTTAATGTTTTCATGAAAATATGGACTGGCACCCATTTTCTGCAATTCTTTCTTTTCTCTTTTTAAATGCAGTATTATCAGGAATACAAAAGAAAAAACGAATCAACTTTTTATTCTAATTAGAGGTATAGTGTTTGGAGTATTTGTTTTTATTATCTGTTTATCATTCAGGTCCATATACTAGAGACTGGAATGACATGCATAGAAATTAAGAAGGAGGGGGTTACAATTACAAAGATTTACAAAAATAGACTTTTATGTTTGTCAAATTGTGTATTGGGAGAAAAGGTTAATCAGTACTTTATTTGATGACTGATGCTTTTAATTTGTTTAATTTTAATTTTGATGTTGTTCATTGTAACATTTATCCATTCTTTTTTTGGAAAAAAATGAAAACTGGAAATATTCATTCTGGCCATTATAATCATTTAAAGGGATAGTTTACTCAAACCTGAAAATTCAGTCATCTTTTACTCAACCTCATGTCATTCCAAACTTTTATATGATTCTTTCTTCCATGGAACACAAAAGATATTTTGAAGAACGTAGGTAACTACACCATTTTGGTGACCACTGACTTTAATTGTAAGGAAGAAAAAAAAAGAGGCATTTCTCAAAATAGTTAATTTTATGTTCCACAGAAGAAAGAAGTCATACAGGCTTGGAACAGCATGAGGATGAGTAAATGATGACCGTTTTCATTCTTGGGTGAACTATCCTTTTAAAGTCCACTAGAAATTGATCTGCTTTTCCTGTTGACTTACTATCGAAAAAGGAAGTTTAGCCGGGACATATTAAAGTGATAGTTTCTTTAAAAAAAATTGCTAGTTGGTTGCCGGTAATATTAGGAAGAGGGACGTTCCCATTCCTATATAACCTGTGTAATTTGCTTTTATTTGAAAAACATTTGAATATGGTGTGTGGGTACATATTTCTATACTCATGTTTTTTCTGTTTTCTGTAGGTAGAGAAGCTGTATATGTGCTCCACCGTTCCAGTCTCAGCATACAGAGGACTATTGTTCTTCACCCCAACTCTTTCTCTCAGTAGTGTGTCGTAGGACTCTAAAAATGACTCATTCTTTCATCTTTAACATCTCTGTGGATTGGTACAATATAATGGAGAGCAGACACATGGATCTGTTTCTCATCCCCACAGTTCTGCTAACCTCTGTCACAATGCTGGTCAACCCCGTTCTGTCCCTCTGCATACTGTGCTTTCCTTCGCTACGTCAAGAGACCCGCTACCTTCTCCTTGCTAACACGCTCTTCGCCGACATGCTTTTCCTCACCATAAACCTTGCGATGGTCTCCTGCAACTCCGTGGGCCTGCACATGCCCCACTCTTTGTGTGAGTTTATGATGGTGAGCATGGTAATGGCGTACAGTTGCTCTGTGCTCACCGTCACATTGATGGTCGTCGATACGTATGTGGCTGTACGCTGGCCATTACGTTACAATGAGATTCTCCGACCATCTCGAGCCAAGAAGATAATCATGAGCATATGGGTGATGGCCGCAGTGTGTCCGGTCTCTTTGCTAGTGATGTTTGAGGCGATGATGGGCAGGAACCAGGAGAGCCGTCCAGTGTGTTTTATGTTGATCGCGCTGCACTCGTTGGAGGAGAAAATGAAGGTTGGCGTTCATTTGTACTTCATCATTGCCATCAGCCTCTGCACTGCTCTCATCGTGTACTGTTACATACATCTCTACATCATCACCAAGACTTCTGGGATATGGCGTAGTCGGTATTCCCGGGCGCGTATGACGCTTTTGGCACACACTCTGTTGCTCATGATGTACTTTGTACCTGCGTTGGTCTTTGCAGTAGAGCTGGCTCTTTTAAAGCGAGAAACCAAAGATGATGTAGGAGTGTGGATTGACTTAGTGAATATGTGCGTACTGATGTTGTTGCCACGCTGCTGCACTCCTTACCTATACATATTGCGCTATCGTGAGATTTATGAGACTGTCCAGCAGGTGTTGTGGAAGAAAAGACATCAAAGTCAGAGGAGTGCAGCCTAGAAGAGTGGACTTGAAGCTAGAGCAGAGCCACCATGCAAAATAACTGTATCCTGGTTCCTCTGGATTCATTTGCAGAAGAGTGAATTTAAATTACTCCTGAGCCAAAAAAGAGATCTCAAAAGAAACATTTCATATTTAGCATTAATATTCTATAAAGCATTTTAACTGACATGAAAGAATATTACATATATTAACATATTTTTTTATATATATATTTTCATTTGTAAACTAAAGATTGAATGGTATGTGCTATTAATCATCATAACAAAACTATATAGAGTGCAACTGGGTGAATCTCACGAAGACATGTCCAGGTCAGATTTTACACTAAAATCAAAAGAAAAATAAAAGCCCCTAATATTTCTATGTATAGAACATTCTAATATATATAATCTAATATAAGCGTAATGACGTTATTTTTATGACATTACATTTAAGCACGATTTCCCTGTATATATACAGGATCATCTTCATAATGACATTCTATATATATATAGAGAGAGAGAGAGAGAGAGAGAGAGAGAGAGAATGGGTTGCTCTCAGTAGCTCAGTGAATTCAAGCGTGGTACCGTGATAGGTTGCCACCTGTGCAATAAGTTAATTCATGAAATTTCCTCACTACTAAATATTCCACGGTCAACTGTTAGTGCGCGGAAGTCGGCAACTTTCTGCAGTCAATAGCTACAGACCTCCAAACTTAATGTGGCCTTCAGATTAGCTCAAGAACAGTGTGTAGAGAGCTTCATGAAATGGGTTTCCATGGCCGAGCAGCTGCATCCAAGCCTTACATCACCAAGTGCAATGCAAAGCGTTGGATGCAGTGGTGTAAAGCACGCCGCCACTGGACTCTAGAGCAGTGGAGACGTGTTCTCTAGAGTGACGAATCACGCTTCTGTGTTTGGCAATGCGATGGATGAGTCTGGGTTTGGCGGTTGCCAGGAGAACGGTACTTGCCTGACTGCATTGTGCCAAGTGTAAAGTTTGGTGGAGGGGGGATTATGGTGTGGGGTTGTTTTTCAGGGTTTGGGCTTGGCCCCTTAGTTCCAGTGAAAGGAACTCTTAATGCTTTAGCATACCAAGACACAGTTTGGGGATGGTCCCTTCCTGTTCCAACATGACTGCGCACCTCTGCAAAAGCAAGGTCCATAAAGGCATGGATGAGTGAGTTTGGTGTGGAGGAACTTGACTGACCTGCACAGAGTCCTGACCTCAACCCGATAGAACACCTTTGGGATGAATTAGAGACTGAGAGCCAGGCCTTCTCATCCAACATCAGTGCCTGACCTCACAAATGCACTTCTAGAAGAATGGTCAAAAATGTTCATAAACACACTCCTAAACCTTGTGGAAAGCCTTCCCAGAGGAGTTGAAGCTGTTATAGCTGCAAAGGGTGGGCCAACTACATATTAAACTCTACGGATTAAGAATAGGATGTCATTAAAGTTCATGTACATGTAAAGGCAGACGTCCCAAAACTTTTGGCAATATAGTGTATATATATGTGTGTGTGTGTATATATATATATATATATATATATATATATATATTCTTTCATATATGTAACAATTAATGGTTATAAAACAGGCATTTTAAGGACATTTCTTGTACATTTTTGTGAGATTCTCCCAGCTATATACTGTATCTTGTTATTCATGACCATAATATTGATTCAAACTCTTGTGTGCAAAAGTAGTGGTCGATAGTACTGTTTTGTTCTCTTGGTAAGATAAATAAATTTACATTTCAGGATTTTTACATGATTGTGTCTTTCTCCAGTTTCCTATAAGCATTCAATGTTTAACTTGTGAGGCACTTAGTCCTCAACGTTAAACAATCAATCAGTCCTAACACAACAGTGTAAATGTTACGCAATGGTCCTGATTCTAGGAAGACATATCAATATTTATGCCTTGGTGCAAAATCCCAGAGTGTCATTCTGATCCTTTTATCTGCAAAGTGATATTTACCTGTTTCTCTATCTCCACGGAAACCATCTACAGAACAAGCGTGTCTGTAACAAATCTGTCCCCTTAATCACTTAGCACAATCTGCAGGAAGAGGGAAGGAGAGACACATTTACCTGTCCGTCGCTCTTTTTGCCTTGGATTGGACGCACAAACACGTGCCAAGTTATGGAAACTCTGATGGAGGGAAAGTCTAAGCTTTTCTACCTGGCTGCAGAAGACCTTTTTTTATCTATGCTTTGTTCATTTGGCAATTGGTACAACAAGTCTGGTCGAGCTGAGCTTCACAGGCGTTCCTCGAATTTTTCAAACTCCTCTGAAAGCCCAGCGGAGATGTTTGCGCATGAGTGGCATGGATTCATCCCTCCCTGCCACATGAAAGTGCTTCAGATGTGCCCCATTTTGGCCTTCCTGGCCATTCTGCTGACCACTCCGGTTCTTCTAGTACGTATCGTGTCCCGCGTTGACCTGCGGCAGCAGACGCGTTACCTTCTCCTGGCCAATCTTCTTTTCAGCGACCTACTCTTTGTTTGCATGTCTATCCTGAGTGCCTGCATCAACTTATCTGGTGTGTTGATGACGGAGTGGCCGTGTGCCATGCTGCTCTTCCTATCCGCTGTATTATACAGTTCTGGTGTACTAAGTATTACAGCAATGGTGCTGGATACCTGCTTTGCCGTGTTAGCACCCCTTCGCTACCTGGCAGTGTGGCCCGTGTCGCGAACCTATGGAGCAGTTGCTGCCATCTGGGCTGTCTCAGTCTTTTTCCCTGCAGCAGCGGTTGGCATGTTTTTGTGGTATCATAGTACGGGCCCCTGCGCCCTCCACATCTGCTCCCTGCCTTTGCTGATTGTTTTGACTGTAAGCCACTTTCGCCCACTCCATGTCTCCATGTTGCTGACAGTCACTGGAATAATTTTTATCCTCCTCCTGGTGTTGTCTGGTTACCTCATCCTCTACTTTTATACTCGTAGTTCAGGCGTGTGGAAGGGCCAGGCCTCATCCCGTGCTAAAGGAACATTTCTCATCCATTATCTCCACCTGTTCCTGGCTTTCTGTCCCCTGCTGGTTTTGGTGATCGAGCTGATGCTTTGCAACAATAGTGAGACTCTGGACCTCAGAGCAAACCTGTGGATGTCCCTGGTGGTGTGTAACGTCTTACTCATCCTGCCCAAAGCCTTAGCTCCGTACCTGTACGGGCTCCGCTATAGAGAACTATGCGGCGTGCTGTTCCAGTTCTTTCGGCTGAATAGGCCAAGAACTATCACACCTGTGCTATAAAGATGCTTATTTGAACCTGTGAAAAAGACCTTTGAACGGGTGTTGCTGAGCTTTTAATCAACTCATTCAGTTAAAACCTTAGATTTGCTAGCTCTAATGATGCTCAACTGTGGTTTTGTTCACAGGAGGAAAGTAATATGATATGCCAGAATAATATATGAGACATCATGAACTGCATTGTTTTATTGTTTTATAATGTTTCATGTGGTGCACTTATAATGTTAGCATGATTTTTACATCAAAATTTGTCATCATTTAGAAATAAAAGGCATTTTTCCTACCCTGATTTTAGTCCTCTGCTCTGAACGCTCTGTTTGAAGGGGCGTGTCTGCTGTGAGACTTCAGTGTAAACGCCCACTGCTGTGATTGGCTGATATATTTTATGAAATAGCTAAGTATTACATGTGTAACTCTCTCAAAAACTTTTAGCACGTTTTCACTATTACAGATCTCAAGGTTAACTAATTGTGAAAAGTGTTGATTATAGCATTGTTATTTAGATAGCATTATATTTAGATCATGGCATGAAAGGTTGCATTGATGAACATTGTAGCCGATCACAGACATGTTGAGTGCATGAATGCAGCGATCTCGTCATTGCAACTTGATTTCTGCACACTAACGAAATGCTTTTATCATAACTAATAGCAAACACAATGTAAATGCGATTGGGAGCTGTGACAAAGGGCGCTTTCTTTGATCGCTTTCTATATATAATTTAATCACAGTTTAAATAACAGATTATTTTCATCCTACTAAGAGAAACAATGTGAAGTTGACCGTTTAGTCACTTACTGACACATAGACAAAGAACATCTGACTGTACATGAATCATTACATATCAGACATCACTGGTCACAGATCAGGCATTAGAATTAACACGGTTACTTGCATGTTGTGGCATTACTGTCCAGTCCATATCATAAAAGTCTGTATGCAAAGCCTGCGACTGATTTACCAAAGAATCCACAATAAAATGTACCGAAAACAAATAAATATAACTGAGACATTCACATTGTTGAAAATAAATAACCACATACCTAGCATTAGGATCTTTTGGAGGGTAATGTTATTTGTAGTCCATCCTGTATTGCTCTTCTCTCCTCGTCATCTCACTAACACGCCAGTGGGCGGGGCCAAAGTTGCAATGATGAAGTAGGCGTTGATTTTCATCTGCAGAGGCGGTCTTTCATCTATCTGTCATAGAAAAGCTGTTTTTGGACTAACAAGCGCATTAAAAGCTGTAACAAAGCTGTTTTTGGACTAACAAGGAAGTTTTCAGTTCTGAAACTACAGGATATTTTTTTAGTATGATGACCTCTTATATGTCAAAAGCTCAAGGAAAATTTTATTTGGTTTATTATGGTGTTATGTATTTACTTGTGGTATTTACACAATGTATTTTGGTACTAAAACTTTTTATTTCTAGCCTATCAATAAAATAAAAAAAACTAAGTCATTTCCCAGCCTTCATATGTTTTGTTCAGAGTCAGAATCAGAGTCTTACACGTGTATGTATACATCAGATTCACTTCATTTAAGTATGATATCGTCTATAAATCCAAGTTACTATATTTTATTGCAGTGACTGGTGTAGCCTATTTTGACTGAAATAATGCTATAATAAACCATGGTAAATTTTGTAAGGGCGACTAACCGAGCACCTGTAGCTTAAGTTAAAATAGTTATTAAACGTCTGGGTTATTTAAAAGGTTACTGAAAATAAATAAATAACACTTACCAGAGAAGTTTAGGTGCTAAAACACTGTTCTCTCTCTCTCTTGTGTTCGTCTGACCAAAAGGAACTGTCACTGCTGCTGCAAAATTCGATTCATATATTAAGGTTCTAATGGAAAGTTGATCCAAAAATACCTATTCCATATTATTGTAATATAACGTGTGTAGTGTGACCATATACCGTAAAAAATGGGACAGTGTTATCCAATCTATGTCAGAAAATAATGCGCGCGAAACACCCCCACACAATAATAAATAAAAAAAAACACACACACACAAGATGGCGCTATGTGTGCATTTTTTTAGATAATGATGATTTCTCCTTGTAGTTATGCTGGTGAGTTTTTGTCTATAAAATTATTATACTAAATAAAATATATATTTTTTACTAATTATTTGCATATATCGCAATTTATATCATTCACATAATATTCCTATAATTATTTGCATATTTCGAAATTTATATCATCACACAAGGTAGATCAAGTTTCTAGTCATGCGTCACGGTTTTTTCCGTTTCCCAATCTGTCCAGAGAACTTACCTGTTTTGTTTGTTTTTAACATAGACTGGTTTTTAATCAAGTCGGCTTTCTACTGTTACAGAAACAGACGAACGAAATATCAACACCAGCATTTTAATGTACTGTACAAAAACACATGTACAATAAACAAGGGATACACGACTTTTTCTAATCTAAATTATTTGTTCTTGTAGTACAAAATAACATAAATAATAACAACACTATGGGATTTGCTACAGTTGAAAGCCTGTTATATTTTGCCGTGACAACAATATGACACAAACTGTCTTCGTTCATAATCTGTTTTTTTGTTTGCAAACAACGGCCGTCCACATGGAAATTCTCGCGCACAGAATTCTGGGATGTGATATTCTTTCGCTGGTTTGAAGGCCTTATGATATGTCAACAAGAACTACATTCCCCAATGAACACCCTGCAGAACAGCTGACACAACAGAAGCCCAAAAGCTGTGTGTACTTTCTTTGTGCCAGAACACGCAGAGAGCCACTATGATACGGACGTTAACAAAGAAAACTTAAGAGTGACCGCACAAGTGCTCACGCTTATGGAGCTATTTTACAGAAACAAACTGGATTTGTTTGATCTCATTTACTTTTAAGCACCTTTACTCTTTGCTGTTGTTTTTGATGTTTACCAGAAAGCTGGTCTCCTGGGGATAAGGTGAGAAAATAATGCTGAAAACTTATTTGAACAGTTTTAATGATTGAGATCATGTCAGTATAATGCGATATGATGAATGCGTTAACACTGTGTGTTTAAAGATAAAGTGTTAACGTGTCATATATTCTGCGTCATGGTTGTTTATGGTGCGTTATAAAACAAGGATTTTATATATATATATATATATATATATATATATATATATACACACACACACTACTATCTGTACTATTATATATGTGTGTGTGTATGGCGTATACATATTAATATGCATAAGCAGTGAATTAATGCATAATTAATGCAATTAGTAATTAATACACTTTGTTAATAAATACAGTGGATACATACTATTATATACTTAATTTTGCTCTACAGACTGTATATTTATTTAGAGTCTGCATGAAAATGTCTTGCCTGCTGGAAAGGCCTGGTAGACCATGTTGGACCAGCAACAAAACAGTCACTAGGATGGTTATTTGGAACATAATATCTGGTCGACTAGTTTGCACCCAGCCTAGACCAGCTAATGACCACATTAGACCAACTAGAACCCAGCTGCTGTCATCTTAGGCTGGATTTTCCAGCAGGCTATACGATGCTCTCTCTAAACACTTAGGGATTCGTTTTCTCTGGTTTAAAGCCTTTTATAGAGTAGAAATCACACATAATTGTTCTCATATTTATGAGGTCATCATTTCAGTCCACATGGGGCATGTTTAGCTGTAGGGGAAATATTGAGCAACCATCCATGTTCTTTTATTTCTACTTCCACAACAAAACAAACCTGAGTGACTTAAAAAAAAAAAAAAGATTGCGCAAACGCTCTCTCACACACACAAATTCATTCCCTCACTTTATCTTTTAGCCACAAATCAGTGTACCTAGCATTAGGGGGGGGGGGGTGTTTGGTTACTGGTTTGGTCACGTCTTGACTTATTTCAGTGTGCTCTAGTAATCTTTGTAGATATTTATGAACTCAAAACCTTTGTTTTCTGTGATGATTGTGCAATAGTTTGATTTTCAGCCTTAAACACATTTGTATTTTTTAAATGTTGGTTGTCATGACCCTTGTGACAGATTATAACACTTATAATACAACTGTAATTATAATAACACTTAAGTTAACAATTTACCTTGATAACAATGCTTAATAATGACTTGCTTTGGTAACAAAAACTCAGCTTCATTAAAGTCAATATAATATCTTTTTCCCCAGGAATGACTTTACTTTTTGGCTGATGTCACTTAGGACACTCAGGTGGGAAACATAATGTTAATGTAATGGCCAAAAAGCTATTTAAGCATCGTTGCTGACTATTGTTGCAAGTACTTTCTATAATCCATGTTTGATAATGTTGATGTTATAAAGGTTATTGCTATATTAACAAATAATAATAGATTTGGAAAATAATTGTTACTATTGAAATGCTCTTGAGCATGAACTTGAACTTTAGCCTCTGTCAGGGTCAAAAAGCCACCTTGAAAGTGTGAGTATGGCCACATTTTAAATTTAAATGAATAATGCAAGAGGTCAATAATATTATATGGCTGCAATAGTTTCCTGCACAGTAAGTGATAACACATCTTAACCAGGTCTTTGGATTTACTTGAAAATGAAAGACTTGCGTGTTGTAGCAGGGGTACTAATCTTAAGAAGGTGGACCTCAGTAGGACTGAATACCTCTTATAGTGTTTGTTGATTGCAACTGCTGTTCCTCTACAGGTGTTGTTGGTCCCTGATCGTTTTCCTGCAGGCATTGATAGTGATTGTTAGTTGGTGAAGGTCTCCTGTCATCTACAGTCATGGTGCTCATTTTGGGTCGCCGTCTGAATCATGAGAACTCTGGTGGCGTGCCTGAATTGCCAGCAATCAAGCGTAAAGTCTTCGAAATGGAGTCTAAGACACTGAACGATGTGTTCAACTTTTCTTCCGGTTCCTCTCACTCTGAGAGCGTCCTCCAGGTCTTCAACGAGTTCCGTGACAGCCGCCTCTTCACGGATGTGATCATCAGTGTCCAGGGACGCGAGTTCCCCTGTCACCGTGCCGTGCTGTCGGCCTGCAGCAGCTACTTCCGTGCCATGTTCTGCAACGACCACCGGGAGAGCCGCGAGATGCTGGTGGAGATCAACGGCATCCAGGCGGATGCTATGGACACGTTCCTGCAGTACGTTTACACCGGACATGCCTGCATCACCACACATAACGTCCAGTTCCTCTTCGAGACATCCAGCCTCTTCCAGATCGCCACTCTGCGGGATGCTTGTGCAAAGTTCTTGGAGGAGCAGCTGGATCCCTGCAACTGCCTCGGCATTCAGCGCTTCGCAGATGCCCACTCTCTCAAACAGCTGGCCAGTCGTTGCCGTGCTTTCGCCTTACTGAATTTCCCAGAGGTGGCTCAGCATGAGGAGTTTCTAGACCTCCACAAGGATGAGCTGGAGGAATACTTGGCCAGCGACGAACTGTCCATTGGCAGGGAGGAGTTGGTGTTTGAGGCGGTGATGCATTGGGTCTACCACAGCGTGGAGTATCGCAAGCCCATGCTGAAAGATTTGCTGCAACATGTTCGACTGCCTCTGCTGCACCCAAACTATTTTGTACAGACGGTGAGTGGCACATTCAAATTCATTTAGACAGGTGTAGAAGCTCCTTTTTAGTTCAACAAATCCAGAAATGCTCTGCATAGATGTTTATATAGTGCCACAGTGATGTATTTTTGTAGGCCAACCTTGATGCTAGCATCACCCTGGTTCACTCGACAAAAACCAATAGGATTTTTTAATGTCTCAGGCAACCTCTGTAGTCCCATTTAGACACTTTTTAGAAACTGCTTTTTTCAAGAAAAATAAAAGGTTTAAAGGAAAGTCACAAGAGAGGGTATTACTAATGTATTTTAAGTTACATAATAAAACGTGAACATATCTTGAACTTGTGTTAACCTCAGACCTGATTTCTGGCATTTAACCAAAAAACAATAAATAAAAAAACCCATTGACTTTAGGACAATGGAACCACAAGTTCTAAAATTCTCGTTTCAGGGTTTTTCCTATAAAAATGTCATCCTTGCAGCACTCTATAGTGATCAAAGAATCATAAAATCAACCATGATTTGTTTCTTAATGTCCTCAAGTGAAAATCAACCCTACATTGGGTGTAGTATGGTCCTAAAATCATGAAACTAGATAAAGCAAGGACTTGAGATTTGGCTGTTTGCAGAGTTTGCTTCAATGAAATAACACACTTGAACCGGCTAATCAAGATCCTGGGGTTCACTTGAAAACTATCGGCAAGTGTGTTGAACTAGTCAAGTCAAGCTCTTTCTTTATTGTCATAATACAACAAGATTATTTAAACAAGCTTGCTGGACTCTACTGGAAGACAGATATGAGGGAACAGTTTTGAGGTCAAGCAATAAGATTGTGATAATTTCTCTGCTGCAGGTGGAAGGTGATAAACTGATCCAGAATGCTCCAGAATGTTACCAACTGCTGCATGAAGCACGTCGCTACCATGTACTTGGCAATGAGATGATGTCACCACGTACAAGACCGCGCAGGTACGATCTAGTTTCTGATCAAATCACATTGTCAGCATTGCTCAGGAAATAGTTTTTCAAAAATTGCATGTGTTTCACAGAGGAAATGAAACCACTGCAAACTGGTCAGTTTTTCACTGCACTGTGATGAACATTTGAGGATGAGACACCTTGATTACTTCATGCAACAATGAACTCAATGACATTATTAAATAAAAATGCACTCAGAGTTGACTCATTAGAGTTCATGCTTTACTGGAAAATGCACTACATCTGAAAAAAGTGAATTGAAGGGACATGGTTCTGTTTGAAATCTGAAGTTATTATAAACAAAGTTTTGAAATAAATTTTCTTTGCAGTATTGCTTATTCTGAGGTTTAAGAATGTAAACAAACCCCTAAAACCCAAAGTATACTTCAGTTTGATGTGCTTTTTAGCCTTTAAAGGTGCAGTGTGTAGATTTTAGTGGCATCTAGCGGTGAGGTTGTGAATTGAAATCACGCACTGCTCACCCCTCCCTTTCAAAGCACCTAGAGAAGCTACTGTGGCCAACACAGGACAAAAATGTTGTCGTTGGAGAGAGCAGAGACTAGCACTCTGTAGAGAAGGTTGTCCATTGAGGGCTACTGTAGAAACATGGCGGCACAAAATGGTGACTTCACTGTAAGGGGACCCGCGCATATGTAGATAGAAATGGCTCATTCTAAGGTAATAAAAACATAACGGTACATTATGTAAGGTCTTTGTACACTACTGAAAACATAGTTATGTATTTTATATTGCATTTCTGACAATAGATCCTCAAAAATACTACACACTGCACCTTTAACTTTGAAACTTGACAAACAACGGTGGGTTAGTGTTGCCGCTAAAAAAATTTATTAGACTCTCAAGACCATTCAGATCCCATTGATTTGCATTGCAGGAAGATTATATAATACCAGAATATCACCTACTATAAAAAATAAAAAAAATCACTCAAAACACCGCATAACAACAGCCTGGCATTGTGACTGTGACTTTTGCACAGGTAGGCACCGCTCACGTTTTCTTCAGAGCAAATGTAATCCATTTCTACACATTTGCTCGATTCATATCTTGAGTGAGGAGGTCATTAGGTACTTTTGTTTAGAGAAAGTATCCATTTAAAAGAGGGCTCGGAATTAGAAAACATTTTTGTTTAGTTGCAGCATGTCTTATGTTGGAGGCAGTATTTATTTAGGGAAATATCTGTTTGGAGGAAGTATCTGTATTCTTAGATTACTGTCTTTAGGAGTCAAATGTTGGGAGGCGTAATCTGTACTTGAAGGCAGTATCTTAAAATGGAGTTTCTGTATTTAGATTCAGTATCCTAATATGGGGTCTGTATCTGTATTTAGAAGGCGTATCTGTGTTCTGGAGGTGTTATCTGTGTTTGGAGTTAGTATGCTGCATTGGGGGCTGAAAATGTATTAGCTTGTCTTCAGACATTCCACTCTGCCATATATATATGTATGTATATATAATATATACCTCTGTCACCAAGTCATATTTCAAAATTATTTAGTTATTTTAAAATGCGCACATTCAGCCCAGAGAAACCACAAATGCACAAACATTCACTGTACAGGAATTCAGTTATTGTCTGCACTAAATACATAAAAGAGCTGTGCAGGCACCCAATGTTAACATTGTTGCATAGTGTCAGATTTCTCAAATACAACATTGAATGTTATTTAAACACACACACGAAATACATGAAAGTGTCTAGGAAGAGTATTCATTTTCCTATTAATCATTGCAGAAGCTCATTGTACCTTAGCAGGAATGAAGCTTAACCACTTCCTGATGCTGTCATCTCTTTATTTCTCTAAGTCCATGCTTATTTGATGATGTTGCTTCTCCCTGTCTGCAGGTCCACTGGCTTCTCTGAAGTCATTGTGGTGGTGGGTGGCTGTGAGCGAGTGGGGGGGTTCAATCTGCCATACACGGAATGTTATGACCCTGTGACGGGAGAGTGGACATCTCTTGCTAAACATCCCGAGTACACCAAGTCTGAGTATGCAGTGTGCGCCCTCCGCAATGACATTCTTGTGTCAGGTAAGACCCTCTTATTCCTGCCTGACAAATGATTGTTGTGTATTGTTTTGACATATTGTTTTGTATTTGGTAGCCCTAACGACGGTAAAACCTTATTGCTCCAAAACCCTCGCCATAGCTGTATATGAAACTAAATGGTTCTAAATTGTTGTGACTTTGTCACATCATGCTGCATTTTAGGGCATGGTGATATTTGCTGTACTTTTGGTACTGGTGTGTCCTGTACTAGGTCACAGTGACTGATCAGCAAGAGGCTAGTTCTGTGGAACTTGAATACCCACACACACACTCACTCTCTTTCTCTCTCTCTTTTGAGCTGTGTTGTTGGCACAGGCATGTGGAACTTCCTATAAAAGTAGATTTACCCAGTAGATACATGTTAGAGAGCAGTCTTGATGTCTGCTTGGAACATAAATGACATCTAATGGAAAAACTCATATGAATAATGCTGACATGAACATTTGACTCAAAAAAGTTTTGATAAATTTTACTGTAAAAAACAATTGAAGTGTCCAAATTCTGCCAGGATTATCACTGTGTGAAGTGTGGGGGAAAGGTGTGCTGTAACTTTAAGTGGTCAGACATGATTTCCACTTGACTGGTTGAAAACTATTTAAAAAGGACCCAAGCCATATATGGGGATCAGAAAATCATAGGTACTTGGGAATGGGCTCTTAAGAATTGTGCCATTTAAAGTAGCAGTCACATCATGTATCATTACTCTGTGAAATATCGAAGGCGAAATCCAGTTTTTCAGATGAGAGTGTGATAGGGAATTTCGTGTGAGGGTGAAAAAGTTTTCCATGCAGATTTTGCTTATGTTCAAGTTGGTCATGTGAATTCTCCATGCTGATCAACAGAAAGCTGGTTGGTTTGAAAATGAATTCTATGTGAGCAGTGCTTCATACATCTGCACAATATTGACAATGGACCTGTTTTTTCACGCTAATGTACCTTAAAGGTAGGGTAGACAATTTTGGAGAGACTAGCAATAGCACACAACATTACAATAGGGATGGGACGTATGAAAATTTTATATCACGATTATAGAGAATAGAATCTTTCTTAAAAAGTGCATAGAGCTGCTTGTTTTATTTGTTGTTTTTCAAATATAAAACTTCTTTTTGAACACTTTCATCTCATTTTAACAAAACCATGATATTTATAAATATTGTCACGGTTTTGTTAAAATGTCTTATAAGGACTGTCGTCAATCTCAACACATTATAACAGCGCACATCCACGTATATAACGGACGCACTCTCTCGTTTCATTTGATTGCAACTTGCCGTCTTGCGTCTCCGTTTTTAATTGTATTTAAAATGAAATCAGAGGACTTTACTATTAATACTACTATAATATTGTTGTGATCTGTACGATTGTTTTGTATGCTGTACAAAATGGATTTATAAACAGGTAAGATTTAAAACATTAATCTCAATTCAATATGTCCCCGTAATTATGTGGTAAAAATGTGTAATAAGTGTACAATTAATATACATTATTATCCCTTAAATGTCACCCTTAATATTCTTGTTTGAACTTGTTCGTTCGTCTTTGGCTCAAAGCCACTTGCTGAGAATATTTCTTCACGGAAGCTTCACGTTAATTTCAAGTGGATGAGATCAAATATTTCAGTAACACTTTAATTATTTCTCAGACGTAGTTTTGGTATTGAGGTCAAAGTTAACTTGCAGTGGGTGATGGTCACGAAGACGACTCGGCAGATTTGAAGTGTTTGCCCCTATTGCAGCTACTTTCGTTTTGCATGTTCTGCAGACAGGGTGACCATCCTTGATTAAGTTTTCCTTAGGACTTTTATAAAAGTCAAAATATGACCACACCTCAGATTTGGTCCTTTTAGAAGGCTGAAAATTCTCGAAAGTGCTGTCACTGCCTTCCGCCTTTTCTTTTTGTTAAAAAAAAACAACGTTGCGCGTGGCGAGTTTTCAAAATCACTATAATCAAACATGGTTTTAATGATAATTACATTTTAAATGATAATACTAACCGTTAGTACATTTTATCGTGAAACCGGTAATCATCCCATCCCTACATTACAATAATAATTAAAGCTGCAAGCAGCGATGAAAGGGCCCTCGCACCCGGTAGCACCGCCACCCAGTGGCCACAGGAAAACAGCGAATAGTGGGCGACATGCATTTAGGCCGGTAAATATAGGAGAAATAGATGTCACTTCAATGTACCACACTTCCTTCTGCCAGCAGGTGGCACTTTGACTATAATGAATATTGGCATGTAGATGTCTTAAGGCCAGGACTATTATTAAACAAGTGAAGTTTGGGGCAGATCGGACACTGTATGCCTGACTTACAACAACTTCCTGTTTCGTGGCGTAAATCGCATACATTAGCACTTAGCTACGTGTTGTATGATTTTAATGTGTTTCTAGCATGTTTGGGACTTGATGGCATATTTAAATGTGTTTCTGGGAGGGAATTACAGTGTAAAGCATGCCATTTCCTGTTGCCAGCAGGTGGCGCTATGACTAACTAATATTGGCATGTAGATGTCTTTAGGCCAGGACTCTTATCAAACATGTGAAGTTTGGGGCAGATCGGACATTGTATGCCTGACTTACAACAGCTTTCTGTGTCATGGCGAAACATCAGACTTTGACCGGCCGAGACGGACACGCCCTTCAGGGAAAACTCAAGATCTTCGCAATTTAACGTCGCAAAGGCCTTTAGATTAGACCGTGCAAATATGATGATGATCTGATTAAATCTCTAGGAGGAGTTTGTTAAAGTACACCATCTGGACATGGCAAAATTTGCAACAATTTTGCAAAGAACATTCAAAATATCTCACTTCCTGTTGGTTTTCAGATTTCGTACAAGGAGACTTTTTTGTAGGTATTGGGCTGTTACATGTGTCTCCCAAATTTCATACATGTACGTGAAGCGTAGCGGGAGGGGCACTTTGTTGAAATGTTGTAGGTAGCGCTATCGAGCCATTTTGCCACGCCTAATTCTGAAACCCATATCAGATGTAAATTTTCACCACTTTTAACGCATGTGCAAAGTTTCGTGAGTTTTCGAGCATGTTTAGGCCATCAACAATGCGATTCATTTGGGAGAAGAATAATAATAGGCTGAGCAATTCCAATAGGGTCCTCACACCATCGGTGCTCGGGCCCTAATGAACATAAACAACTTGCAGAGTTCGAGTTGTACCACCTGACTGCTGCAGATTTATTTCGGCATTGATAGTGTTGACATAGAAACGCAATGTCTGATGACAGGCAGGTAGGACATTGTATTAAATTCAATGATTGGACGAACATTTTTTGGTCCTGAAATATCCACAGAAGATATTTGTACTTTTTTTAAAAATATTTAGACCACTTCTATTATTGATTGTTACTGGGATGTGAAGAGAGTTTCAACCAGTATAACAAAAAGTGTTTATAAAACAAATTGCCTACCCTACCTTTAAGCAGCTACCCATAACACCTTAGCATCTGCATAGAAACATGTTTTAAAGTACTCAGAATACCTTAATACTTCCATAGCAACACCCTGACAACCCTACACATCATCCTGACTTTGTAGCAGTTGCTTTTGCATGAGCAAGCACCATTCACATTCACAGACATTCCCAGAGAATGAGCTTTTAAGAATCATGCCAGTAAGCAACCACTCATAACACCATAGCAACTCCCTAACAACCGCATAGTAACATGTTTTAAGCCACTCAGAATACTTTAGTAACTCCATTGCAACACACTTTTAACTATACACACCATCCTGGCATTGTGGTAGGCACATTTTTTTTCAGACAATGTAAACCTCTACTAAATACATTGTTCAGTTGAGCTTCGTTTAAACAAATTCTGTTATTGTGTGGATGGGTTGGGCAAATTAGTCTTGGGCTTTCTGTGGTGAGTTAAGGGCTTTTAGCAAATACCTTGTTTGTGAGGACATTTCTGGAACAGCTGTTTATGATTTGAGGAAAATCGGAAACAACATTTGCCTCTGTGACCAGCCAGTGTGTCAAGGGCTGTTCTCACTGGCAAACTCTAGCCTTCTATTGGCTGAGAGCTTTGGACATTTTAAACTCTAACTGGCACAGGCAAGCGGCATCTTGGGGGAATATTTGTGCCAAGAGTTTCAGAATAGTTCCAGGAATGATCTGCAGGCTGCAGATGTTGAAGTTATTGCATTACCTCATCCAGGGACCAAAGGCTACATCTATGTATACAGGTCATGCACTCGAGGAGTTTCTATAACTGTGACGTTTTTTTATGCATTTGAACTTGATCCAAACTCTTTTAGGTCATGTGTGTGTTTTTGTTTGCACAAGCTAGATGCCATAACTAGGAACTCTGAATTGTATAATTCTTATTCTTCTCCTTCTAGAGCCATTGTTTAGCAATTTCAAAACATGAAGAAGTAAGTGTGTTTTGTGTGACTGATTTCCATGAATAGATCAGTTTTTGAGCTCACGTTGAGAACGTGTCAGGTTTGCCCTTCTCTCTCTCTTTCTCTCTCTCTCACACACACATGCTACTTATTGCTGTTCTAGTGTGCACGTGCAGTTGGCCAGCCTCCAGCATTAGGTTCAGAGGCCCCTTACTAAATCTGTCCCTTTCCTCTGTCAGAAGTCATATCCTACAGGCTTGGTGGTTCAGCTGTCCTTCATAAACATTACTCTTCGATTTTTTTTTTTTTTTTTTTTTTTTTTTTCAAGAATAACAAAAATCACCACTCTAGAGTGTAAATTTACAGAATGTTAGATCAGTTATTCCCAAATTAATCTCAGGGGAGACCTTTTTTACATGCTTCGTAAACTTCAAAACACTTTATTTTATGCAACCATTCACACGTTTCATTTAATATAATTAAACAGAACATGTTAGAATTTGCAGTTAACAATCTTTTGCTTTCTGCTTATTACATACAAGTAAAATCAAAGCATTTACAAGTAAATAAACTTGAAATACACTAAAGTACCCTGCGTTTTGGACAGTTTGGATGTTATTAATATTTTACATGCCAAATAATCTTTCATTGGAGCCCTGTATCTGAATTTCTTCAGAAGAGCCTAATTATTCCGATCTTTTTATGACTGTTGTTATTCCAATCCTAGATTTGAGTTTAGCAGTTATTTTGTTATTCCAATCCTGTATGACTGATTTTCTTCTACTTTGCACCCCATTGACTTTCATTGTATGGACAAGAATATGATATCTTTTTTTGAAATACCATCTTTACCATGATGAAATATCATGTTCCACAGAAGAAAATTATACAGGTTTGCAATGGCATAATGATGAGTAAATAAAGATGTGCTTTCTCGCTGTTAGAGAAACCATAAATCATTCTGTCCAAACATGACCAAGATGCAAACCTTGATGTTTTGAATGATTCACTGCTTCCTGTTAACGTTTGTCCATTTTAGGAAGCTAATGAACAGGGCTGTCACTAAATCATAGTCATGCCATTGCATATAATGCAAAGGTACTTATTATTGACATGTAAAAAAAACTCAAAGATTCCTACGGAGCCCCAAAGGGACATACATTTATATAAAAATATTTGTCAATGCTTTTGCTTTCTTCTCCCGCAAATGTCTTGTGTTCCCCTGAGAAACTTTGCATGTTTTGCGAGCGGACGCAGAGTTTCTCAGGGGAACACAAAGGTTTTGCGAGCGAACGCAAAAACATTGACTTATTATTTTTCCTCCCATCTCATTTTTTTCCACCACCATGTCCCTTTAAGGGGCTCCGTCGATTCCTTTTAGTATCTTTAGATTTTAGTATCATTAGATTTTATGCCAAGATACAATACTGTTTCTGACTTGGTGTTTGTATCGATTTTGCAAGAAATGTTATGAATGCTGAAAAGAATTGTCATTTTGTAATATATTAAAATTGGCAACCAATTTTGTACACTTATCCAAGCCATAAATGTGCTTAAATCATTTAGGGTTATCCTAAATGTATTTGAAGCTACATCCCTTCAGCATATGTCTAGCAATGTCTCTGCTAATGAGTAGCTTTACTGTTCACCTGCAGGTTTTACATCCTGCTTTAAGCAATCTCTGTGACAACATGTGAAGTGTCGGCGGGAGACTGACTCCGTCTTAAATGCTGGTTTGTCCAGTCTTCAGTCTGAATGAATGTCACAAAGGCCTGATGCTCTTTGTCAGGTGATATTTATGACAGAAGAGCAAACTAAAAGGACTGGAGCCAGGCTTTATGTTTACTCAGTATTAGAGGACAAAGCAAACACATCCTCTTTAATTAGACAGATTTTGACTCTGCCTTTTTTTTTTTTTACCAGACAGTTGCTCATCTAGTGCACTAATGGAGTTTATGAGCACTGTAGTTCTTGCTGTGGTGCTTGTACTTCCTCAATAACGTTCTTCATTTATTTTCTACCTCCACTTTTTCCTTCTTTGAGCTTCCCTTTTCTCCTTTTTTTCTGCTTGCAGTTAAAAAGGCCAGTTATTTTTAGTATGTTTACTCTTGAATGCATATGCGTTCAATTATATGAGCTAAAAAGGCAAAGTATTATGATACCAGTGTTTCCTGCACCGAAAATAGTTGAATGAAGGTGATACCAAGATGGCTGGTTAGTGCAACAATTTACCTTGAAGGGACTTTGTCGGGTACTGAGAGGGAGGAAGGGCCTCATTTGCCATTTGAGAAACTCTGACACCATCATTATCTAAGTCTGTAAACAGAAATAAAGTGGAACGGCCTGCTGCCAGGTGTTTAGGTGTTTTGCGCGTGTGTGTGTGGGAGAGAAGGACTGTCAGAGCTTGCCGCAGACCTGCTGTTTGGATAAACAGCCATTTGGGCAAGATGTGAAGTGGCATCGAATAGAACAGCCCTCAGCAGGTTTAGATAAACATAGATGACAACAAGAAAGGATGTTCAGATCAGATGGAGCATTTCTGTTTAACAGGAACACAGGTGAAGCCCTGTGGTTTGTGTAATTACAGACATGGTGTTATCTCAAACTGAGCACTAATAACATGTTTGTGGGTTTGCAAAGTTGAAATACTTGACCACAAACAAGCTGCTAGTGGTTGATTAACTATACAGTGGCTCCAAAAAAGTATTTAGACACTTAAAGGAATAGTTCACGCAAAAATGAAAGTTATCTCATCATTACTCACCGTCATGCCATCCCTGATGTATAATATGACTTTCTTCAGATAAACACAAAAATAATCCATCTTTATGAGTCCATATAATGCCATTGAATGAGTGCTTCACGTTTGACACTTGAAAAACCAACATACAACATTGTGAAGTTCGCACAAGAAATGATGTTCCTCTTGTTACTTCTCGTGCAAGCTTTGCAACTCGCTTGCATCACTCTCATGAACGCTCGTATGACAGTAGACCGGAAGCAATGCTTTATAGTTAAAAAAGTAATAAAAATAATAGTATTTTTCGCACACACAGCTATCGTTTTGCTTCAGAAGACATTGATTCTTACACTGGGGTCCTTTGGATTACAGTCACCATCGTTGTTTGTTGTTTTTCAAGGGTCAGCCGAGTGGCACCCATTCAGTGTCGTCATATGGACTAACAAAAGAATCTTCAACAACCAGCAAGTGTCAAAATACTTTGCCTTCATTGTAAATGGATTTATATACAGAGCGTTTTGTTAAATGTTATACTTGTGCAAATGTTTTCACACACACACACATACCAGTGTTATTTTAGTATTATTTATAGTATTCATTTATATTTTTAATTAGCTTTTAGTTATGTTTTTGTCATTTTTATTATTTCTTTTAAATATTACTGTTTTTACAAATGAGGATGTCCGCAAATGTCCCCAAAAGGAGGTTTTGTCAGATTTAGCTCACTTTTTGGTACAAATTTCCCCCCAAAATATGGTTAACCTGGTGTGCAAACACGCACAGCCTGCTCTTGCTGCTGTTAATGTTGTGGTTGTTTTTTTACAGGTGGACGCATCAACAGCAGTTATGTGTGGATGTATAACTCTCAGCTCAACGTCTGGATCAGAGTGGCTTCTCTTAATAAGGGACGTTGGAGACACAAGATGACCGTCCTTCTGGGGAAGGTGAGAGAGAGTGTGGTGTGCATATGTGTGTGTTTCCAGTCCCAGTGTCCCATTTCCTAAATCAGAGGAACACTTTTTTTAGAGCAGTGGGACTGTATGGAGAATACAATGTTTTGCACTGGTTAAACCTCTAATGTAATTTTATATATATATATACACTCACCTAAAGGATTATTAGGAACACCATACTAATACTGTGTTTGACCCCCTTTCGCCTTCAGAACTGCCTTAATTCTACGTTGCATTGATTCAACAAGGTGCTGAAAGCATTCTTTAGAAATGTTGGCCCATATTGATAGGATAGCATCTTGCAGTTGATAGGGATTTTTGGGATGCACATCCAGGGCACGAAGCTCCTGTTCCACCACATCCCAAAGATGCTCTATTGGGTTGAGATCTGGTGACTGTGGGGGCCATTTTAGTACAGTGAACTCATTGTCATGTTCAAGAAACCAATTTGAAATGATTCAAGCTTTGTGACATGGTGCATTATCCTGCTGGAAGTAGCCATCAGAGGATGGGTACATGGTGGTCAGAAACAATGCTCAGGTAGGCCGTGGCATTTAAACGATGCCCAATTGGCACTAAGGGGCCTAAAGAGTGCCAAGAAAACATCCCCCACACCATTACACCACCACCACCAGCCTGCACAGTGGTAACAAGGCATGATGGATCCATGTTCTCATTCTGTTTACGCCAAATTCTGACTCTACCATCTGAATGTCTCAACAGAAATCGAGACTCATCAGACCAGGCAACATTTTTCCAGTCTTCAACTGTCCAATTTTGGTGAGCTCGTGCAAATTGTAGCCTCTTTTTCCTATTTGTAGTGGAGATGAGTGGTGCCCGGTGGGGTCTTCTGCTGTTGTAGCCCATCCGCCTCAAGGTTGTGCATGTTGTGGCTTCACAAATGCTTTGCTGCATACCTCGGTTGTAACGAGTGGTTATTTCAGTCAAAGTTGCTCTTCTATCAGCTTGAATCAGTCGGCCCATTCTCCTCTGACCTCTAGCATCAACAAGGCATTTTCGCCCACAGGACTGCCGCATACTGGATGTTTTTCCCTTTTCACACCATTCTTTGTAAACTCTAGAAATGGTTGTGCGTGAAAATCACAGTAACTGAGCAGATTGTGAAATACTCAGACCGGCCCGTCTGGCACCAACAACCATGCCACGCTCAAAATTGCTTAAATCACCTTTCTTTCCCATTCTGACATTCAGTTTGGAGTTCAGGAGATTGTCTTGACCAGGACCACACCCCTAAATGCATTGAAGCAACTGCCATGTGATTGGTTGATTGGATAATTGCATTAATGAGAAATTGAACAGGTGTTCCTAATAATCCTTTAGGTGAGTATGTATGTGTATGTATATGTATGTGTATATTTTTTTATTTTATTTTTTTTAAATGTTGCTTGGAAAAATTCTCAATTGGTTCAAATACATGGCTACTTTTGAGAAAGATCATTTTAGCTCCCATAATTCTTTAGTTACAGCATCTATTTTAGACATCCCCCACCCTAGACTTCCTTTGTTTTTCCTTATCATAATTAGCCCTCTGATTACTTCTCCACAATTATGTTCAAATATTTCAGCTTGATGCACTTAACGTTTGCACCACTTTCGACTCAAGTGAAAGATTTTGTAGACAATTTCAGCCTTAGATGTGCCATTTAATTAATGAACATCTCCCATTGCAGTTGGTTTCCTCTCTTGTGTGTATTTGGATATTGTGTTGTTATTGGTCTTTTTTTTTATTTTTATGAATGGTTAACACATTTTACCATATGTAAATCAAATATGCATTCAGAAAGAACAACTTCAGTAAAAATCTGTATATTTTATTTTATTTTCCAGTACAAACAACTAATAAAGAACAGAATTTCATAAGATATTAATATTTTCTTCTTATCCCATTGGCAAATTGTTCTTTTTTGTTCTACATTTAGTGTGGTTTATGGTATGCCAAAACAATTGGCAACGCTCTACTTAAAGCCTTTATGTATAATGAATTACATGTACATTATAATGCATTATATAATTTCATAATAAATTGGAACCAAAGTTAAAATGCATTATAATATTCACAGATTTCAAGAATTGGTTGTTTGTCATGTTTTAATGCATTATACTTTCTAAAGGTGTATTATAACTGTGGCGAGACCATATAATGCATTATAAGGTGCATTACAAGGCATAATTAATGCATGAAAAATACTTTTATAATGCATTATACATAAAGGCTTTAAGTAAAGTGTTACCAAACAAATTTGAAACTTTATATTTATAATCAGTGTAGTGTAAAAAAGTGTGCAGATGTCACTTAGGCATTGTAATATCCAGGCTTTCAGTGCGTGTTTAGGACTGATGTTACGATCAGATGTTTACAGCTCTAATCAATTTGTGCTGTTGTAATTTGACCTGTTGCCATTTGATTGATAATTTTGTAGAAAATAGCTGCCCCAGTATTGAAGGTTTTGTTTGTCTTATGAAGAATCGTGATCCACTTGCTGTAATTCCTCATGCTAAGTGTTTTGATGGTCTTTTGATGCTGTATTAAATGTATATTTTATTTTGGGTGTTTGTAAATGTTTGAGACATATGCATTTCATTACGCATACAGGGGGTATAACATTCTGCCTGCTTGGAGGTAATAGATTTCTTCTGTTCGCGCACACAGAGAGGCATAGACACGCACATAACACTCTCTTGAGAATCTTTTTTCCTTGGGAAAACAGTTGTAATTCTCTCTTCCTTCCGCCCAGTGCCCATTGCCCATTGCCCAGCCTCCTCTTTGGTTGTTTACAACATGTTTGCTTGATAGTTTGCTAGTGTTTAAAATGGAAACTCATTTCAAATCCTTCTTTTAAAAAAATAGAAATTTAGTTAATTTGTTCCAAACCCGTATGACAATGCTATATCAGATATGTACAATAGCACATTGAGTTTAATGTATTGACATAGAACTCCTGTTTAATGTGATGAGTTTCATTCTTACATCTACTATAATACAATATATTGTTAGTCCCGAGATTCTTCTAAATGCATAGATCCGCATTCACCGTTTGTGTTCCCTAATGGTCTGGTGGTAGAAGTTTTGTTAAGTGTATCAGAGGTTCCGGGTTCTAATCCACCCTCGTACAGTGTATTTTTTTTATTTAATTTTTTTATTTATTTTCCAAAGATGTTCATCAATGATTGTATAACAAGAGCAAGGACAGGTTTGTGTGCAGAATAGGTATTGCAAAGAATAGAGAGTCCGCAACCGCATTAAGCAATAGGTTGACGCACTCGTCTGTGAGAAGACTGTGCACAAGCCAAAAGAGAACACTGTATCCGCGCCACTGATAACAGCGGCAATGAACAGTCAGCATGAAACACATTCCAGTGCCAGATAGCCTCTTATTTAAGACAAATTAACGTCAACTGGATATGTTTCATTTGCATTAGGTATATCCGTGCAGCAAGATATTTTCAAAAAAGTGGTGGGGACATGTCCTACCCATCCCACCCGCAAATTACGCCTATGGTATGAGGAACAACTATGTAGTTTGTTGATTGTCAGTGATGTAGCAGAATCATTGTGATACCAGTCCTCCCTGGGCCGGTATAAACTCTACACCATTGTCTTTTGTGCTCCACAAAAAAAGTCAGTCATGCATGTTTAGAATGACATGAGGGTTAGTAAATTGTTTTTCTGTGAACTATCCCTTTACATGTTTATTTAATTCCATAATTTTTCCCCCTCAGGTTTTCTTTTAAAGGGATCGTTCACCCAAAAATGAGAATTATCTTCTTCTGCTGAACACAAGAATATATTTTGAAGAATGTTCAGCAGATGAAAGAAATTCATCCCTTTAATCATTTCATTTTGTGTTATTTGTTTGTGTGTATGTTGTTTATGCCCACGTTTGTATGGCAGATGCATTTTTTTGGTTCTTGTATGTAGGTGGTGACCCTGTAAAGAATCTTTCAGTCTAATTTCAGAACCTCTTGAGTGTTTTGCTGAAATATGATCACGTACAGGATAAAACTACAATCTACAAAATTTCATCTACCTCTCTATCCATCCATCATTCTCTTATCTTGCTTGTGCCTTTCCATATACAATTACTTATGAGTCTGTTTTTTTTTTGTGAGCAAAGAGAGAAATTCTTATCCTATTTATTTATTTATTTATTTTTAATTATTATTTTATAATAAGGAAAATTGCAGCTGAACTTGACAGTGATCGTCATTTATCTTCACTGTATGGAAAAGAAGACATTTGATATTTTGGTATGGATACAGTTGCTTTCGTTTCAATAAATAAGTGTAAGGTTATGGATTTCAGTGAAATGAATGCCGTTTCAGTCATTGAGGACAGGGTGTGACAGGGTTTAAAGCATCAGAGAGTGTTAATGAGAGAACTTTACTCCCCTAGGTCAGAGGTCATTTTGTCTGTATGTGTGTTTAGATTACACAAGATCTTAGACCTTAGGCAACTGCGATCTGTTTTTCGTCGCTGTTGAACAGGTTTCCTGTTGAACAGCTTTAATGTGGGTCAGTGTCATTATGTTGTTATTGTGGCCCCTCCACATTTCCTCTGCGGTGTCAGTTTGAGGATAAAAGTTTTTGTGGAGAGGAAACGAAGAGTGTTTGTCTTTGAGCAGCTGCAGAGACCAATTTTATATTGCCCGTGAACACCAGCAATGAGCTAGGGAAAAGATAATGATGATAATTTTAGGTCTCTGTGATGAATCAAATAACAAATAAATAATTGAATGCACACACACATCTGGTTCACTATCTTTGTGGGGACTCTCCATAGATGTTTTTAAACTGTACAAACTGTATATTCTATCCCCTTACACTAACCCTACCCCTAAACCTACCCATCACAGAAAACTTTCTAAATTTTTTACATCAAAAAACCTCATGTGACCTCAGCTGTATGATTTATAAGGTGGTTTCATCATAGGGACCCCACGGTGACACTAGTGTATGTATCCTGCAGGTGTATGCAGTTGGAGGTTATGATGGGCAGTGTTGTCTCAGTAATGTGGAGGTGTACGACTCCTTCTCCAACCGCTGGACCGAGATGGCCCCTATGAAAGAAGCCGTCTACTCTCCGGCGGTCACCAGCTGTGCGGGAAAACTCTTCGTCATCGGGGGACAACCTGATGAAAACAGCTGCTCCAATAAGGTGATTGAGAAACAGCACTAAACAAACACACAATATAAAATAAGGCAGAGCTCATCTGGTCTTTAATCTTCAGCTAAAGCACTGATAATGCAATTTATGCCCAGTGACTATTAAGTTGTGGCAGACCCTTCCAATGATTGCTCTTGACTAGGTGTGCTAAAGGGATAAAAAACAAAAGTCTTGATTTTTGTTTATGAAAAAAAGACAGATGATGCCTTTTATCAAATAAAACCGCTTTTTTGCTTTGTCCCTCCTTTCCTCAAACCGGTCATTGGTTACCTGTAATAACCATACACAACTTGAAAAGATCAGCCATGTTATGTTTTTTCTTCTTTAACACAATGCCTTTATGAAGCAAATAGACCATAACCAGAGCAAGAGAGAGTTTAACCGACCTGTCACGCAGGCTCTGCTCCAAATCTTAGTGAGCTGCCTACTTAGGCCCTGTTTACACCTGGTATTAAGATACGCTTTGGTTGATCGGATCACAAGTAGAAGAGGGAGACACATACCCGTTTACACCTGGTGTTTTAATCCATCTCTTTTGTCAACTTTCATCCACTTCTGTCCTAAATTCTTCAAGGGGAGGGTCTATGGGCGGGTAAATGTATGTTTTTTTTTTCAGATCTTTCGATCTAATGGGCTAAATAAGCTGAATGTGCCCAGAGATGATGAAAAAACATACGGAGAGCATTAGCTTTCGTTTCTGCTCTGACAGCCGCAAGACCACACCGAACGCTGTGAGTGCGTGTTAGAAATCAGGAATGGTGAGAGAACATTGTGCTTGGTACGTTTTCTGTTTTCAAACCAAACTTGGGTCTCCAACCAACAAAATTTAAAATCCTGTCTGGCTAGTGCGCTTCCCATAATGTTTACGCAGTAGGTGCAGAGTAGGCAGTCTTTGCGGCTGTTCAAACTCATTCGACCACATGAGCGTCTACACTATGAAAGCAAATCCTGCTAAACTCATCTTTATGCAACCCCTCGAATGTTGGCATCTTTTTGAACAGAAGGGCTGCTAATGGCAGGGCAGATGGGGAGTGAATGTGTGTGTTTGTGCAGGTGGTCTGAAACGTAGTGAACAGGTGGACCTCTGTCGTGAGCTTATTGTCCTCAGACACGTCTCAGATAACATCTCACATAGGTTTCTCATTGATTTTCAGGTGCTCAGATTACTGCATTCTTTACTTACCATCTGGAACAGAAAGAGGAGGAGCAGATATAGTTTAATACAAAGCTCTCTTCCACAAAATGCTGAATGTTCCTCCATGTAATTGCTTCGTCTGTCACCAGAGAGTTTCTAAATGGTGTCTACTCGACAATACATCTTTACTCTCTGTCAGTATACGCGTGTCTTCGGTGACATCCATATTGTCAATCTTTTTTTAAATCTATACATCAGCTAGCACAGAGAAAGATTGCTTGCACTGAAGAGTGCATATATTAGATTTAGTTTGTTCTGTTTCCTCACCCTCAGGGCCTGTTCTCTGGTTTCAGCTCATTATATTACACATTGTGTTGATGGCTATGAGGAAATTATGAATATGGTATTTGATCACTGTTATAACACCTGCATATTCATGTAAAAAAAAAAAAAGGAATGGAACATTCGTGTAAGTTTCATTTCTGGACACAGGAGTAAGAGTATATAAAAATGCATTCATGTTTATGCGTGTGTGTGTATATACTTTAGTTATTAGTAGTTTTGGATTTAGGATTGCAATTTAAATGGCTGTATATTGATTTGATTCATTGATTTAAAATCTAGTAAATGAAGTAGTTCAATGATTTTTGTCAAAATCAAAAAATGTCAAATAATAATTGATAATTGAATAATTGAAATGAAGCTTTTTGACATTTTGGCCATGTTTAGCATAAGAATCCAACAGTGTAAATAAGTCAGAATGTATGAAATAACATTAGACCCCCTCCTCATCAACCCCATACCCCCCCCCCCCCCCCCCCCCAAATAAAACTGAAATTTAAAAACATTGTCTACATAAACATTAGAACTTACAGCTAATAAACTACTAAAAATGATTAATGAACAAATTTATTAAAACTAATATAAAAATCAAAACTGTAAATAAACGTTAATACAAAAGATTACTATAGTATATAAATAATACTATAATAACAGTATTAAATGAAGTATAGTTTAGCATTTTACGCCTTTTATAAAACAAGCTTTCTTTCTTCTTTCTACACAAATATGTGTTTCAGGTCCAGTGTTATGACCCAGAGACAGACAGCTGGCAGCTGAGGGCGTGTATTCCCTTCACCAAACCCAATATTTCTGCCGTTTCTCTCAATAACCTCATCTACGTGTGCGGGGGCCTCACCAAGTCCATCTACTACTATGATCCTTCACAGGACCACTGGATGCATGTGGGCCACACCTTCAGCAGACAGGTACCTGAAGCACAGCTGCTAATAAACCCAAAAGTGAAAAGTTGTCCTGTCCTTTTGTCCCATATAGTGATTTTTGTATGTCTGTGTGTGTTTAGGAGAGTTGCGGTATATCAATTTGTAATGGAAAGATCTACATCCTGGGTGGACGGGGAGAAAATGGTGACGCATCTGACAACATCGTGTGCTACGACCCGGCCTCTGGCATCATCACATGCACGGCTGCTATGCCTCGTCCCATCTCCTACCATGGCTGTGTTACCATACACCGTTTCAGCGAGAAACAACGCAAACCGTGATAGCATCCGCTAACACGCATGCAAACTCCCAAACGTGGACTCGTCTGTACATATATAACCGGATGTGCTCTTTTAAACAAATTTGCATAATTTATTAACTGTTACAGTTGATTTAATCATCATGCCAAAGCTGATTGTTATCTATGAGGGAACAGTTTCCTGTCATTCCTGTCATTACTCCTTTCTCTGGAAGACGGATATAAAACATAACCTTCTTCATAACTGAAATACATTCAGATATTGTTATAATATTAGTTGAAACAACAAAAACTGAAATAAAAATCAATTAAACCTGAAAAGCAATATTTAAAAAAAAAAAAAAAAAAATTTAAATGACAAAATCACATAACGAAATGACTAAACATTAAACTAAAATGAACACTAAAAATATAAAAATAAAGGCTCATTCAAAATATTAATACAAATAAAATAACACTGATTCAGAGAATGTGTCAAATCTGATGGAGTAATTGCATAGATGCTGTGATGCTGCCAACAGTCTTTGACAAAAAAGACTCCACAAATGCTCACTTCCTGTACTCATTTTCTTTCTTTTTGAATTTCTTTTTTTATTTGTAAACATTTATGCCTTTTTAACTTTTTATTTTTTTATTTCTGATATTTTTACTGTTGTTTTGTAGCATTACTCCTAAATTTTGACAACGATTGATTTCTTGACATGGAAAAGAAGTCTGCAGACCGAAACTGTTTTTTAGGTTCAGTCTTGGGGTTAATTAATGTGCTATTTACTCTTTCTACATCATATTAAACTTCTGAGCTTATTAAATGAAAGCAAGCACTTAACAGTACATCAGATGAGGTTTTTGTGTTCTAAGCATTTGAAAACCTAAGGCTTGAAGCAGGAGCTCAGTGATGGACAGCTCTGATTTAGGTCAATGAAATGTCACGTCTGGTTCTTTTAGGTTCCTAATGAACCGTACAGCTGTGAATTTGTTTTCTTTCATGTGTATCATACCTGTATTTAAGCATCTTATCTTTGTGACGACCAGAACGTGCCTTTCTGATCTTTTTTGTTTATTTTTCTTATCAGAGCCCCAATCATGCACTTGTACTAGTGTTAGTAATATATCTCAGTGTAAATACATTTGACTTTTTTTTTGACTTTTTTTTAATTTTTTTTATGTCATCTGTGTTATTATTTTATGTCGTGCTTGGTGAATAATGCTCATAGCTGTAGATTGCATCGGATTCTTTTGAGTTAGACTGCAATTCTTGCGTGTTGGTGTGAAATGTACGTGTTCAAATAACTAACTTTAAATTGTTTTCATGTTTAGCAGTTTGATCATTGCACTCTCTGCTCTAGTGCTTATCAGATATGTACTTACTTTACATCAGAATCATAGTATCGGTTTAATTTTCTGTAATTCATCTGAACGTGTCGGGCAGGGTGCTGGCAGCTAGTTTAACCAAAGCACTGCATTGCCATTTCTGCCTGCAATGACCAAGATATAAGTGTGTCTGTATATGTGTATTTATATATTTTCATATACATGTGATTTGTTGATTTTTTTTTTTTCATTTTTTTTTTTTCTTCTCTCCATTCAAAAGCTTATAAACTTAATTATTACCAGCTGTACTGTTGTAAGGTTTTTGAAAATGTTATTTTGCCATCACGTGTACTGTTACAGTTTTTTTTTATAAATATAATAACCAAGTTTTATGTTGTGTTTTTCTGGGTTAGATGTGCCGTTTTTGTTACTGTTGTAGGAATATGGAATCTGATTCTTGCCTGGACTGATCATTCAAGATTAGTGTTCTAGTTCTTGAGACCGGACTTAAAGGGATAGTTCACCCAAAAATTTTATTTACCCCATGATTCACTCACCCTCAAGCCATCCTAGGTGTCTTCTTTCAGAAGAATACAATCAGAGTTATATTAAAATATCTTCTGGCTAATCCAAGCATTATAATGGCAGTAAATGGCCCAAAATATGAAGCCTTCCGTATTCAATTACAAAAAAGTGTAACTGGCACGACGATGACATTGGACGTAGCGTAAAAAAGCGTAACTGGTGCGACAATGACGTCGGATGTAGCATAAGCATTTTGAACTGCGAGAGGCGCCACACTTTTTTCATAAGTTGAATACGGAAGGCGGTCCACCAGAAGATAGATATTTTACTTTATAACGTGTTAAATATGGATATTTTTCCTACAAAAACCCATCGATTCGCTTCAGAAGGCCTTTATTAACCCCCGGAGGATTACTTTTATAATGGATGGATGCACTTTTTTTGGTCTTCAAATTTTGGGCTGCCATTTACTGCCATTATAAAGCTTGGAAGAGCCAGGACACATTTTAATATAACTCTGATTGTATTCGTCTGAAAGAAGAATGTCATATACACCTAGGCTTGAGGGTGAGTAAATCATGGGGTAATTCTCATTTTTGAGTGAACTATCCCTTTAAGACCATTTTTTAAAGGTCTTGGTCTTGTTTCGTTCTTGACCACATTTGTACTCTGTCTTGTCTCGGTCTCAGACTTAGAGGACTCAGGATTTTGTTTCAAGACCACAACTGCTAGGATATTACTAAATTGCAAGTGTATTGTCTGATTTATTAATTAACATCATTAATGTGATGGGATGTAAAACGTACTGCTTCACATGCAATCAATAAATTTATTTATTGTGCCGGTTCAGAAATTGAGGGATTGTGTCAAAAATGTCACCAAAATTAATAAACAAATGCTCACAAAATTCAAGATATTGTTGCAAAAAGTACTTGTATGAGATCTGGATTTTTATATTATAACGTGATATACTGTAAGTAAGCAATATCACAAGATCAAAGCTGTTTTCACAAATTTGAGCATGACTGCAAACATGATAGTGCTTTTATACAAACATTTGAATAAAAAAAAGAAAAAATGTCAACATTATTTATGCATTTGTAATTTAACAATTCAGATGCACCTTCTGTACCACCTTTGCAGTGCAAAGATGAATTTTGTTAATGATTTCATTTGACTGATAACAGCTCATATAGTGACTTATTCTAATTATATTTATTGAATTCTTTATGAATTTTAGCAGTGCTGGTCTGGTCTTGGTTTGGTCTTGGTCTCAACACCTCAAAGTCTTGGTCTTGTCTTGGTCTCAACACACATTGGTCTTGGTCTCGACTTGGTCTCAGATTAGGTGGTTTTGACTACAACACTATTCAAGATCACTCAGAGTTTGTTTTCAGCCAGCACATTTATATCTAGTTCAGTCATGAATCTCTAGAGGGCGCAAGCTGATAGGTCCTTTACATGCAATCTGCAAGCAATCAAATCATTACCACATGACACAAGCTGACTGCCCTCTGCTGATCCTGCAGCCAATGAGATGGCTTGCTTAACATGTAAATAGTCTGGTTTATAGTTTGTTGTTCCTCTGATATCCTCCACCTCCCCCAGCTCCACCTGCCTAAATCTGCTACCGGATTTATTTCTGTCTATTTATGCAGCAGCAGCAGCATATCTTGTATGCTCACTGCAGTGTGTCTCTGTATCTAGTAGCAAGTCCATATTTGCTCTGCAGCAGCAATAATCAACAGCGTAGCAGATCTAGTCTGCCAAGACCAAATATATTAACATTGCCATATTCAATAACTTGCTAAAACTATTCCAAGAGTTGTCATGGTTGAAATAGATGCATCCTGATATTCGTGTTTCAATAGAAACTCAAAAGGATGTTGATACAAAATGCAATTTCACGCCATCATGTCACTTGTCTCGTTGTCTGGAATGGCACTACAGTTGTAATTGAGCCAAAGTACATTGGACATATTGGACATTTTCCAAATATAATAATAATAGACCTTAAATTGTAAAACTGCAAAAATGCCTCAGTTTTGAGCTTATTAAAAAAAATATGCTATGGTTTATGTAGTCATTTTATGTTCAGAATATCTTAAGCATGAAGAATGTTTGTAGTTCTCTGTGTTCAAGATTCTATGGAAATTCCTCAAAGGAATTCCAAGCTATATGCGTTATATTCCTCATACTCTGGTCAAGACAAGACAAGGTTATAATCATAAACTAAAACTGCTAAAAACATTTGTTAATTGAAACAAAAAAAAAGCAGAAAAATATAAATATTAGAAAAACTTGCCTTGTTAATAAACTATAAGTTTGGAAATAAAATCTAATCAGTTACGAATCGAATGGCTGAAAGAAGCATTTTGCATAACTATTAAAATTACTACTATTATTATTATTCTTGGACTCTAACCATTTGTGGGCCAATTAGCTTATAGTTTTTTTTTTGTTTGTTTTTTTTGCTTTTTACCTGTTTAATACCTGGCACACGGACGGACGTCCTGTCACATGGCCATCTTTGCAATTGGTCAAGACTCCAAACATTTTGCCCTGCATGTCTTAGCTCATGTCAAGGCCCAGCCCCAGACCTTTTTTTTTTTTTTTTTTTTTTTTGCATTTTCTGTGCTAATTTTGAGGGGAAATCTGCAGAATGTATTTAAATATTATAAAAAGTGGAGAGTAGCCTACTATACTTTTATTGGTAGTTAAAGGCATATTCAAATTAATCAATAGCCTATAATATATATTTAAAAATCTGTATTCTGCAGCACTGTTGAGACAACACTCCTTATTAAAGTTTACCTCTAAAACCGTATTATTTTATTATCAGCGAAAGGGCAGAACAGAAAACAAAGACCTTTCTTTGAGCGCTGATTCCTTTTTTCTTTTTGACTGTTTATGCCATATGCCCTGAGACAACTACCATTGTTAAACGTGTCAGTGCTTTTGTAAAATCTGATTTAAACTAAATGAAATTAACTTTGTTTGCTCTGGTGTGACGAGTGAAACTTGCTGACAAGTTGTCGTTTGTGAATGGAAATATGGGATATGGGAAGACATTCATAAACACATTCCTGACCAGCAACAACCATGAGACAGCAAAACCTGTGCAATGTTCAGGTCGTCTCATTGTTCATTACTGTGTCAAAGTAAAGGCCATCAGGTGATGAATGGCCCTATGAGTTGATGTTAATGTACTGTCTGGAACGGATGAATCAGGTGTTATCGTAAGAAATAAGGAAAAAGGGGTTGAATGTGAAGCTGCTGTTAAGAGATGGTAGCCTATGATAAATATAAAAAAATGTGAAAAATGTCATATTTTTAACATGCATGCCAACCATGGAAGTATAATGAGGACATGCCAAAAAAATTAAATGCATTTCATGCCAGAGTATAAGATAAAGAAGTTTTTGCCGTTTAAACATGCATGAGCAGAAACACACTGATGTTGATGTAAATGTGGTTTTCAGCGCCACCCGTTGGTCAGGCTCGGGTATAGCATGGCCTAACTCTTCCTCAATGTATTAGGTTCAGATTGGGGGAAAAAAAGGTCTATTGTCTATGTCTAAAAAATATATACTGTGCATATACTGTGCTCTGGTGGACCATATCTTAGGAAATACACTACTGGGGCTACGTGTAAACAGAACACATTTTTTTGCTCCTGGCAAATTCAAACTGAACTGAAAGCCTATGTGGGATGTATTGTTGAATTGTTTTTGCATAGAGTTTGAAAAAATATATATATTGGGGGATTTTTAGTTCTTTGCTCAGGTACAGGTTCAATTGTATGTTCTCCTAGCTCAGGGATTTTCAGCCTTTTAGAGGTTTCGGACGCCCAGCTATGATTATCCTCATGCAAGAGACCCTTACCATAACATTTAAAATAGTTTCTTGTATAAAGACCCAATTTATACTGTGACATTAGATTAAAATTAACAGTAGCCTAAATATATGTAAAAACATTATTTGGAAAATATTTGAGTTACATTATTAAATTTGTTTCCTACTCATGATAGTACTGTACTGTTAGGCATATTGGCCCAGTTCCACCAGGATTAGGCCTTAGTTCCATTGTGACATGTGAGTAGCTTTAATAAACGTATATATATTGTGCACTTTTTCTCTAAACAAGGAACTTCTTGCAGGCCGCGCGCTCGCTGCGCTCTTTCCTGAGCGGGAACGCGCTCTGCACGAGCTCGTGTGTCCGCGCGAGACTTTATTGTGCACGAGACCAACAGAAGCTAACAGCTAAACACCACACCGTTAAACATCTCACCTTCACATTCAGCGTAGGTTTAACGTGGAAATAAACACACCTACAACTTTTGTGCGAGTTTACGTCACATTTTGCTCAGTTTAGTAAAACGTCAGTGATGAGAGTTTTGCAATAACTGCTCAAAAAGCTGTTGTTTTGTTTAGCTTAGTGTGTGTGTATGTTAGATTAGCAGCGTCTTCTTTCTGTTTGTCTTATTTTTAAGCCTCTTCAACAACTTATAGCAGTTTGTCAAGGAGATGTAATGACACGTGTATGATTAGATACTAGGTCTGTGTTTTAAAAACCTAGCAAGTTGCCTATCTAGGACGCATTTTTGGGAATTATAAGAAATCAGGTAGACAGCTAACTAAGTTGAGACACAACCCTTGTGTGTCTGTAGGATAAGTTTGTTGTTGTTTATGTGTCATGCTGTGTACTTTGTCTGCAGCCCAGCCCATGAGTGATCATGTCTGGGGTGAAAAGGAAAATAGAGGACAAAGATCCTGACTATGAGGACATCACTCAAGTGCAGGAGAACAAGAGGAGCAAAGTGGTGGAGCAGAATGGTAAGACTAGTTTCCTAACAGTGATTTAGACATCACTAAATTTTTATTTAATACAGTGGTTTACTTAATACTGATTTAAGTTGTTTTTTAATCTGCCTGTTTTATTTTTTTACCAGCCCGTGATGCTGCGGTGCAGAAGATTGAAGCCATTATTAAAGATCAGTTTTCTCTTGAGATGAAGAATAAAGAGCATGAGATTGAGGTCATCGGGCAGGTAATCTTCTGTCCAACACTCACCTGGGGCCGTATTCACAAAACATTTTATCTTACCACTAAGAGTTCTCCTAAATAGCAGTAAAAGTTCCTAGGTAAGAGTTTTCTCTTAACCTATTCACAAAGCTGCTGAGACCAACTTTTACTAAGGAATAGAGAGAAATCTTAAAATAAAATTAAGGGCGGGGTTGACCTTGTTGCTATGGATGATGTCATCACACTTACTAACTATGACCAGTGATTGGCTGATAGGGGAGGTGTCTCTGTCAGAAATATTGTAGAATGAGTTATCATGTTGCCATATTCAAATAAAGGTTTTAAAAAAAAGAATGTTGCCATACTCAAATAAAGACTTTAAAATAAAAATGTTGCCATATTCAAATAAAGGTTTAAAAAAAAAAAAATGTTGCCATATTCAAATAAAGACTTTAAAATAAAAATGTTGCCATATTCAAATAAAGATTTTAAAAAGTAGCCTAAATGTCACTAATTAAACAAGTATATGTTTGTCTAATTGTCAGTCTCGAGAGATTGCAGAATTCAAGCAACAAATAGTACCCAGTACTCTGGGTTTGGGCTAAATTCCGAGCTCGTAGCCCTCGATCCCCTCGGACAGCACGGCAAATAGGCTCATTTTACTCTTTTACTCTATCGGATCATTTGTAAGTGTGAACTCGTGAAACAACTGCCACAGGTAAAAGACATTTACTTTCTTAATTTTTTAAATAAATAATATTTATGATAGGACAGTGAATAGACAAGAAGCGAGAAAGGGGAGAAAGGTCTGCAACAGCCATTAGGATTGTTTGTGATTTGAACTTAGTGACTTAGTATTCCTCTTGACTACTCTTAACTTTTCACAGATTTAGGAGCTAGTTTTAGTTCTAAAATGCTTTGTGAAATACACTTAGAGCAAAAATTTAAGAGTCCTAAAATTAGGACTGACACGCCCATTATTTTTAAGAAGTTCTCCTAATCGGCAAGTTAGGAGTTACTTTTAGCCTTAAGATGTTTTGTGAATATGCCCCCAGATTTACAGTAAGTCTCAAAACTATGTGGACTGAACTTCAGGACAGAACTTTTATTTCTATTCTAGCAGTACTTTGTTAGGCCAAAAGTACTTTTAATCAGGGGTGTAAAAAGTACTGAGAAAGTACATTTAAAGGTCAATTATGGGTACTGTGTCAATACTTAAAAAACATACTTAAAAGTCAAATATCTTGCCTGAAACATACTTGAGACAAAGTAAACACTTGGAATACACTACACAACTTTTAAAATATGAACATTAAAATCTGACATTCGGCAACTAGTGCAGAATCTTTCAAGCTGCAAGTCGGGACAAAAATCTGGGAAAAAGTTGTGTAATGTATTCCAGCTTTTTGTTTCCTAGTTGTATGCTAGTATTTAAATGTAAACTTTTGTATGCTTCAAAAATATACGAAAGGACTGAAGTTCAACCATCATTATTAGTAAAACAGTGATTATTGGTAAAACGCATTAGTTAAAGCAGGTGCTTTAGGTTCAAAGACTCTAAAAGTGATGAGATGTCTCTTCACAGGGTTGAATGAACATATTTTGGTGGTTTAAATAAGGGTTTAGTGAGGTGATTTGCTAGTATGGACAAAAATATAATATTTAAAATGAATATAAAATTTTAATAATATATATTAATAATATAAATAGATCAGTATTATAGTGTATTATTTATTTTATATGAGTGTGTGATAATGCACCAGCACTGCAGCTGTTGAGAGAAAAGGTTTACTCTGATGTTGCTATTAATAATGTTGTTATTATTATTATTATCTGTTTTTTTTTTTTTTTTTTCAGAGGCTCAATGAGGCCAGGAGAATGATGGACAAGCTTAGAGCGTGCATTGTTGCAAACTACTATGCCAGTGCTGGCCAGCCTAAAGCCCCTGAGGTAATGTGTAGAGATACATTTTGTCTATCGAGTGAAACAGTCAGGTTCCAGAAGTGCCATAACTCTGTCTGATGCATCCACCGCTAGCCTAGCTTAGCACAAAGACTGGAGGTAAACGGCTCCAGCTAGCCTACTGCTCAATAAGTGACAAAATAACTCTTTCCTGCGTAATAATCCAGGAACTTTGCTGCCGTACCATGGGTGCAGCAGGCGCAATGATATTACGCAGCGCCTGAAAATAGTCCCCAGCACACTCTCTGTGCAAGCAGGTTGTCACGTTGGTTATGTTGACGGAAGTTAGCCTATTTTCAGGCGCTGCGTAATATCATTGCGCCGCTGCACCCATGGTACGGCAGCAAAATTCCTAAATTATTACGCAGGAATGAGAGTATAGTCCCTAGCCATATCGGTCTAGAAAATTGCAACTTTTCATTTTCCATCGGTCTTAGTACACGATGTAACTATACATATCACAACACGTAAATAGGAAAATGTTGGCGTTATTTTGTCACTTATTGAGCAGTAGGCTAGATGGAGCTGTTTACCTCCAGTCTTTGTGCTAAGCTAGGCTAGCGGTGGGTGCGTCAGACAGAGTTATGGCACACATGGAGATAAAAATGGTATGTATACACTTATCTAACTCTGGGGGATACGGTGAATAAGCTAAAGTCCCAAAAAGTCGGCGTGCTCCTTTAAATATTTGTCTGGGACACTGTGACTGTAATGTACATTCTGACTGTAATGTACATTCTGAGTTTTTAAAAGCTTGCTTTAATGTGTGATATGAATAAACAGTGCTCATAAACTGCTGCTGAGATAGTATTCTTAATTGAAATGAGAAGAGGGTTGAACCTTACGTCACGACATAAGCAGATAGTTATATATTTCTCCATTTTAAATTTGATTATATAATTAAAATGGTCTTTTTGACTGTTTTTCGATTACTTTTTTGCTTAAGTTAAGTTTTTAATCTTGTGATTCACCTCATAGCTGGTTGGTTTGGTTCATGGCTTCTAGCTCTAACTTTTTTTTAAATCCCTATGAGTTTTAAATTAATGTGAAAAATACTTCTGGAACCAAGGCCACAAAAAAAGTGGGCAAACTGATTTGATCAAATTTGATTTAATTTGCTTCCAGACATCTAAGAGTGACCCATCTGTACTCAACCACCCTGCCATAAAGCGTTTCCTGGATTCCCCCTCCCGCTCCTCGTCTCCACTGAACCAGAATTCAGAGACACCATCACAGGTCCAGTCTGAGACCGAGTCCCTCAGCCAGCATGGGGAGACTGGGGAGAGAGAGACGGACAGCGGGAGAGAGGATGGGGCTCCACGTGAACGACGACCCGGCAGAAACACAGGAAAGGTTAGTGGCCCACACACTATCAGAACATAAGACTTTAAAGGGTTAGTTCACCCAAAAATGAAAATTAGCCCATGATTTGCTCACCCTCAAGTCATCCTAGGTATATATAAAATGTTTCTTTCAGACGAATAAAATTGGAGTTATATTAAAAAGTCCTGGCTAATCCAAGCTTTATAATGGCAGTGACTGTTGCTCTGTTTTTGAAGTCCATAAAAGTGCATCTGTCTGTCATATAACGTGCTCCACACGGCTCTGGGGTGTTAATAAAGGCCTTCCGAAGTGAATCGATGTGTTTGTGTAAGAAAAATGTCCATATTGAAAACTTTATAAAGTAAATTATCTAGCTTCTGGCCGATCGCCTTCCGTATTCAACTTACGGAAAAAATGTAGCGCCTCTCGTCGTTCAAAATGCTACGTCTGATGACATTGCACACCAGTAGCATAAGCATTTTGAGCGGCAAGAGCCGCTACACTTTTTTTATATGATGGACAGATGCACTTTTATGGACTTCAAAAACAGAGCAACAGTCACTGCCATTTATAAAGCTTGGATTAGCCAGGACTTTTTAAATATAACTCAGATTTTATTCGTCTGAAAGAATGTCATATACACCTAGGATGACTTGAGGGTGAGTAAATCATGGGCTAATTTTCATTTTTGGGTGAACTTACCCTTTAATAGGTTTTCAGAATGTAGCAATAATGCTGCAAAACTCCATTCTATTAGAAGTAAGATGAATAATTTAATAAATAAACCTTTGATAACATTTTAAGATGCATTTATGAAGAATCTAATTAGATAAAAATGCTTAATGTAGTATAGAAACAGCACTTTGCATTTTAATGCAACAAGACAAATAAATGTTGATAGCAAATTGCTATGTAAGGTCTAAGGCTACCATAATGATGCAAGTTTATTTCTTTACAAAGATGTCCTTATATAGCATATAAAAAACTTTGGTTTCCTTAAAGCCTTTATGTATAATGCATTATAAAGCTATTCACAATGTGTTGCATCTGTTGTAATGCATTATACTTACATTTATGCATTTGGCAGACGCTTTTATTCAAAGTGACTTACATTGCATTAAAGGTACACATTTTACATTTTGTCAGTTCTTGCTTTCCCTGGGAATCGAAACCCATGACCTTGGCGTTGCTAGCGCCACGCTCTACTGTTTGAGCTACAGGAAAGCTTTCTAAAGGTGTAACAATTTTCTAAAAGGGGCTATAGTACTCCTAGTAAAAAAAGCTATATGGAGCCCTGCATACAATGCATTATAAGATGCATTACAAGGCATAATTAATGCATTAATTAATATATAATGCTTATAATTTATAATTATACATAAAGGCTAAAGTAAAGTGTTACCAAAATGTTTTAATACATGTCTGAGGCATTACTTGACAGTTACAATTTTTTATTACATGCTCATGTGTAGGACACATTTGGTGTGCCATCATCCTTAGAGCAGCATGTGACTTACCACACTACTGGAGAGGAGGCTTCTCGACTCTACATGAAGAAAACCATTGTTGTGGGCAACGTATCTAAGTATGTAGGCTTATATTTGTCTCTTTGATGTCTCTCTCTTGATGTCTTTTGCACTCAGTAGTAGTGTGAACCCTGTATGATTTAAAAACATTTTTTCATTTGTAGTGTCGATCAGCTTTATCCCAACAACCAGAGGGGTAATGGCCTAAATCTTTGTTATTGCACTAGAAAGTTTTGATTTAGCACCTCTGGGATGCTGACTGATGTGCTCTTCCTCTGAACAATACTGGTGTGCCCTTGAGTAGGACGCTTTATTTTTGGTTCTGCAACCTTAAAGGGATAGTTCACCCAAACATTCTGTAATCATTCTATTTTCATATAATTTTAAATCTGTCTTTCTTTCTTCTGTGGAATACAAAAGAAGAAATATCTGAAGTGTTGTGAACATACCAAGGCAAAATACGCCTGATGTCAAAGGTTTAAGTGAAAAATTGTGGTCTGTAAAAAAAAAAAAAAAAAAAAAAAAATATATATATATATATATATATATATATATATATATATATATATATATATATATATATATATATATATATATATATATATATTGTATGGCTTCAGAAGACTTTTAATATATAGCACAGCTGTAGTGAGGAGCTACAGTAGTCTCCATTCATTGAAATATCATATGAAAAAAGAATGATTGATGCATTAAGAAGAATGTTATACTGGTTTGGATGGAATGACATGTGGGTAGGTAAATGATGACAGAATTTTTATTTGATTAATTCTTCAAACCATCATGTTTCTTGCTCCTCTGTCACAAACAAAAAAACAGCTGCTGAATGAATGCTAGCCATTGATTATTTGGATAAATGCTTTTTTTTTTGAGAAACAATACTTATTTCTCTGAGCTTGTATTAATTTTTAAATGCGTAACTTTCTCCAGAAAATCTCAGTATTATGTTTCCTGAAACCCAATAAACCTCCACGTGGCAAAAAGGAAAGCTTTTGCTTTCCCTAGGCAGCGATCTAACCTAATTTATTATGCATTATCACACAGTCCTCGTCTACTTTACCTCATAAAATTCACTCAGAGCATGTGAGAGAGACACAAGTGTGTGTGTATGAGCAATGATATAAGCTCATTTTTTTCTGCCTGCAGAGCTACTAAAGATCTTTATGAGATCTTTACTCCAGAGCCAGTGTTCTGAAAAAACTCACCATCTCAAGCTGTTCATCTGAATAAAGACTCTATAAACAGCTCTACATTCTACATTTATGTGTGTAGCAGATGCTTTCTTTTCTGAGAAACTTAAAATGAAGTGCACAAATCACATTACTGAGGCAGGTAGCTGAAAATACACAATGCATGCTGAGCTGAAAAGAAACTCACAACTTGGGCAAATAAACAAGGCAAATAAGACTTATTCTTGCTGCTACTGAATGGATACATAACAAAACATAGCAATGATCCTAACAATCCTGACCCTAACAATAAGTGAAAGCTTGTGTGTGTGCTACTATAAATTGATTTGAGTTAGATTTTTAGACTGCTGTTGTTTTCTTTTTCAGGTATATTGCTCCTGATAAACGTGAGGAGAACGATCAGTCCACTCATAAATGGATGGTGTATGTTCGAGGTTCTCGTAAAGAGCCTAGTATCGATCATTTTGTGAAGAAGGTCTGGTTCTTCCTGCACCCTAGCTACAAGCCCAATGATCTTGTGGAAGTCAGGTGTGTGTGTGTGTGTTAACTTGCCTCTCTAATTTGTTTCTTTTTTGTTTGAAATATATTTCTTTGATGAATAGAAAGTTCAAAAACAGCATTTATTTGTAATAGATTTTTTTGTAACATTATAAATGTCTTTACTGTCACTTTTGATCAACTTAATGCATCCTTGTGGAGCCAAACTATTAATTTCTTTAAAAAAAAAAATGTATTCCCTGTTAGTGATTCATTTTGCTCGTTTTTGTGCTTCAAGCAATATCAACATAGAACAGGCAGTGCCCTCTAGTGGAGGAGGCTATATGCATCCCTGTGGTGCTTTTATTTTTAAACTGTGTGTGTGTGTTTAGCGAGCCACCGTTCCACTTGACACGTCGAGGGTGGGGAGAGTTTCCTGTCCGTGTGCAGATTCACTTTAAAGATCAACGGAACAAGCGTATCGACATCATCCACCACTTAAAGGTCAGACGCTTACTGACCGCTTGCACACACATTCTCTTTGAACCCTTTTGTTGCCCTTTTCATCCTTCCTTTTCTCCCTCTTTATCTTTCTTTGTACTTTTTAACGTGGGAAATTCAAACTGTAGTGGACATCCCCCTCTATTTCTTTGAAATTTACTAAGAGGATTCCATTTTTTGAGTTTGTGTGTGCAAATTGCACATAATAGAATATGCCTGTATGAATCCATCATTTTATGCTTGATTCTCTGAGTCTAAAGGGTGAAATGGTTTATTTTTATAAAACATTCTGTCTGTTGGTATTTCCTTTCTCCTTTATCTCTTGGCACAGCAATCCCTTTTGTTATAGGTTATAAATACAAAGGTAAAATAGAGGGAGATGAATTGAGATGTCAAGACAAAAGAAAAGTTTGTGGATTAAAGTGCTTTCTTCCACTCACCATCCTCTTAGATTCTCGACAGCAAAGACTGTTGAATGTTCTTTAAAGTCTCTGTTATTTATCTTCTTTTTTTGTTCTCCCTCAGCTTGACCGAACATACACAGGTTTACAGACTTTGGGAGCTGAAACGGTAAGACACACAGAGTATCTTAATATTTACCTGAAACTACAGCTGTTCTCATAGGTTTACATAATTACGTTTTTTTAAATTATTATTATTATTTTAAAAAGAGAGAGCTAAGTTTTCTTTTTATTTCGTATTACCCTGCAGTAGCACAGCTATCACAAAAGGATACAAACATACATTAAAAGCCCTGATATACTTACTGCGAAGTTCTTTTTCGTTCTTTGTTTAGGGGTAAAACAAAGTTCGAAATGCATGACCAGCGATATACTGTTAGCGAACATCTGAGAGCAGCGTTTAGATTAATACATAAATATGTTCTGCACTCTTCCCTCTTAATAAGAAAATAAACACACAACAAAATGAGAAAACAGCAAGCATTTTTTTAATAAGGCATAAGAAAAGCATCTGATCATAGCAACGTGGATATGTTTGCACGAGCTCTGCGATTCAGCACTCTAGTAATGTCACCTCATGTTTATTTACATATAGCTCTTTATATAATAGATAGCTTAAAATCAAGCAGCTTTAACATATTAAACATGAAAAACAGTGTCTCATTTCATCAGAAGTACAACTTCATTATTTAAAAAACTGGGTTATGCACACAAATGTGCAGTTGAAAGGTTTGAGTTCTGAACTGACTGTAAAGCGCTCTGAGAGAGTGAGAACATTGTGCATAAGTGTCTGCAAATTATCACAGATAAGTATCAACTTAATCAACTCAAGGAGGAGCACGTTTCACTTATCTAAATGGACTAAGAAGAGAAGTCAAGGTCTCAATTGTAATTATAGTGATGAAAATGTTGTAGTCTGGCAAGCACAGTTCTGGTTAGTGTGAGAATGCAAGTGTCAGTCAGGTAAATGAAAAATATGTGTGAATGTGTCCTGTCCAATGAAAATGTATTGGTGTTGTCACAAATCTGGTTTCTGGTTTCATGATGCCAGCGTAATTAAAAGCTAAACTGTGTAAATGATTTTCCAGAGTATGTGTACTAAAAGGTGTGTAGAAGGTCATGCTCAAAGGAAAAAATAAAATGAGGAAAGATGTAGTTTTTTTTTTTGTTTTTTTTTAGCTACAGCACTCAAAGAGCAGAAAATTACCTTTCAAACAGGGCAGGGTAAGAGTGCAGGGTTTTATAGTTCTAAAATTATGTTGCAATGACAGTGTTTATTACAAGTGTCAAATATATCCGATTTGTCTTTAAAATGCAATTTTTTCAGTTTCTCTGTCTTATTTCCTAAAGGTGGTGGACGTTGAGCTCCACAGAAACACTCTTGGCGATGACTTCTTCCCCTTTGCACCCTCATCTTCATCATCATCATCTTCCTCTCATCTACCATTTGTGGGCGGATCTGGCTCCTCCTCCTCCACAGCGGCCCAGGGCTCTCGGCGGCACTCCTCTCCCTCTCAGCACCCTCATGATGATCAACCCAGCTCAGAAAGAGGTAGACAAAACATACACAATTGCTTGTCAATCTCACAGGAATCCCACATAATCACACAAAATAATTAACTCCCACTGCCTCTTTATAATTGGATTATTGTAATTAAGAGGATTAGTAGGATGTTTGCACTTTATTGCATAAGAAGTGGAAGCTGTGTCAAATATGTATTTTTCCAAGACTAGACCTTCATTGCTTGCCCAAGCCACTTGTGTGAAAATGCATGTTGTGTTTGTGACGACAGCTTAAGCTGTTTCCTAATTATACTTCTTGAAGTTATATGTGTGTAAATGACTTATTGATTAAATCTGTTGATTAGAAACTTAGTCACTCTATTTCCTTTGTTTTCCCCCTCAGTTCCAGGTGTCACTGTCAAGAGTGAGTCGATGCGTTCTTCATGTTCTGAACGAACTTCACAGTCAAATAGGTCTGAGAAAATCACCCTTGGCTCCCACGGAAACTCTGCCTTTCAGCCAATCACGGCCAGCTGTAAGATCATTCCACAAGGGCAAATGCCCAGTCCTGCCGAATCACCCGGGAAATCATTCCAGCCGATCACGATGAGCTGCAAGATTGTGTCTGGTGAGTCTCACAGGTGCACAAAGAAGGTGGAGAAGAGCAGAGTTGAAATGCAAGCAGTAAAATCTTCTATATAAAGTCTCTTTCATGTTGCTCTGGCTTTTTTCTGCTAGAGGTTTCGATTTTCTAGAGAAAAGGAGAAAGTTGTGAAACTCCTCTGTACTGCATTATAGATTTGCTGTCAATGTGCGACAGCAGATCTAAGAGGAGCTCAGTCTAATATGTCCTAGTCTTGCCTTGCCAGACCTACTCTTTATAAAGTGTGGTCCACATTGCATCTTATTCTTGCCAAGAACCACCCACTTATGCCGCCTTTCCACTTTATCCGGCATTTGCATACAATTGTCACGTTTTGCCCCCTTAGTGGAAGTCAAATTAAACGTGAAGCAGACATTCCTCTACTTATTCAAAATGGTAAAATTAATAAATTGATGAATATATACACACTAAAGAAATATCTGCTAATGTGTCTATAAGTAAAATATAGGTTTTCAAGGGCTAATCAATGTAAATAAATATAAAATAACTGTTTCAGACATAATCATTCATAACCATCCATTTTACAGGTAAAATGTTTAAGGAATAACATTTTAGTGGAAAAATACTGTTGATTCTCACCTCATGCTAAGTTTGAATAGAATATAATTTGGTTGTGCGGAGATAGGAATAGGCCATTTGATTAGCATGCTAAATGACTAAACTACCAATTGTATTTCTTTTACTTACAACTAAGTAAAAAAATTATTCCATGAAACCCCTAAAGTTTGACAATTCTTGGCAGATAATTGACTTGTAGCATCCTGGCATGACTGTTTCCCATTGAAAGCTGTATACTCTGAAATTGTGTGAAGCTAGCCAATCAGTTTTGAGTCAGTGTGCCATTTCGAGGATACTCTAGATGGCAAACTCAGTTGGCTTGTAAAGATGTGAAACTGTTCTGTAATGCATTATGGATTTGCAGTCTGTGTAACTCTGTAACACAGTGAGAAATTTATGAGGATCACACTGTATTACACACTTATTACAGATCCAAAATTTTATGTTTCAGGCTCTCCTATCTCCACCCCTAGTCACTCTCCTCTTCCCCGGACATCGTCATCCACACCAGTTCACATGAAGTCCAGCCCCTCAGTTATAAACAACCCCTATATTATTGTGGACAAACCAGGACAAGTCATTAATATGGCCGCATCGGCATCTGCCGCTACAGGTACATACTCTCTTCTATGTTTATCTGAGTTTGCTTCCAAAAAGATGCTGGTCGCTGGGTTTCTGTTTTGTTTCCTTATGGTCAACAACAAAGAAGTTCTGACTGGTTGTTATTTTTGCTGCTTTGCGGCAATGTTCTGGTTTTAGCAAGAACAATGAAATTATTTTTTACTAGAAATTTGTTGCATCGCTCATGGGGAGGACACTGTGTGAGTGTCAGGAGTGAATAATGAAGACAAATCACAAAGTACAAGTTCCCCCTTCAGTTATTTTTATTTATCCTTCTTGCACTCTCTCTCTCTCACACACACTTTCTGTGCTTCACTCTTTCCCATGACTCATGCTGTGGGTTTGCAGGCCATCATAAGACTAAGTTGCCATAGCGACCATATCACTGAGAGTTCAGGAGTGTGTGGAGTATGCAGTTGATGTAACATTACTGTGTATGTGTATGTTATGTATATGTGTGTGTGGTGGAGAACAAATTCCACCTCCATGGTTTCTCACAAATGCTGTATCACCTATAACTGCATTCTGACACAACATCACACACACACACATCATCACACACACACACAACATCACACACACACACAACATCACACACACACACACACACACACACACACACACACACACACACACACACACTCAAACAAACCTCCACACAAACACACCTACATGCTCTCAGGGAAGATGAGTGTGTGTGTGGGTGGTCAGAGCTCTGTGCTGTGGTTCTAAAGCAACATAAGCTATGTTTCCATCCAAAGTTGGGAATTTATAGGGTTAGTTCACCCAAAAATGAAATTTCTGTCATTAATTACTCACCCTCATGTCGTTCCAAACCCGTAAGACCTTCGTTCATCTTCGGAACACAAATTAAGATATTTTTGATGAAATCCGAGAGCTTTCTGACCTCTCCATAGACAGCTATTTAATTAACACTTTCAAGGTCCAGAAAGTTAGTTAAAATAGTGACTCCAGTGGTTCAGCCTTAATTTTATGAAGTGACGAGAATACTTTTTGTGCGCAGAAATAAACAAAAATAAAGACTTCATTCAACAATTTCGTTCTAGCCTGTGTCAGTCTCCTACGCAGTTCACGTTGTAAATAGTGCAGTGCTTTCGAGTTACACGGCAGCCGATGCTGTTCACGTGAGCACCCCGACAAATGTGTGTGATGATGACGCACTGTTTTTACAACGTAAACTGGTAGGAGACTGGCACAGGCTAGAATGAAATTAACGAATAAAGTCGTTATTTTTGTTTGTTTTTGCGCACAAAAAGTATTCTCGTCACTTCATAAAATTAAAGTTGAACCACTGGTTGGTCCAGTTATGCCGTCCCATCACACGACTTATTACTTTTTTTGATGCGCATCAAGGAATTTATTCAGTAAATGAGTTTCCATCGTAGTTTACGCATGTTTTCTTATCGGATAAAAAATGTATCTGACTTAATTGAAGTTTTTTTATGCGCATTTTTTAGAATTTATTCACATCTTGCCATTTCCATCCAGCGTTTTTTTAAAAATGCAATACCCCAAAATGCACATAAAAATAGGTGGATGGAAACATAACTATAGTGACCATTAGAGATGGACATATCAAGAATAAACATAGAAATACCACTCAACTTGCATTCAAACAATTCTGTTATGCTCAAAAATGCTGATGTTCCTGTGATGGCAAATTGCTTTATAGGTTGGATTACGATTTTGCTGTTGTACAAGTTCGCAGGCATTTTTTTTTTCTCTCGGGAGAAATTGTGTGGAAATTGTGTGATGCTCGTATGGTCATGGCTTGCCATTTTGTGAGAGGAATTACATGCCAAGCCGAGTACCTTACGTGCACCTCCCCTCCCGAGCTTCTGAAGTCGCAGAGTGTACACCCACCTTAAGAAACAGCTGCTTTGAGTTAGAACTAACATCAACATATAAAATATTCTGCTACATGCTTTTATGAATTAAGGCGTTGCCAAGAAGATTCTCTACAGGGAAAATGTGTCTGTATTACATGAAGATGAGTGAGGCTGTGCTACTGTCCTGATTAATTGAGTTCTCTATGGAAACTTGTTTAAAAATGAAAATTACCTTGTAAAAATGAAACTTGTTTTTATGAAAAACAAGTGTGACAGTATGACAACTGTTGTCATTTTTATTGCTTTTCCTAATTGAATGGAAATGATTTTGACTTGAATTTTCAGTGTCAGCTTCACAAAATCACTGCATGCATGTCTTGAGCTGTAATATCTCTGTCTTTGTGTTACTGGAGAACAGAGCTTGTGAAAATCAGGCTGTGAATCTGGAGAAGCCGCAGCATGCCAACCATCCTGGGGGATGGTGCATTATGAGATTTTGAGTAAATAAACTGCTTTGTTTTTTCAGTTCACACAGATATACTGGAGAAATTGAGCACAGAAGAGCAGAGCTGCAGTCTTAACACATTTGGGTTAAACACTGAGCTGCAGAGTAACTCACAATGTCATTGTGCACAAAGATGCAAACCTGTGTTTGCCAAAGTTTTTGTCAACCTCTAAGAAAAAGTCTTAAACCTAAACAAAAGCAAAAAGCACTGTGACACTGTCATGATATATTCACACATAAAAAAACACTTTGATGTAGGGCTGGGCAATAATTTGTGGAAGGGTCCAAAGAGATTTTAGAGATGCATTGCTGCTCTGATTCCGATTTTGTGCTGAAAAAATTGTTTGGTTTGAATAGGCCTTAATGTCAAAATTAAATTTCCTTGAATGCATGTTATTGATCTTATTGTGAATGATTCATCCATTAATGTTTAATTTTTTTTTTTTTTAAATGTCCGCAGCTTTTTAAATCAAAATGTCATAACTTTATCTTCCAATTGATTTCGCGGCATAAACCCTGCACCCTCCCAATTGACTGCAAGCTTGCATTAAAGGGATAGTTCACCCAAAAATGAACATTACCCCATGATTTACTCACCCTCAAGCCATCCTATGTACATATGACATTCTTCTTTCAGACGAATACGGAGTTATATTAAAATGTGTCCTTGCTCTTCCAAGCTTTATAATGGCAGTGAATGGCAGCCCAAAATTTGAAGCCCAAAAATGTGCACCGATCCATTATAAAAGTAATCCACAAGGCTCCGGGGGGTTAATAAAGGTCATCTGAAGTGAATTGAGGAGTTTTTGTAAGAAAAATATCCATATTTAACACATTATAAAGTAAAATATCTAACTTCCGACAGACCGCCTTCCGTATACAACTTACGGAAAAGCGCAACTGCCGCGATGAAGTCGGACGTAGCGTAAGCATTTTAAACTGCGAGATGGGTTACACTTTCTTCGTAAGTTGAATATGGAAGGCGGTCCGCAGGTTACTTTATAACATGTTAAATATGGATATTTTTTTCGTATGGAGTACTTTTATAATGGATGGGTGCACTTTTTGAGCTTAAAATTTTGGGCTGCCATTTACTGCCATTATAAAGCTTGGATTAACCAGGACATTTTTTATAAAACTCTGATTGTATTCATCTGAAAGAATGTCATATACACTTAGGATGGCTTGAGGGTGAGTAAATTATGGGAATTTTTTTATTTTTAGGTGAATATCCCTTTAAGCTCCATTTAAAGTCACTATTAAAAACAATTATTAAATGACAATTCTTGTTTTTTATGGAATATTGCCGTATTTATTAGAAACTATTTATCTGTGCTTTATCTTTTAAAAAAAAAAAAATTTATTCATGTGCCCTCGTAATCTTTAATCAAAATAACTTCCCCTTACTGGCGCGACAACCTGTCACTCACAACAACCTGTCACTCACATGACATCATAGCAATAGCAAACCATAACCATTCAATCAATTCCTGATGGACAAAATCAAGTCCTGCCATACTGAATCATCTGTGTCATGTCGATTTTAAGCTTCTGCCTTTATCCGATCAATAACCAATGAATTGACCATGTACCTGCTCTATTTTTTTTTTCTTTTCAAAAATCCATTTTACACAGATGCCACAATACAGAAGAAAAGATTGCTACTTCCACTACTTCTGTAAATCGTGACTTTAATACATACTTCTATTAGGCATGGGTTATTTGTCAGATTAAGTGTCATATCTATTTGTTATATCTGCTGTTTTCATATGTTCATCCTAGGCAGTCCATCAGTTAAACAGAGCAGCACAGCCCATGGTGCTCGATCACCTGCTCCTAAAGTTCACACCAGCAGCTTCCTGTCCTCTGGCGTCAAGGTGAGACTTAAAGTTTGTGTGTTTCTCTCATAGCGTATGGATTTATTTAAAGCTGTATTTAAAGCTGCGTATGGACACTTAAAGCTGTAATAGTTTGTCTGTCCTGTTGAACTGATGAGAAACACACTGAAATTAGGTGATGAACTTTCACTCTCTCTATCTGGGTTATTCTCTGAGGCTGTTTCAATGTTTTCTGGACACTGCGGGCTAAATTAACACCAGTAGTTATTAATAGGTACTGCCAGGCGGTGCAGTAAGCGGTCTGCAGCAGCTGTGTGTGTGTGTATGAGGGTTTAAAATGGGACATCTATCTGTGGCGTGATGCTGCTGCATTTGCGCAAGCTGTGCAGAGGACTGGAGTATTCCCAGAACACGCACACACTCACTCTACTCACACACTCACACTCCTATGTGTTATAGATATGCAGTGGGAGGGAATGGGCCACAGATGTTTCTTTAGAAAAGTCAAAAATAATTTGTGCTTGTGTCTGGGGATGGTAAGATTGTCTTTTATGCTCGCCATTTATTTGAGCATTCAAAATATATAGTAAGACACTAATGTTTTGTGAAATATTACAATTTAAAATAACTTTGCTGTTTTTTAATATACTTGTAATTTATTCTAGTGGCAAAGCTGAGTTTTCAGTATCATTACTTCAGTCTTTAGTGTCACATGATTCTTCATAAATCATTGTAATATGCTGGTTTGCTTATTATCAATGTTGTGCAAAAGTTGTGCTGCTTAATATTTTTGTGGGAGCTGTGATTAACTTAAAGAAAAAAAAAATCTTACTGACACCAATCTTTGGAACAATAGTGTATTTAACTGAATTTATATTTCTCAGGATCTTTTTGTCAGAAGCTTAAATGCTTGAAATAAGTTTTTGTTGTTCCTATGAATTTCTTAAACAATTTTTTTCTTTAAATGACAAAGTGAAGGAATAAAACCATCAGATGTCCTGGATACATGTGAACTCCTTTAATAGTGTTTAAAAAGCATCCCAGAATGAACTGACTAACTAACCCTTTATGAATTTAAAAGAATAAACTGTGTACAGAGCTGTAATCTAGAGTAGACAGAGTGACTACTTTTATAAAGTTCAAATATTAATACACAATTACCATCGCACACCTGTTGGTAAAAGATAGGTGTGTGGGAATGAGGATAACCAAATCCAAAAATATCAAAAATAAAAGAAAATCCTGCACACTATCAATGCTTGCAGAAAATATCAAAAACTTTTTATTAGTAATTACTAATAATTGTAATAATTATAAAGAATATGAGTAGGTTACCTGAAGGGACAGCATGTGGTTTTAAATTCAGATTTAGAGTGTTTAAGCGTGTTGTACATACCGTTGTATATATGAGCGATATTGACACTGATGATGTGTGTTTTGTGTAATGGAGTTTGTGTAAGTGTTCGTTTTGCTGTGTGCTATTGGCAGGAGAGGTGAATCTCACTCAAGTTCACTGAGTTCATCTCAATGTTCAGTCTCTCCCTCAGAGAAGTGTGCGTTTATCTTTCCTAAGGGAATGTGTGATTCACTATATTAACTTTGGATTTGATCTCACATCCAATATCTCGGAAAATATCTTGGTTCAAATTGAACTGTGAATCAAACTGATGGTTTTTCAGTGCACATCTCGCTGTAATATGACACACAGAGAGTAATACAATTTCTCTGTCTGACTGTCTGTTTGTCTTAAGGTTATAATCAAGCAAGAACCAGGAGAGGTGCCCACCCAGCCATCACCACAGCAACAGGTCGTCTCCACGGCAACATCCCAGCAGCAACAACAGTATGTGACTGTGAAGGGTGGTCACATGATAGCCATGTCGCCGCAGAAACAGAGTGGGGCAGGGGCTGTAGGAGGGGCCACACCCAGCAAGGTTTTTATGTATACTTTTTTGTTTTTTTGTTTTGTTTTTACCATTATGTTACTCATATCTTTCAGTTTTTTGGCTGTATTTCATGGCTGTAAACATTTGAGCATCAAAGCTCAAAGATTGTTCCGATCCACATATGATGTCCAAAATTGTTGTGTAGCTAGTTTCATACAGAACTGAAGTATTTCTATAGTTCCATCCCTTATTCAATGCTGCTGGTCGTCCTGTCTGAGAGAGTTTTTGAAACTGGAGTGCGCTGTGGTCATGTGGTCTAAACATATCTCAGGTCATTGCGTCTCTGTGGACGGCTTACTCGTCTCTTTACTGCAGCCTTTTTTAGAACTTGAGAGTCAAAGTCACTCGTACATCCTGTTTAGAGACTGTCCATCTACAATACGCCACTCTGCGCAAAAAAAATTATTCTGGCACTAAATAATTCTTAATTCTCTGTCTCTACAATAGAGTGTTAAGCACATTTTTTTATTCTTTATTCCATATTTTTTAATATTACTCCACAGATCTCAAGGTTTGTAGTCAAGCTATTTTCTATATGATCTTAATAAAAAATATCATTTGTTGAAGATGTATTTCCCTGATCTGGCCCATTTATACAGTTAAAAGTGTCCAGATCCTTAATGTTACAAAATATTTATATTTCAAATAAATGATTTTCTTTAGTAATATTTCACAATGTTACTGTTTATCTGTATTTTTGGTGGGCATGAGACTTCTTTCAAAAATATTTGAAAACTTTTTAAGTTGGATACTTTTTAAAAGTGCATAGTGAGTCGACTGGTTAATGATAGCTCAGTGTTGCATTTAACAAGTTTTCCCAGATGCAGAGTAACTGTGTGTGTGTGTTTGTTTAGGTGTTGGGGATTCCACTGGGCTCTGCCGTCAAACAGGTCTCCATGAGCAGCGGGCAGATCTTGGTTGCTAAGTCCAGCCCCTCTGTGTCCAAGGTGGGGGGCCAAAAGCAAGTGGTAGCACAGGGCGTCGCTAAGGCAATCGTAAGTGGAGGAGGCAGCGGAGCAAGCGGTATTGTGGGACAGCAGGTGCATGCTGGCACCAAGGCAGCAAGTGGGTCTGGAGGAAGTGGCAAAAGTGGAGGTCAGAGTTTGTACACTTTTTTTTTTTTGTTTCATGACCCCTCATTGTGCCATAAAGTAACCCATATAGTTCAATTGATCTCTACTATGCTGTGTCCAGTGACGTGACAAGTTGTCAGCATCAGGTTGAAAATGAAACCCTGCACAAAGTTATAATCTCAACAAATGATGCATGGATGAATGCGTGTCTGAATTGTAAAATAGTTTTACAATATAGTTTGACTAGTCTGTATTCTGAATAGTTTGTAATGTAGTCATTTTTAGAAGGTGAAGTGTGTGTATATGTGCGCAAAGTTCATTTGTCTCACCAGGGATGCTAATTAAGATCTTCAGAATAGTAGTGTGTGTGAAAGCATTTGTTTGCCTGTTTGGAAAAGTGTTTGTCAGACTGATCAGCTGATGTTGTGCTGAGAGGGGAATTTCACAGGGCTAATCTAAGTGTTTGTGTGGCTGTACTGCAGTGCTGACTAAACCATTAGGATTCGCTATTACTCAGTCAGACACTCGAATCTCCCTGCTGCCACAGGGGGAAACAGGATTTAGTTTAATTAATTTTAAAAACACCCATATCAGGATGCATATTGAAAGCTTGTTTTAGTGGGATATGAAATAGACTTGAAGCTGTGTTGCTATATATTCTGTATAGGCCCATGTTCTATACTTTTTGTCTTACGAGTCCACTTATAATGTTAGTAGAGGTTGCACCAAAAATAGTTTTACTATTTTGACCCTTAAAGGGACAGTTCAACAAATAAATAAATAAATAATAATTTACTTGTCTCTTATGTTGTGCCAAACTTGTATAACTTTTTTCTTTCATGAAGCACAAAAGAATGGTAATTTAGTGCACTACCATTCTTTTTTTTCCAAAGAAATCTCTTATTCTCACCAAGGCTGCATTTATCAAAAATACAGTAAAAACTGTAATATTGTGAAATAATATTACAATTTAAAATAACTGTTTTCTATTTTAATGTATTTAAAAAATAAAAAGTATTCCTGTAATGCAAAGCTGAATTTTGTGATTATATGTAAATTACTATAATGTGTTTCTCTGTTTTTTTTTCTTTGGTTTTTTTGGTGATTTTGTGTCTTATTTTTTAGTCATGGCCACCCTCCAGCTACCAGCAAATAACTTGGCAAACCTGGCCAATCTGCCTCCTGGCACAAAACTCTACCTGACCACCAACAGCAAGAACCCATCGGGCAAAGGCAAACTGCTACTGATCCCACAAGGAGCAATTCTGAGAGCCTCACATAACGCAGGTCAGACATACACTGACATGCTAAATGTATCATAGGATTTGGGAACTATTGTTGTCTCTCTGGACCTGTTTACACCTGGTATTAAGGTGTGTTTCGGCCAATTGTTTCACAAGTAGACGAGGGAGACACATTGACACCTGTTTACACCTGGTGTTTCAATCCATCTCTTTTTTTTTTTTTCTGTCTGTAGGCCAACAGTCTCAGAGTTCTGGTTCTGGAGGGTCGCATTCCTCCAGTGGTTCCTCAGGGTCTGGCAGCCTGCCTTCCAATTTATCCTACACTTCTTATATCCTTAAGCAGACTCCACAGGTAATAGTCTTTGCTGTTGGTGTTGACACACAAACTCTGTAGAATGGATCCTGACATACAGCTTAGTTCAATTTAAACAACTAGTTTGAACGTGTGTACTCCTACTTTTGGTCACGCAGTAAGTCTTGCATAATCTCTAAATCTTTTTAATGTTTAGCTCAGTGGGTGCACTTGTTGTCCAAAACAATGTTCAGTCAAAGACGCACAGACACATCCCAAAAGCCTTTCCCTGTCAGTTTGTGTTACGTTGACAAAGTCACTATTGATCTTTCCAGGGCACGTTTTTGGTTGGCCAGCCAGGGGGCTCTGGGAAACAGAGCTCTGGTAGTCATGTGGCATCGAGTCCTGCTTCCAGTACTCAGCAGGCTATTCGGGTCACAGCAGGACAGAAGGCAGCCATTTTGGCCCAGGTGTGTAACAAAGTAAGGATTTAATAACACACAATCATGTTTCTTCTAATTTATATAATTGTTTAGCTACAGGGATATGTAATGTAATATGTTATTCAATGTATATTATAATAATGTATTTTATAATATTATATACAATCATTTATATTAAAGTTATTTTATTTATTTAGGTCATGCTGTAGGTGTGTTTGTACATGCAAGATAATGCAGTTGAAAGAAGTTTTGTCCTTAGGGTCTGCAGTACCTGACCCCATTAAATTTTAATTACATTGAGCATGCAAGCTCACAGTTCTTGGGAAATAAAATTTCTCTTTGGTGTGGTTCTGCAGATAGCGATGCAGAAAACACTGAGATGGATTCAACAGTGTAATAATAATTTCTCTTGCTAAAACTGTCATAGTTAACATTCAATAAAATAAAGCAATAAAATGTTAAAACACACACTCACAGCGACTCGGAAGGAGTGGGATCAGTTTAGCTACTGTATAAAAAGCAGTGTTCTGGGGTTTGCCATTATTTCCTCCCTCTCCGTCTTGCTCTCTCTCTCGCTCTCTCTCTCACTCTCTCTCCATCTCATTGATCTTTCTTTATCTCTTTTCTTTTTTCCACTTGCTGCATTTTCATTAGTGTTACACAACGCTTCTTCTGAAGGGCTCACACTCTCCAGAGCCCTTACTCTGTGTGTGTGTGTGTGTGTGTGTGTGTGTGTCCTGATTATCAGATAGAGGCTAATGAGTATGCCTGCAGCTGACATTTGATCTGTAATTCAACCTCTGAACACAAACTCATGTGCCTCTCTTCCTTCCTTCCTTCTCTTACTACTTTTCTTCTTGTTAATTATTTCTTATCATAAAGTGCAGCACATAGGGCGCTATGATTTCTGCTCATAATTTTCTTATTACAATTCACATTATCCCCTTCAGCACAGGTGAGACTAAATCAAACCTTTTCTTTTGGTGTGTTAAACCTGCTAGAAACTGTTTGTGTACAGTAAAATAATTATACATATCGATCAGCACCTGACATACTTGAGTACTCTGGAGGTTGTGGTGGAGTATTTGTGTTTAAAGGGTATTTGCTGTGTGCTTAAGAGAGAGAAGGAAAATTAGAGGAAAAGAGATGGGCCTCAGGAACTGAACATGCAAGAATGAGTGTGAGAAACAAGTCAAAGTCGTCTTGCTATATCATTGCATTTGCTTTATGTAAAAGAGATACTCGCTGTCTTTTTCTCACCCTCTTTTTAAGTCCAGTGAATATATTGATATGAATATTAAAGTACATTATTAAGGGGTGAACAATAACAATATATACTATTTATTATGTGAATAAATAGTTTACCCAAAAATGGAAAACAGAATTTGGTAAAAATAAATGCGAATTTGAGACCAAATAAAATAGGGCCCCAAAAATGTATTTTTTGTTAAACTTTTAATAAATTGCTGTTAAATTGTATATGATTCATGTTTTTTATATTAATTAGACATGCTTTTTGACTACTAAAATTTAATTTAACCATTAAAACTAAAACAAAAAAATAAAATGGATTTCATAGGGCTTTAAATTCAATTTCAAATTCAAATTCAAATTCAAATTGCATGCATTGTTTTCCTATCTTATGTCATTTTGCTTCTCAAGTAAATGTATCTTGATTTAAGAATCTTTTAGATATTTTAAAACAGGACAAAACTACAGAAGATTCAGTAAAAGTTATTTCCATATTCTAGTGATTGGGAGCAGAGCTATTCAAACTTTAATCTATTTTTTTGTAAAATTAAAAAGTAATGGAGATCTGTTGGAAATTGTATTTTGAAACGTTGAAGTGTTGCTAATACAACTCATTGTGCGCTTCCTAGACATTTACATTTAGAGAACATATTGACGTGTTATGTACCCTTCAATTTATTCCTTCAACTTTCTCTAAAATTAAACAAGAAAAATGTTGGGAGGGACTTGTTTTTATGAACTGAATGCATTAAAACTAAATGCATTACATATATATTGGGTTTTTTCTCTTCTTCTTTCTCTTGATTGACAGGTGGTGGGTGGGTCTCAAGGTTCTCAGGTGAAGCTGTCAGACGGCTCAGTGAAGATGGTAACAGCTGCCACAGCAAGTCACCTGAACAAACCAGGCACAACAACCCTGAGAATGACGGGAGGTGTCATTACCGCCACAAGCTCCACCCCAACAACACCCAGTTCCACGCCTACCTCTCAACAAGTAAGAGATGCATCTTTTTTCTACATTGTCTGACAAGGCGTGACGCATTGACCTGAGAATTGACATACGTAGTAGGTAGCTCCGTCCTTACCATCATTCTGGTGCTTGGACATGATGGAAATTTGTGTTGTGCATGTGTCACAAAGTATATATATTCAAGTTACTTTGTCCAGCCCCTCTAATGTTTTTCCCTGTACAGTCAGCAGAAGCGACTGGAGCATCCTCCACTCAGCCATTACCTCAGACAGCTAAAGCACCACCGCAGCACCCTGTGCTTGTAGCTGCCAGTCAAGCTGCGGTGATCAATGCGGCCAAGAGCGCAAGTTCTGCCGCCAACACAGCAAAGAGTTCTGCCTCTGGCACTGGTGCCGTAGTCACAGTCGCCAAGACCGTCAACATGCCTCTTATCAGTCTGTCAAAGGGGGCAGGGTCATCTGTAGTGGGTGGATCCAAAAGCTCCAGCCCCTCATTGGTCACTGCAGCGTCACTGATTGGGGGAGGAACATTTAGTGGGAAAACTGCTACCACCATCTCAGGTAACCAGTCATCTGCTGTCCAGAGTTGCCAAATATTTTGTCCTTAAGGTGCGGTCACATTTACCATTAAGCGAATTTTCGCCAGCAAAATCCAATAATTTTAATAGGAATACAAATAATCTGGAATTTTGCACAAGGGTGAAAGATTTCCCCACGCAGATTTCGAAACAGGTTGAGGTTAGTGTTAACACAAAATGAACACAAAATTTTGCTAATATGACCACACCTTTTAAATGACAAACCGCTAAAGCTCTCACAAATCACAATTGTAATTATATGAAATGTAATATGGTGACTGAATGGCCTTGACCATTAGCTTCAGGAGTAAAATAAATATTTCTCAGCACTGAATTAGGGATGGGTGGTATGTCAAAGTCTTATAACTTCATATATCACAGTAACTGTATCATGATTCATGAATGGAAAAATGAAAATTGTCATTTTAAAAAAAGTTACAATGCATATTTTTTTGGATAATGCAAGCTGTCCACCCCTTCTCTGAATTAATTGCCATAAAGTTAATTAATCCATCACTTGAAATGCTTTTGTTTAAAATGCATTGAAATGGATTGGTTTCATTTTTGCTTGTGGTTTTTGTGTTCAAATGTCACCATGATTCTCTTCACCTGCAGGTATGTTGAAGTTGCACCCAGCTCAGTCCAGTTCCCAGCAAACGGTTCTCACCATCCCAGCCAATCAGCTGAAGCAACTCAGTGTGGGCAGTGGGTCATCGGCGCTGCAGACTATCTTGATGCCTGTTAGCAAAGGTAACAGCACCCTGCTACTCTGATACCCACACAGCCTTACTCACACTCCTGATCTCTACAGTCCTAATGGCTGTGAGTCTATGTAATATTGTCAAGTTAGACTTCTTTCAACTTCATGCTCTAGTTACATACATGCATATCTTTGTAATAAGCTCTGTTCCAAAACCTGCCTTGTGGTTGGAGATCAACGCTAGCAACCCAAAGACTGTAGGTTCAATTCATGATTCATCACAATTGTGATCTTAAGCAAGACGCTCTTGCATGTTGTGATGGGTGGTTTCAGGTTGTGGAGCCTTCATGGACTGACATTTTTTGTCAGCTGTGTTAAGCCTGACAGATTGCATTTATCAGAGATGTTTGTTTTTGTTTAGCATTCATCAGCGATGACAGTAATAGGTGAACAGAGCTCCAGAGACCCTCTCCTGTCAGATATGGTTTTCATTTTCTAATTTTTGCGCTCTCTCTACCTGGTTGCTAGCTTTGTTTTAGATTGATCTGTGCGGCACCATGGCAGCAGAAGCTACCTGAGTTTAGTTTATTTTGCGTTGAATGAATGCAGTACATCAGAGCAGTAAGACAGGTCATTTGCTCTAACAATATGCAGGCTGTTGTCATAGTGATAGAGAGGGATATGAGTAAAGAAGAACGTAATAGACAGATTACAGGATTCAGTAATTGAGAAATGGCAGGCTTGAGTGCTCTTAACATTTATGAGGGACAACAGGAACTATATGAATCAGAACATAAAAAACACTTTAATGCTAGCTTAGTCATGTCGGAATGGTGTTTTGTTTTTTTTGTTTTTTTTACTAAATTAGCATTAGGGGTAGGCAATATGAACAAAAATGTAATTTCACTAAATTAAAAATGTTATTTCCAGATAACAATATATAGTATTTTTTTATTTTATTATTAAAAAAGCAATAAAACAAAGATACAAATGAAATTAGCTTGGTAAAGGTGTATTTAAGTTGTTTCAAGTAAGAAATACTACCAAAAATAAAACATTCTTCAATGTAGGAATTATGCATGTTTCATTAATATAATGTATCAATAACTTGAAGCAGTTCTGCACTGCGAGGATATATTTACATACCACGATATTATAGCAAAATATCTATCGATAGACACTATATCATAATCATGCAACAGATTTAGTTATTTAGTACTTTACATAGTACACCCAATCTAGTTACTCAAGTTACTTTGCTGGTCTCCCATGATCAGAAAAACATTAAGCAATTTTAATAGCCTTTGTAGCAATTAAAGTAAGCCTAAAATTTTAGCAATTATTCCTACTAATGGTATCCCAGATGACCCCAGATTTACATTTTTACATTAATGCATTTAGCAGATGCTTTTATCCAAAGCGGCAGATGATTACCAATGGATAATTAATTAATACTGCTAACTAATATTATACACTTTTGTATTATGCTAATTTACACATGTTCCTCTAAATCGTTCGGGACTATCCAAAAAAGATTTTTCCCCTTCAGGTCTAGCGGTGTCCCTAGAAGAAGCTATTGATATATAGTGAGCTGTAACATCGATACAATATCATCACACGCCTAAGGCACATTCTCTGCTTTTCATTTTGTTACAATAGCTTTGGTAAAGCTCTTCAATGGGTGAAATAGACAGAAAGAAATATTAAATGGCCAACCAAAATTCCTTGAGTGCACATTGTGTTGTGATAACTTCTGGATGTCCAAAATATGCTGCTCTGGAAAAAGCTTGAAAGCAGCAATATCTACCATAGTAGTTTGTTTATATTTCATTAAGACCTTACACTACCGTTCCAAAGTTTGGGGTCGGTAAGATAAAAAAAAAAAATGTTTTTTTAAAATCTTTTATGCTCACCAAGACTGCATTTATTTGATCAAAAATACCATAAAAACAAGTAATGCTGTATAATGTTATTACCATTTAAAATAACTTTTCTATTTTAATATATTTGTAATTTATTAGGCCGTGATACATTTTTTTTCAGGGTTCTGAATAGAAAGTTCAAAAGAACCGCATTTTAAAAAAAATTTTTAAATGTTTTGTAACAAATATCTTTACTGTCACTTTTGATCAATTTAATGCATCCTTGCTGAATAAAAGGATTAATTTCTTTAAAAAAAAAAAAAGACTGATTCCAAACTTTTGAATGTTAAAGTAAACCTGTTTGTGTTACAGTTGTGCAGTCTGGTGCTAAAGCATCTAGCAGCAACACAACCATAAGTGGAACTGCTTCCTCAGCACCCACACCTGTAGCTCAAGGTAAGACATATGCACACACACACACACACACATTCATACAGTGGAAATAACTTCAAGGAGTTATACGTGTATAGTTATAAAGGGTATGCATTGATGTCACTTTCCTGCCAGAACACGCCCCCTCAGCCTGACTGAGGGGCAAAAGAGCTGCTGCATGACTGGAGTTAATAGGGGAAACTGCGAAAACGCCAGTAAAAGTTTAAACTAAAGTTTGGACTCCATATAGTGTTCCTTACAACTTACCCAACATCCAGTGATCCATGGGTATTGACATGCAGACAAGAATCGTGGTTTCCTGACATTTATATGAGCCTGATTTTGACACCGGGGAAATATATACAACTGTGAACGCTTTATATAAATACAACATAGGTAGTTCTAATTCCGGGTGACTTATATCACTGTAATATATATTGTCATATCGTCCAGCCCTAAAACTTGTATAGTTTTAGTCAGTGTTTATTTAAAAACATCCAGTCATGCAGAATATAAGATGGTAAATATTTAACTGAGTTGTCAATACTATATATAACAATACAAAATATAGGGTATGATTTTACCCCTAAATTCAACATATTGATACAAAACGATAACTGCAAATCCACGTTTCACTGCCTGGAGTTCAGTTGTTTGTGTGAATTGCAGCGATCCTTTTGCTTCTCTTTTCTGTAGTTTTCGGCAGTCTATAAAAATATACCTCAGATTACTTGTCAAATCTATTTGTACAATAAATTTGTACACGGCATTCACGCTGAAAACCAATGCTGCCGCTCAGTCTTTTTGCCACTCGGTGGGTGTAACCGCAGTCACTCTGGCCAACAGTGACGTCACATGCATACCATGTTCAAATCAATCCACTGAGTTCAAACTTTTACTTTACCTCTGTTGTACTCGTCTCATTACATAGTTAAAACTGAACCTGGTTTGGTTGGCTCCACTTGTACGACTCCAGTTCCGCAAACATCTGCCCCAGCCACTTCAGCACCCACCTCTGCTCCTCTGGCGACAACCCCTACATCCACAGACACAGCTGCTATTAAAGAAGAACAGGGCATGGAATCTACAACACATGAACTCAAGTAAGAAGCACACACACAATTGTGTCTCAGTCCTGATCTGTTTGAATACCTGTTTTTCCCTATGGATTCTGTTTTTGCAGAGGGGCATTGACACCCACAAAAATTCACCAATTTTTTAATTACACGTTGTCATAGCAACAACCAGTCAGTAATAATACTGATGTAATTCTCCTGAAGCTTAAAAAAAAAAAACTTTAATATAGTTCATTTTGAGTTTGATTTCACCAAAAGCAATGACTTGCATTTTCTGGAGTGAATAAATAGTTAATTTATTAATCACTCGATTCTAAATTAGCTAGCAATTTTTCTGACCTATTAAATCTTGTAACACTATTGAGTAAAACACAATAGAAAGATGTGTTGTCTATTTATTGTCTTTTTTATTTTGTAGTGCCTAGTCTTTCTCTCGTTTTAAGTTCAATCTATTCTGCAAACTCACATCTAAAATAATTTAAATAAACATATGTTGCTGTGGGCAAAGTCCCTTTCAGGCAAATCATTTCACTTGGCGGCCATCTTTGAAACACTCAGGTAACCGTTTCAGTCATGCAATTGCAGCTCCTATCTCTTTGAATGGAGAAACATCAGATTCTCCAAAGCTGTTTACCAAGCTTACGATTAAATTTCGTATTTGAAATCACCAATGAAATCTGACAACTGTATAATAAATCTGTTTTTTTTAATGCTCAAATAGCATTAAAAAGGTTATTTTTCAGGCTGGACAAGTGCTTGTCTCAGCACACTGACATTTCTATAGCAACCTGAGCTTCTAATGGCAGCTGCAGCGATGCGATGACTTAACCAATTGGCGATTGGCTCTTTTATTTAGAAGGCCAGACCTATATTCCGTCATATTGCGCGTTGCACTTTCTTCCATTCATAGCAATGCGAGTGCACCGTCTTTCTATAGATAAAGTCTTTGCTGTGTGGCACCACTGTTGCTCAATATCAGTGCAGAAAACTTTAAATGTTGAAAGCTTGTAATATTTTATTTGTAATATATTCTCAGTACGGAGCACATCGAGAACATGACGCAACTTCTGACGGCCATAGTGAAGAAATTTCCTCTGATTATCCCTGAGAAAAGTAAGTTTAAGTTCACAGGTTTTAAAGTCAGCATGAAATGAAAATTGACCCTAGTCAATTTCTAAATATGTTATTCATCCATGCATACACTGGTGTTCAAAAGTTTGGGGTTGGTAATTTTTTTCATAAGTCACTTATGCTCACCAAGCATTTATTTGATCAAAAATACAGTAAAAACAGTAATATTAGGAAATATTATTAGTTTTAATATATTTCAAAATGTTATTTATTCCTGTCATGACAAAGCTGAATTTTTAGCATTATTACTCCATTCTTCAGTGTCATATGATCCTTCTTAGTAACTGCAAACTTATGAACGATGGTGTATGTTTCTTTTTTTTAATTTAAAATCAAAATGTCATAACTCTTCCAGTGAATTGACAGGCGTATACCAACTTTCTTCAATCATTTAGTCCACTTAAATAATGTAAATTTACCCTAAGCCAGACCAACAGAGGTGTGTGTGTGCCTTGCAGATGAGGACTCTCATCTGTTCTGCGCCACCTCTGTGGATCAGTACTACTCATGGAACATTGGCAAACGCAGAGCTGCAGAGGTACAGGAGTGTTTGTGTTTCATCTAGTCTGGGTGCACCTGTAAGCTCTGTTGGATTGTGTTCATTTACTGTGTTTCTTTCTCTCTGTGTAGTTGCAGCGAGCAGTGGCTGTGCGCCGTGTGTGTGCTGATCTGTTAGAGAGAACCCCTCGGCTTCAGGCCCTCACCCCACCCAGAACTAAAGAGGTGCTCCACTGGTGCCGTCTCCGTGGTTACACACCCCCTGACCCTGAACCCCAGCACACAGAGGAGGACTCCATTGAGGATATACTCACACAGATCGACAGTGAACCGGGTGAGTGTGTAGTTTATGTAACAGCACACATGCTTGTGTCCAGTAGGGTTCGTGTGTGTGTTGTTTTGAACCCGTGGTTGAGGTTAATTCGTCATGTCCTGTGTCTCTCTCAGCTATCCAGAGCTTTGACTTACACAAGACTTGACACAGACAGTGCAGTAGTGTTCTCTCTCTCTCTTTAGTTTCCAGTGATGGTGCATTAGCTTGTATAATGATGAAATAATCAGTATTCAGAGTTGGGCATGAATTCAGTTTTTAGAATTTATAGTTCAGTTATAAGCAGCTGAAATTCAACATCAGCTCTGTTTCAATCCCTACTGAGCTTCCTACGTAGACAGCATTTTAAGGCACGGTATGCTCCAGATGATGTTCCGGTTTTTGCTGCCTCATAAAATATCAGATTAGGGATATTTAGATTATAGGAGGCACTTCTGGTTTGAGTTTAATATAACATATATCATATATCCCATTAATAATTCACTAGTATGCACCAAGAATCTCTTGTTTTCTTGTTTTGAATCTCCCCAAATCTTCACGTTTCTTTCCAGGTTTGTTTTCACATGGATGATTTAAAATGTAATTGTCTCCCCTTTTCACTTCTAATCCCTATTAGCAATGTTTACTGGAATATTTCTAAAGTAGGTAAATACAGTATTTATCGTCTGTCAAAATGGAAATCACTTTAAAATATTATCACTTTGATTGATGACGCCTTGATTTCCGCTTCTTACGCTCATGCGCATGTGGGGTAACGCACCGCTGCTTTAATATTAGATACATTATTTGAGTGTGTTTAAAGTTATGTTATAATGCTTCTCTGTGCGTTCGATCAGCGGCTACTATGAGACACTTGTTGCACACTGCAGTAAGCTAGATGGATATTAAGCATGGTAAAACATGGTACTAGCGTTAAATCAAGAAAACGAGATTTAAACAATAAGACTAACTAAGTTGAGCTATATCAGGGCTGGACATTAAGCCTGTTCACATGCTTGTCCTTTGGAGAAGTTTTTTTGTAAATATAATTTATTCTGAAGCAATATTCTCACCAGTGTTCAATCAGCTTTGACATATTAAATATAGGCTATGCTTCAGCTTTCATTTTATATTCTTAAATTTGATCTATAATTTAAATTAGAATAAGACACTATAGGGCTGTTACCAATCAAATTAAATAATTTACACTGAAAAATTACAACTGTTTTAAATAATGTTATGAGATTGTTTTAAATATTTTTGAATATACAAATAAGAAATGTTGGAAAGGATGTTTAAACATTAAACTTAACCACCAGTAGGTGGCGTCAGGTGACCGTCTTAATGAGTGAATCATTGAGTGATTCATTGAAATGGCTGAGTCATTCAAGAATGAGGCAATCGTTTATGAATAGGTCATTGAATCTTTGATTCAACTGGTTTATTTAAAACGCTGAATCATTCAGTAACACTGTTGCTGTGAGATGCGTTATGGTTCTGCTGTGATCTTTGTTTGGAACTATTTTCGCTGCTGAAATAGAACAAAAACAATATTGTCAATATTGCATCAAAAATGCAAGTGACTTAATGTTAATTGTTTATGGAACTGTCATATGAAATCAGTGTTATTTTCAGTCGTGATGGTATTCAGGAAAACAGCACTCTTGGTTGTGTGATGTTGCTTAACTGCATCATATGTTATTAATATAAAAACTCCTTAATTTCTTAACTTAATTTCTTTGTGTGAGAGGCGCTCCTTTGTTTTCTCCTCAAGAGAATCGCACACTATCGATCGCCACTTACACTAAATGAATGCAGAATCATTCTTGCATTTTAGTGATTCCCTAGTTATTATTTTTTGTTGTTGACGTTTTAATCAGGCTACTTGTCCAGTCGGGCAAGTAAAATTCTCTTTCACTTGCCCCTTCAAAAAATCCACTTGTCCCGGACAAGCGGACATGCGTTAATGTCGAGCCCTGCTATATAAAAATGATTAGTTTTCTGTTGATGAATGTATCCAAACAGTTGCTCACCTGTCTCACCATAATATATTAAAGCATCTTTGGTGTTTCCATGGTTTCTACAAAATAAAAACGGAAATCGAGGTGTAATGCGGGTATGATGTCATTGAGAGGCGACGTACAGACACGGTCCGTGTCCTGGTTAAAATGGCATATTTCTCTGGATTTAAACATTCTTGGAAACATTTGGGATAATGTAAGTACAGAACTCAACAAAATATATAACATCGTTCTAGTGGTTTTTAGATATTATAATCCAAAAATCTTACATATTGTGCATTTAATGGAATATATAAAATGGATTTCATGTAACTGCATCTCAACAAACACTAGTTAAACACTGGATAATCATTCCTATATTTTTGCATGGCATAAAGTCTCTTCTATAGTCAAGGAGTCTCCAACACAAATGGGGTCCATCCATACCAGTAGAGCTCTCTTTGAGTAGCCTATAGCTGATCAAATGACTTATAATTTTCAGTTATTTTAAAAGTTATTAAACATGCAACAGCATGCTCATTTATATTTTTATTTCAAAGTACTAATGCAAATGGCTGCACATTTATTTGTGCTATCACAGGATGTGAGTGATGTTCTGTGAGTGAGCATGTATAACCATGTTTAACATATTTGTTTATTTTGTCACACTAAACCTTAAGGGTTTTTTTCCATTCCACTGTGCTACTTTTCCATTGTTTTTCTATGTAAACATGCGCTTGATGGAAGTGTTTGACAATTGCACTCACGTCTCGTTCTGCTGTGTTTTGTTTATGCTCGTAAAGCTGCTTCGCCAAGCGCGCTCTAGTAGTGTTGGCATGTCCACTTGTTATAGGCATCTTTGGGCTTGTTATTTCTTCCATATTGAGAGGTGAAGTGACAACTTAGTTCAGCTGGAGTGTGTACATGGCCTTTGTGCCAGTGTCATAGTTATTTTAACGGAGAAAAGTCAGCTGTTAATGCGATCAAAATGCTTGCGCAACGGGGTGGCCGGTGGCCAGAGGCCATGTAGCTACGCCCCTGAGTTTAAAGGAAGTTATTCCCATAATTTGTGCAAAGCATCATGGGGCATAGGAACAATGTGAATAGTAAAGCTCATTTTAGCCAAAATTGTATGCAGCATTTCATGCTACTTTTGTGGATAAGGCTGTTCCAGAATGCATAGCTATAAACTGATGTTTTTATTTTTTGCTAATAAGAGTGTAGAGTCAATAGCTTAGCTATGTTCTGAATCTGACTTAATTCTCTTCATACTTCACACTATTGATATCAACTGTGAGGCATAATGCACCTCACGAGCGCTGTTTGTTTGAACAGAGTGACCACTAATGGAGATGTTGTACAATGTCCATAAAGAGTGTTTTTAAATTAGTCACTAATGAGGTTTATTTTCAGTTAACATGCTTCCTTAGAAAATATCCTGTGCAGACGGTAGATGGCGAGGATACTCACTAAGAAGTCTTGTTTGTTGTATATAAATGAAGATAGGAGGAGGCAGGAAAAAATTACTTTCTTAGGTTGCTTTTTTAAGTTGTTGTATAGAGTAAAAATAATAATAAATAATAATTATTAGGCACTTTATAAACTATTAATAATAATAACAATAATTAATTATAATAATTAGGCACTGTATAACTAATAAAATAAAAAAATACTAATAATAACAATACATTCGTTCAATAAACATAAGGTTATATACAAAGAATTATTATTAATACATTTTACTAATAATATATTAATTCTAATAATTATTAGGGCAAAATACAAAGATTGTTATTGATAAAAATGTTTTATTATTGTTAATAATAATACTAATAATACTAATAATAATAATAATAATAATAATAAATAATTATAAGGCTCTTTATAAACTATTATTATTTTTATTATTAGTAGTAGTATTAGTACTAATAATAATGATAGTTAATTATTTATAATAATTATTAGGCACTATATAAACTAATAATAATAATAAATTCATACAATAAATATTAGGTTATATACACACGATTGTTATTAATTATTATACTATATTAATTAATTGTAATAATTATTAGGAAAAATACAAATTCTTCTTCTTATTATTATTGATAAAAAAAAATTATATCATTAATAACTAAAGAGTAATAATAAATAATTGTTACTTTATAAAGTAATTAATTAATTATAATAATTAGGCACTATATAAACTAATAATAATAATAATACATTTGTACAATAAATATTAGGTTATATACAAACTATTATCATTAATAATTTTTATAAAATTTTAATTATAATAATTATTAGGCAAAATACAAATGATTATTATTGATAAAAATAATGGTATTGTTAATAATAAAAATAATAATAATGTTTGGATACTGAGCCCTAGCGTAGATCAAGAGTATTGCTTTTGGTGTGTTTGTGTAGCTCTACTAGCTACTTGTGTGGAGTTGTGTGCTGTTTTACACTGAAACGTGTGTATGTGTGTGCTTGTTAGAGTGCAGCTCGACTCTGACGGGCTTTGAGGAGTTGTCTCAACGTCTGGAGCAACTTCAGAGGATTCTAAAGGCGGAGCCTGACGAGGAAGATGATGAGCCTCTTGACATCATCAGTGTGAAAGACATAGACGCTGCTAAGGTCAAAGTCAAACTGGAACAGGAAGAGGCCGAACAGGAACCCAAGTTTTTCTTGGGGCGCTGCCCATCGACCCAGTTCATCAGAGACACAGCAGAGCAGGTGAGTGAGATCAAAATTTTCTTTGTGCCAGCCTACCTGCATCCAGTGTCATACATGTAATGATGTGTGTGTGTTAGATCGGCGTCACGCTGCAGCAGGTGGAGGTGGAGAAGAACGTTTTTGCTCCTGTTGTGGAGACCATGATTTTTAAGGTAAATAGTCTGAGATTGAGTAATGTGTTTTATTTTATGGTAGAAACTTACACTATGTACTTTTTGTTATTCTGTTTTTGTAAACAGAATCCATGTCAAATCATTGAATCAATGAATCACTTCATTTTATTTCTGTGAGAACAGAAAATGTTTCCTGGTGAGGATAATGCATTTTTAACATCTCTCCATAGGCTGTGGAGCAGTTTGCCAGTGAAATCCTCAGGGAGTCTTTGGCCAATGCCCATGGGAAATCCCAGCAAAATAGGTCAGTGTGTCCTTCCGTATGCCAGGACAGATGGGTAAACCAGCAGGATTCAGAGTAAAAGTATCAAAACTGTTCTGTTCTTTTTAGATAGAGCTTGTATTTCTTGTCAATTTTGATGAACTCTGAGCATTGAACTTCATCTAATGTGATTCTATCACGATTGTGGAAGGAAGTATTTTATGATAATGTGTAATTATCAAAGCCCTGAGAATAGCTTGTGAAAATCTGATTTATTTGAGTTGTAGAGCAGCAAAGCCCAGCCCTGTGAGAGCGAAGAGATTGGCTCAGTGCTGCTCTACTTACTCAGCACATCTGCTTTCATTCACATGCCTGACACACACACACACACACACACACTGATTGAGCAGAATATTTCATCGGGCTTTTATACATTCTTTTGTAACTGCCTTTTATAATGATGATCAGTCAAGCAGGAACTGGTCGATGTCTCATACATTAACAGAAAGCAGCAGTTTGACAAGACCTCTCATTTAATGCTCAAAGGTCAATAACCCATTATACCAAGATAGCAAATGTACTGTGAGATTTCTCTCTCTCTCTTTCCCATCCTTGTTTCATCCCACTCTTCTTGTCTCCACAGAACTCCGAGAGAGATATCGGCTATGGACATGCATCAGGCCATTAGCTCTATTCCCACCTGTGATTTTCTGACTAATAGGTAATATTGCTCTCATTATAGACTTTTATGTATTTTCTTTTTTCTCAACTATCAACTGTCATCAGCATCTATAATCAGTGTTCCCACGGTCTTGAACAAGCTGAAAACGTGAGGGCATTTTATTGCAGCTTTATTTAAAAAAAATTTTAAACCTCTGCATAATCTCTGTCTCTGATAGGTACATGGGCATCATGGTGAAGGATGAAAGCCACGCTGACTGACTTCACCCCTTGGCATCTGACCACAGACCGAAAGGTGGACTGTCACACGCTCCTTCCCCTCACGTTGTTTAAAGAGTGAGAATGTGCAAGGGCTGACCAATCACAGGTGCAAATGTCCTCTGACTTGCCCGTGTCATAAAGGAAGTCAGCCAGCGTTATATACAAGGGTACTGCGCTCAAGGGAAAGTAACATATCCACCAAATGGATAGTAACGTAATCTTGACACGCTGCCTGAACAGCATTTGTTTCGTATGGCTAGATCACTCTATTTATTAGTTTTTCATGCTTTCTTCATGAATTCTGTGATATTTATGAACTATGGTCCAATAAATTAATGTAACCGTCAGTACAATAACTACAGTACAGTGTTGTCTCTTCAGAAATGAGCAGGTACAGTAGACAGCAGATCTATTAACCGCTCTTCCATTACTCTACTTTTATTGAGACCCTCAATCTCTGCAAATGAAACTCATGATCACATGACCCTGCTCTGCCGTTGACACAGAACAGTTTAGCTTATATTAGTCTTAAAGGAATAGTTCACCTATTTTTTTCTTAAATGATTTACTCATCCTTATGTTGTTCCAAATCCATAACAACGAGTAAATAATGACAGAATTTTCAGTTTTGAGTATTTCTTTAACCAGAAATACAGACATTAAATGAGCCATTGAACAATACATATCGAGCAGGATATATCTGGAGAAGGTAATTACTTTTTTTGTGTGGTTTATGTGAAATCATCCCCATTCATTTTCTTTTTTTATTGGGTCTTAAATGATTTTCTCGTGTCCTTTGAGTCGCACCTCTTAACTAGCTTCACACTAGGGCAAAGAATGTCTAAGAAAAGTCTTAATCGTGTTGTTTTCATATGAATCTTTTTTGTAAAACTAGGATTTATGAAGGATTGAACTTCAGTTGAACTTACTTGTTTTGTATTGTTTCTGTCATTTAGGGCATTGAGGAAAATGTGCAGATAGACAGGAGGCATTTGTGTATTTGCTAAAACAAACACTGTTGTGTCCTCTGGTTTGGTGGGGTGTTTTGTTTTGTCATACAACTAGCATCAGTTTCTCTGTGTGTGCTTGTTTAAAACACATCAAGAAATGTGTTTTGGTGTGTTTGTGTCAATGGGAGAGAATGTATTTCTGTGTTTATTCAGTGTTAAAGTCAGTCTTTACTTGTCTAACCGAACTCCTGGATGTTTTTCCTTCACATTGTGCATCAGAAAATGACTATTCTTGTATTAAAAAATAAGATGGATTCGTCTGTTCTTCTTCGTTCTTTTCTTTTTCCAACTACCAGTACAAATTAAATGGCACAGCAAAACAGTAACAGGATGAACTTTAGAGGGATGTGTGTGTAAGCATATTTACCCACTTTTTCAAGTTTTCTTTAGAAAATGTAAAAATCGCACTTTTGTTACACTTTAGTTTAGGATCTAATCCTCACTATTAAAAACGACTTTTGCCTCAAACTCCTAATTTATGCTTATTAATAGTAGGGATGAGTAAAAAAATCGATTTCTCGATTTAAATCATTCTCATTTTTATGAACCGATATCGTGTTAAATCCCAAGAATCGATTAGTCTAACGTTACTCTATCCAGTTTTCAGGTGATGAATGAACTGAACTTTCCCATCCAATAAATCGCAAGAATCTTTGTGCTTTGTTACTTTTGATATGAAACAAAGTCTCAAATTTCAAATTATGTTAATGTTATTACGAAATTTTACAAATAAATACCGTTTTGGCGCTGTTTAATGTGGTGTGAAAGATCGCTGTAGCGCCTCAGTTCAAGAGAATCGACAGCACTGAGCGCACGTGAACGGATCATCTCCGCTTTAATAACACTTACAGCTCGCATAATAAACATGAATGCACATCTAAAGGTATGGTAAAAGATACATTGCAACTTACCAAAATCCGTATTACGTCTCATGTAATCACTCAATCAGTGTTTCAACCGCGGAAAGACATCAGTAAAACAGCTTGTAAACAATGTCATGGAACGTCACATTTACCTCAGAAAAACCATATCCTAACTCTAGAGAGGAGCATTTTGATAAATATATGCACCACATTACCTTGGCTATTCATTATAATTGTCAATGTTCTTAAATATTAATGTTTGAATAAATCCGTCTTTTTTTGACGATTTTTATGACTGCCACAATTTAAATGTTATATTTCAAAAAACTAATTGGAGTAGAAATATTATGTAATTGTAAAGTTAGTATTATAACTATATATTTATTTAAAAAAAAACATCCTTGAGTGTAGTTTGTTTGTATTTAAATTAGTTCAGTTTAACCATTATTATAGTAATGTAGTACCAACTGACACCCATAGTTTACAGCATTAGTTGAGATTCTTTTTTTCTCCTCAAGAAAATTTGCCATGTAGGCCTACTGTGTCTGATATATATCCACAATAATCAATATTTAATCTAATCAAAATAGAATTGCAAGCTTGTGAATGGAAATTTAATCGAATCGTGAAATTTGGTAAGTGGTTAAGTTTAGGTATTGGGTAGGATTAAGGGATGTAGAATATGGTCATGCAGAATAATGCATTAATATGTGTACTTATAAAAAGCCAATATCCCTAGTAATATGCATGCTAACAAGCAACTAGTTAATAGTGAGAATTGGACCCAAAACTAAAGTGTTACTGTTTTTTTTGTGTGCTGTTTTTAGAGAGTTTAAATCTACAATAGACATGAAAATGTCTCTTGTAAATAGTTATGCCCAGGACTTAAATATTTCATTGGCTCTAAATTGCCCTTTATCAACGCAATGTCTGTAAATAAAATCAAATATAAAGACATGGAAATGTCTCTTGTAAATTGTCACGCTTCACACTTTTCATTTGCTCTGAATTGCTCTTCATAGAGCAAGTTCTGTAATATGATTTTTGAAGTCTAACAATCTAAAGCAACTTTTTTTTCCATCTGTCAAAAGGTGTAGAAACCCTATATCATTATTATTGCAGTTTTATTTGCATAAAAATATTAATTATAAGAACATGTGAGGTGTTTTTAAATCATAAATATTCTTAAGATGTGAATCAGCCAAATAATATGAAAGCAAATGTTAAGAATGTAATTTTTATTTAAACAGTTTTGCCTTATTTTCCCCTTTTATCTCTAAATTTACAACAACAAAAAACTTGGACAGCCCAGAAATCAGTGAAATATTCTTAATGTGTTACAGTCTTTAGGTGGGTTTCATAAAGGGCTAGTAAGTCTGGAGCAAGAAAGTACCAGGCGTCCTCAGGCAGATATTAACAGATCCAACATCATCACTATATACAAAATAATGCTGTTAACAAGGCTTGTACAGGATACACACGCACACAGTTACCAGATTACATTGTTCTTTTAAAACATTTCTAAATGTGCATATTCAATTGATTCATAAAACTTTTACGAAACATGCAGATATTCATTCAGCAGGGACGGGGTGAGCTTAGCAGAATTTGAGGCCTGAAAACTTTCCCAGTCACACATACACACTTTAACTCTCTTTCTCTAAAACATGATGTGTCTTACAAACATATCCTTCCAATAGATGGTTGACATTTGAAGCATACATTCTCTTGCATAGATTTTACATTGTGTAAATTTCCAGCAAAATTTCTTCTGGTTCTGTAATTTCCTCAGTGGAATGATTTAGAGAATTGTGTTTTACTGATTTTGCTCTTCACAAGCTTTTGCATTGAAACAGTCTCTATTCATCCTCAGGCATTTTCTTCCTCTGATTATCCTAGTCTCTCAGAATAACTGTAGTTTTCCAACATTCAGGTGTCTTTTTAGACATTCCTCCTTTTTCAGAATGGTCTTCTCTTCTAGTGAAAGGCTGAATCAGACTTGGATGTGGGGAGCTTGATGGATCATATGTTGAAGATCCTGGATTTGCTTTGAAAGACGGCAGATGGGTTTGGTGACAGTTTAGTCTTCGGCTCCTGTCACACATAAAAACATTTGTGTTAAAATCAATGACTGAAAAAACTTGAGTGACCGTTTTCAGTTATCCGGGAGTGACGTGCGGTGACGCGCTGCCAAGATGGTTTCAAAAATGCTCTTCAGAAACCTACAGGTGATGTCACGGACACTACGTCCATATTTATTTTACAGTCTATGCTTAAAACTCATCTTTGATCACCAAAATTACAATTGTAAACATTTTTTTTCTGTGGGAAAAAAATCTTAATGCCTTAAAATAGCTTGAATGTAACTACACCCTTGTTTCATTTAGTATACGTGGATCATGAATATGCAAATTAGCCCCGCCTCCACTCAATCAAACCAGATCAGAGATCCACTCAGTCAACTTTACTGTAGTAAACGCTGCACAATGGCAAATGTAAATACTGGTTTAATTCAGCCATATATGTTTGAACCAGAAACTGATTCATAAGAAGTGGAAGAGTGAATTACACAGGCTTATAAACAAGTCGATGTATCAGAATGGTAATACGTTTTATGTATCACTCTTTATAACGTCGGACACATACCGGTAATTAATATGATTATCCTTTTGCTTGACTACGTTATCCAACAGCTAATAATGTGTTGCTTATGTTACACAAACCATGTTCCCATTCGCCACCTCAGAGCCAGACAGTTGCCTTCTAAAAATCAGAATCCTTAGAAATGCTTAGAACAACTTAGAACGTCAGTGGAGAAAGGCATATAGTTCACCATAACATTGTAATATACATCATATACATAATTCACCTGCTATATTGCTAAATTTAATTTGCTGCTTTGATAAGTAACTCTGCTCAGGCTAAGGCTGAATTTACATTAACAATGTTCATCTAAAATGTAAGAAGTTGAAAAAGAACCATCAGGTCATGGAATACTCCCCTCCTCTTCTGCGGCACAAGGTGTTGTGGGACATATTAGCCCAAAATGCATGCACTATTAAGTACTATGATTTGGGATGTGCTCGTCCAAGTCACACATTATAGTGTAAAATCTCCCTCCACCCTGCCTCCATCTATTTTTTGTTCTTTGCTTGTTCTCTCTCTCTCTCTCTCTGGCTAGAGGATATCTAAGAAGAGTTTGCTATATGAGAAGCCAAGCAGTGGGTGAAAATTAGATTTATCATCTACTCTTTCACACACACTCTCACACTGTTTAGTGTTTCTAGAATAAGAACTCGACACGCTCAGCCACACAGACTCGCTAAAAGCAGCACACACTGTTAACTCAGGTCTTCAAAATGGCATACTCCCTACTAATTTTGTAAATGCTTTATGAATTAATAATGCTGCATTCACGCTATTTCGTAATTATTGTAAATAAAGCTCTGTATGCTTTACAGGCATGGTCTGTAAGCCTGCCAAGACGTCAAACGTAAAATAATTATTTCCGAAATGACAAGAGGGTATTGCTTGTTTTGAAAGACTTTTGCACAGTACAATGCCCTACAGTTTCAAAGAAATTCATACTTTATTTAGAAAAGACATTAAACTGATAAAAAGTGACCTTTATAAAGACATTTAAAATGTTTCAAAAGATTGCTATTTCTAATAAAAAGTATCTATTCAAAGAATCCTAAAAAAATTTATTACGGTTTCAACAAAAATAGCATTGATAATAATAAAAGTTTCATGAGCAGCAAATCATCATATTAGAATGATTTCTGAAGGATCATGTGACACTGAAGACTGGAGTATTGATGCTGAAAACTCAGCTTTGCCATCACAGAAATAAAATATAATTATTTTAATATATAGTATGCAGTATACAGTACAGTAATATTCCATTTTGAACATGGCCTTGTTCTCTTTCTGTCATATGACAGACTGCTGACCTTCAGGGACAGAGTGCTGACGTATGGGACCGATGTCAACTTAAAAGCTTATATAATCTGTTTAAACTGTCATTTAAGGTTACATTTCAACTTATGAAACCCTGGGATTTATTCACTGTGAAACCTGTGCAGGTTTGATCTCTATAAGAGTGTTTACAGTGTTGCTCCTGGAACCCTGCACAATTTGAATCGTTTTATCTAACACAGCTGATCCAGCTTAACAGTCTATCAGCAGAGTGATCCATGACCTCATTTAGGGTACGTTTTCATGACAATGATGTACTAAAAACCGAAAATTATCCCCGTTCACACAGATCCACAAAAATGATTAAAAAACGCTGTATTATTAATTCCAAGCCAGTAGATGGCGATGTCACTTTGTAAAGAAACACTGCATGCCTATAGACTGAACATGTAATACGCATGCACATGACGGCACTGTTTTCACAAATGTGCGTTTTTGTAGTTTACACAGACACAATAACGGTGTCGTTTTCAAAAACGTTTACACAACAATGATGTACTAAAAACTGAAAAGTTTTTCCCTTTGCTTTTGTCGCATACAGACGACAACGTTGTCAAAACTATCCCCGATGACACGGATCCACGAAAACCATTGAAAACGCTGTATTCTGCTGCCAGGCAAGTAGATGGCGATGTCACTTTGTAAAGAAACCCTACATGCCTATAGAGTGAACATGCGCATCACAAATTTGTGTTTTTGTAGTTTACACCGAGACGATAACGGTAAAAAGTTTTACATTTTTAGTTAAAAAAAACGGTATCGCGTAAACTGCCTCTGAAAAACATGATTGCAACTTTTTCATATCACAGTTATGACTTTTACTCAAACTTTATAACAATTTCTACTTGATACCTCACAATTCTGAGAAAAAAGTCAGAATTGCGAGATATAAACTCGTGGTTCTGACTTTTTTCTCACAGTTGCAAGTTTATATCCTGCTATGCTGACTTTTTTCTCAGAACTAAGATATAAACACAATTGCGAGAAAAATAGTCAGAATTGTGAGATAAAAAGTCAAAATTACCTTTATTTTTTAAGCTTTAAACTGATGGTCTTACAGAAAATGTTTTATGAAAGATTACCACTTAAAGAATTAAGAATGATCATCTGTTTTTTTCTCTCAAATAAGTGGACGGTCAGTCAGCCTTTTACAATTAAATTAGATGCATCATCTGGAGGGAGATTGGGAGGGCAGGACGAGCTGTGTGCGAGTTAAACCCTTGGGGCGGCTCAAATAATGCCAGCTGGCTCAGTCACGCAAGTCTCCAGTGTACTAGACTCTATTAGTACGGTTACACACACACATAACCCACAAAATTGAAGCATATCAGCCTCACGGACATACAATTAAAAAAAAAAAACGATCAAAATAGTATAGTACAAATAATGGTCCCTCTGATATGATTTGAAAGCGAGCACATATCTACTTCTCTACTACATACTAGTATTCTAAAAGTCGTATGTGCAGCGTTATCAGGGGTTTCGCAATCGTACGTGTTAAAATCTCTCATGAAGTCCTAACTACAATCATAGAAGGATATCAGACCTGTACAGCCATCATAAAAAACATCAGACTAAGTGGATCTATATGACAACTTGACAAATGGAGCAGTGCAGAGGTTATGAAGGGAAAAGTTACAACTCAATAACAGAGTAATTTAAACCAGGAGCACAAATGCTTCACCCACCACACATTCTCGTAGATCTGCCTCAGACTCCTGGCATTGTTTTTCTTTCCTCACTGGTCATGGATGAGGTATGACAGCATGCGTGGGTTGCCCAGAGAGTAATTAGGACTAAATGAACCATTATTAGTGCATACTTTACTGGACAGTGAGCAGGGTTAAAGACCTCTGATTTACTGACGGATGTGCAAAAGCTTTAGCAGTTTCACAGTGAGTTTGGATTACTATTGACAGGTAGCGCTGAGACTAGATTCACATAACGGGACACTGGAGCGGGTCACTGATTACATAACCCCAATGAATCAGTCGATACAGAGAATACGACTTTACCAGATCAGCCCCAAAGACTGTGACCTAAAACTCATTTGTCCCAGAAAGGGATCAGTGTTAAATAACCAATGTTATTTAATTGCATATTAGGCTTGATTTCACAGATTAACCTAAAAGGTAATGCAAATCAATATCTCTGCTTACATCATTCTAGGTTATAATTGAAACTCTGGCAATGCTGATGATTACCACGGAAAGTCATTTTGACTTGTCAAAATGTTACGGTAACAAATTACGAAGGTAATGGCAAGTTCAAACATGAATAATTCATGCAAATGCTTTCACAACTATAAAATGTGCATATTTCTGCTAAAACCGTCCCGTATTTTTGTCCTGTAGGCTTCCATTTAATTTATTCCTGTGATGCAAAGCTGAATTTTCTGAAGTGTGAAGTGTCACATGATCCTTCAGAAATCATTTTAATATGATGATTTAGTGCTCAAGAAACATTTCTTATTATTATCAGTGTTGAAAACACTTGTGCTGCTTCATATTTTTGTGGAAAGAGTGATATTTTTTTAATCAGGATTCTTTAATAAATAAAAAGTTCAAAACAACATTTCTTAAAAAAAAAATTTGACAAGGCCGTAGCCATGTCTTAGACATTGGGGCGACCAAAGTTTTTTTTTTTTTTTTTTTGCATGGGGAGGGGGTGGGGGTTATTGGTCTTATTGGTTTAAAGGATCTAAATTATTAAATGATTAAAAGGGATTTAAGGAAATAAAGAAAGAGAAATAAGAACAGTAAAAGTTTGAGTTCTACTGTAGTAAACTATTAGCAAATAATATATATATATATATATATATATATATATATATATATATTTTAAATATGCACACATTCACTCTTATTTTTGTCTGCTAATATGTAAAAATGCAAAACATTTTTGTCACATCAAATTCAGTTATGATTTACATAAATAATGCCATATTTTCAGTTCAAACTGGTGAAATTTCATAAATGTTTTTCAAACAGTTGAAATATTAAATGTTTAGCTACTCTTACGACGCACTCTTTCACTGCTATAACTAAAGTGTCGCGTTGGAATTCACACTAACAGTAAGTCCCGCCTTCTTTGATTTGATTGGTCATCTCACTCATTCTGACAGTGACAAGCGCTGTTAGACCTCTGAGGACGACCAAACTAAAATTTGTACCATTTTACTTTTGTCATCCTAGCAACAAAAGAGCAGTGTGTAATGGAGTACAGCAGAGCAGCATCAAGAATATCAAATATTGGGGGGGCCAATTTGGCCATTTCTTATTATTCGGGGGACTTGTCCCCCTCAATGTGTATGGTGGTTATGGCCCTGAGATCAATTTAATGTGTACTTGCTGAATAAGAGTATTAATTTATTTTAAATATATATGTAAATATAAACACACACACACACACATATATATATATAAGATATATGAAAGAAATTTCTTTTATTTTTGATTCCTCTTATGTAAGTTATTTTTTACAGTCTAAACTTGATCTCCTGCTGATTATATTAAAGCATCCCGTTTATTCTCATTCTCCTGAGCATGGTTTGAAAGTTTGCACATTGTTGATCTTTCTGTCACATCAGCGCTCTGTCAGATATGAACTCCTCTTCTCCCCACGTCTCCTCTGATCTGTTGTCACACTCACCTCTGGTTTCATGCTGAGCTCTGTCCTGTGTGTGTGTGCTCTCTCTGACAGACCGTGAGTGCTGGTCTCCTGTACACCGTCCATGTGTCTGTGTGTGTCTGTGCTGAAGGCGGCCTGGTAGCTGGTCTCCGGCGGGGGCTCACCAGCACCCGTACCTAAGAAAGTGGGCCGTTTGTGGGAGGGCTTTGGTGGCCGGGCTCCAGACCAAGGCTGGTACTCCTGTCTGATTCCAGAGAAAGATAAAATGTATCAGACAGAGACAGAGAAAGACAGACAGGCAAAAACAAAGAGGGTGCCCTGAGGAGCTGCGGAGAAGAGCAGAGGATGTCTGGCTAAGTTAAAGTCAGGCTGCTGCAAAATGAGAGCAACGGGTGCCCACCAACAGTGTTGGGGATAACGCATTACAGGTAACGCAAGTTACGTAATCAGATTACTTTTTAAAGTAACTAGTAAAGTAACATTACTTTTACATTTACAACAAAATATCTGAGTTACCTTTTTTAAATAAGTAATGCAAGTCCCCCCCATGTATAGTCTGACAGTCTGTTGAGAGAAATCGGGAGTAAGTGCAGAGGTGTTGTGTGCGCTGTGTAAATGACAGTTATTGTAGTTCTAGACTAAATGCGAGTATGCATTTACTCATCTTACTTGCACAAACACAGATTCAGTATTCCTCAAAATGAATAAAAACAGTGAAATGCAAACCTGAAAATGAAGCAAACCTACAATGCGATAAATTACACAAATATACTTGTAAATAAATATATGTATTTAATCTCAATTTATTAAGCAATTTCTTTGCTGCTGACCTTCGATGATCCACTTCAACCATATTAATAAGCAAAAATGACTTTAGATAAACATCACATTTGTGTTTTTTTTTATTTATTTTTTTTATTGTTGAAGTAAATGCCCAGGGGGGTGTTCCAGAAAGCAGGTTATGTGACATACCTGCGTATGTTTATGAGCAAGTAAGCGGATAACCTCAACTTTAGGTTCCAAAAACGGAGAGGTAACTTTCAGGGTAAGTAGCCCTAGCAACTCACTCTCTGAACATAACCTGCTCCGGAGCAGCTCATGTTCTAGGGTTAGTGTGCTTAAGAGGTATTCAGATGCGTGTTATATAATTAATATAGTTATAATATAACTAAATTTGTTATATAGTTACAGTTGTATAATATACAATATTATAAATTAATTCTAAAGCACTATTATAACAAGGTAATGTTTAAATGTTAATTAAATTCAAATGTATTCATTATTTATTTTATTGTCATCTCACACATGGATCTGCATTCAATTAATTAGCATCAAACAAACAATATAATCCTTATTCTCAGTGAATAAATATGACTTATTAAGCGAAAAGACTGAAAAAAATATTTCACAAACACTAAATAGGTGGCGATGTGCACTAAGTAGGTTATGTAAATCGCCATTAAACAAAAGAAGAAAGAAGTAGAATGGTGCGTTTTTTCTTAGCGTCTGTTTCCATGGTGAATCATCGATTCGTTGCTCTGTTGAGGATGTCTTGTGTATTAAGCGGGAACATACTCTAAGTTGTCCATACCTCGAGTAAGCAAGGTTTGGGTTAATCAACCGGGAGTTCAAGGTATATGTGACGGTAAGTTAACCTTGCTTTCTGGAATACCCCCCCAGAATGAATTATGTAACGTAACATAACTTTACATACGTAACTTGGTAACGCAATTAGTTACTTTTTAGGGAGTAACGCAATATTGTAATCAATTACTTTTAAAAGTAACTTTTTTCACCAACACTGCAGATTTACTTAAGCATAACCTGTATGAAAAAATATTCTAACGATCCGTATCTCTACATTCCTATTCAGAGAAATAAAATCTGCAGAATCTATGAAAGGTTTGGGTGAATAATGACTGAAGTAAAGGTTTATCATCACAGCACATTCACAGATCGCATCCTTTAGAAACACATTGGACTGTTCATAATTCATTCGGTTCTCATCAGATAACTCTCTATTTATGTAATTATTTTAGCTTCATTCCGGTCTTTCATGAGTCGTCAGATGAAATATGCATGACAGTGAACACACTGTCTGAAAATCACTGCAATGCACAACCATTACAACCACATCAGTCCCGTTACAGCACCACAGGAAACTATCTTCAAAGAAAGGACAGGAACAGATAAATGAATGAAAGCTATCCGGCAAATATTCCCCGGCAATTGATTTTTGTACACTATAGTGTTTTTATATTAATATCAGAGATACCACTGTTTTAGGTTCTAGTGTACATTAACATTTTATCTGTCATACAAAATAAAAATAAATAAAATAACAATAGTGTTATTATTACATTTTTATTTGAGTGTAGTCTATTTGGTACGTAAAAATAGAGAAAATAGATTTGTTTTGTCTTTGATTTTTTTTTACTCGCTACATAGGCTAAAATAAAATAAAATAATACAATTCATATAAGTAATTTTTTATCTAAGTAATATGTTTACTCGCTATAAGTAGCCTAGTCTAAAATAAAATACATTTAAAAATCCCATAACCTTCTTTGGTGGATCGGTAAAATCTATTTACTCATGATTATGATAACTAACTGTTGAGAAGTGTGATTCTGTAGCGGTCATTGAGAGGTGCTGAAGAACAGCTCCCATGAGGAGCAGCATCAGTACCTGTATGAGCTGATCTGATCTCCTCTCTGCCTGCCGCTCCGCTCCTGTCTGTCCGCGCGCGGCTGACTCGTGCCGTTAGAGTAACCGTTCAACGGGCTGTCTGTTAAAGTGCCGCCTTTCCCATCGTTACTAATCCAGGGAAAGTTATCCTTCTTCGGGATGGGCCAGGGTTTGTAATCCTGTTTATACTGGGTGACGCTCGGGAAAGGCACACCCGGGGGATGGTAGTCCTCGCGGGGTTTATAACTCGGTTCGGTCCGTCCCCGGTGTGGCCGCCGGGCTCCAGCAGCGTGATCCGGCGTTACGAAGTCGACGCTTGGTGCCTGTTCCGTGGAAACGAGTTTGGTGACGGATCGCACCTCCTGCTCCGCGATGTCCGAGTAGTTCTGAATCGTTAGCGGAACCGACAAATCCGATTTATCGAACTGGTTCCAGAAGCGAGCCAAGCAACAGACTCTGCTGATGCACGGCCAAGCCATTGCTATTAAATAAATCAAACCCAAAAAAAGCAAAATAAAAAGAAAGAAAACACAGTAAAATGCGATGAAGTGCTCGATTACATGAAGGAATGTGAGCGCGTGTCCGTTCCTCGAGAACTGCGCGAGACTGCTCGGTGTCGGGACACTGTCATTGCACATTCATCTCACGTGATTTGCAGTTGATGCAGAAAAAATAATAATCGAGTCTGTGTCCCGTGCGCACATCAGCGCTGTTTTCCCTGAGCTTAACAATGCCCTAAAACCCTCTTTTAATCAAAACCTATAGTGCGTTTCCTACCTAGACAGCTTTTCTGAGCATCATCGGCGCGTGCAGCTCACAGCAACTTAATGTCTAAAAATGTTGTCTACAATAACTAAAAGTAGGGTACTGCCTTTTTTTCTAGATGTATACACCGATCAGGCATAACATTATGACCACCTTCTTAATATTGTGTTGGTCCCCCTTTTGCTGCAAAAACAGTCCTGACCCATCGAGACATGGACTCCACTAGATCCCTGAAGGTGTGCTGTGGTATTTGGCACCAATATGTTATCAGCAGATCCTTTAAGTCCTGTAAGTTGCGAGGTAGGGCCTCCATGGATCGGACTTGTTTGTTCAGCACATCCCACAGATGCTCGATTGGATTGAGATCTGGGGAATTTGGAGGCCAAGTCAACACCTCAAACTTCTTGTTGTGCTCCTCAAACTATTCCTGAACTATTTTTGCTTTGTGGCAGGGCACATTATCCTGCTGAAAGAAGCCACAGCCACCAGGGAATACCATTTCCATGAAAGGGTGTACATGGTCTGCAACAATGCTTAGGTGGATGGTACGTGTCAAAGTAACATCCACATGGATGGCAGGACCCAAGGTTTCCCAGCAGAACATTGCCCAAAGCATCACACTGCCTCCGCCAGCTTGCCTTCTTCCCATAGTGTATCCTGGTGCCATGTGTTCCCCAGGTAAGTGATGCACACGCACCGGCCATCCATATGATGTATCAGACCAGGAACACCCCACATGAGCTGCAGTTTTGGAGATGCTCTGAGACTGACCCAGTCGTCTATCCATCACAATTTGGCCCTTGTCAAACTCGCTCAAATCCTTACGCTTGCCCATTTTTCCTGCTTCTAACACGTCAACTTTGAGGACAAAATGTTCACTTGCTGCCTAATATATCCCACCCACTAACAGGTGCCGTGTTGAAGAGATAATCAGTGTTATTCACTTCACCTGTCAGTGGTCATAATGTTGCGCCTGATCGGTGCATACCATTTTCAGTGGGAGGCTAGGCATGTAGGCCTAAACGTGTAGTTATCATGAAATTCTTGACTACTTTGACATTCCATTGTAGGCCTAATATGCTGTACTACATCTAAAACTATTTCAAAACAGCATTTACTAATTATTTTAGTTAGTTTTTTTTATTCACTTTGGTACTACCTTCACAAGTAAGGTGTACATTTTCAAAACTCTTAGTAGGGATTGGTTGTAGCATCAGTAACTCAGTGGTTGTTTGTGCTATAAGTCTCAAATATTGATACACTGTAGCCACATTTGTCTGCTACAAATATGACTCACTTGGGCGTGTACTACACAATCACAGATTATGTGAGTTAATGTCAAACACAAAGAGTTCCGTTGGTACAATCTACCCCACTACTGGGGTGAGTTGTAACACTAGCCGGGGATAGATGTAACACTGAGAGGTCATTTGCTAAAATAACACCGACACTATCCAATTTTTGCATAAACATTGAAGAACAAAGAAAAAACAGTTTTGAACAATGTGAACAATTTAAACTGACAAAATAACATTTATATTGTAATTTTTTTTATAGAACATTAAATGTAGTGCAAAATAATTGCTACGCGTGTTTGTGTAAGTGTACTGTATTCCTGTCACATAAGGGTTCAGTCACTACAGATCCACCTATTTTTATGTGAATTTTGAGATATTGCACTAGATGGAAACATCAAGATGGACATAAATTCGAATAATGTGCACAAAAAACGAGTTCAATTGACGCAATGTGAATTTCTCCTGTGAGCTCAAAAAGAAGATGGGAGTTTATGATATTGATGAAGTTAACACAGCTCTTTTCTGACCTGTCAAACTTACAGTGTTACACCTAACCCCGTATTACAACACTCCCCTACACAAAACTAAACTGATCACACTTGCAACACTAGTCATTCTTTCAAAACCTAATCCCATGCTTTCATCACAGTTATACACATTTTCAGTTCACATAATCATTCTTGAGTATCTTCTTTCAATTTAGCAACAGTCAGTTCATTTAATAGCAAACAAGTCATATCAAGTCAACTTTATTTATATAGCGCTTTTTACAATGCAGATTGTTTCAAAGCAGCTTCATTGTGTTAAACAGGAAAATAATGCAACCGAATTTGTTTCGGCTGTACAGCCGCTCTGGAGAAAACGGTGATGTCATCAGCTCATTTCAATTATCATATACACTCTCCTAAAGGATTATTAGGAACACCTGTTCAATTTCTCATTAATGCAATTATCTAATCAACCAATTACATGGCAGTTGCTTCAATGCATTTAGGGGTGTGGTCCTGGTCAAGACAATCTCCTGAACTCCAAACTGAATGACAGAATGGGAAAGAAATGTGATTTAAGCAATTTTGAGCGTGGCATGGTTGTTGGTGCCAGACGGGCCGGTCTGAGTATTTCACAATCTGCTCAGTTACTGGAATTTTCACGCACAACCATTTCTAGAGTTTACAAAGAATGGTGTGAAAAGGGAAAAACATCCAGTATGCGGCAGTCCTGTGGGCGAAAATGCCTTGTTGATGCTAGAGGTCAGAGGAGAATGGGCCGACTGATTCAAGCTGATAGAAGAGCAACTTTGACTGAAATAACCACTCGTTACAACCGAGGTATGCAGCAAAGCATTTGTGAAGCCACAACACGCACAACCTTGAGGCGGATGGGCTACAACAGCAGAAGACCCCACCGGGTACCACTCATCTCCACTACAAATAGGAAAAAGAGGCTACAATTTGCACGAGCTCACCAAAATTGGACAGTTGAAGACTGGAAAAATGTTGCCTGGTCTGATGAGTCTCGATTTCTGTTGAGACATTCAGATGGTAGAGTCAGAATTTGGCGTAAACAGAATGAGAACATGGATCCATCATGCCTTGTTACCACTGTGCAGGCTGGTGGTGGTGGTGTAATGGTGTGGGGGATGTTTTCTTGGCACACTTTAGGCCCCTTAGTGCCAATTGGGCATTGTTTAAATGCCACGGCCTACCTGAGCATTGTTTCTGACCATGTCCATCCCTTTATGACCAACATGTACCCATCCTCTGATGGCTACTTCCAGCAGGATAATGCACCATGTCACAAAGCTCGAATCATTTCAAATTGGTTTCTTGAACATGACAATGAGTTCACTGTACTAAAATGGCCCCCACAGTCACCAGATCTCAACCCAATAGAGCATCGTTGGGATGTGGTGGAACGGGAGCTTCGTGCCCTGGATGTGCATCCCACAAATCTCCATCAACTGCAAGATGCTATCCTATCAATATGGGCCAACATTTCTAAAGAATGCTTTCAGCACCTTGTTGAATCAATGCCACGTAGAATTAAGGCAGTTCTGAAGGCGAAAGGGGGTCAAACACAGTATTAGTATGGTGTTCCTAATAATCCTTTAGGTGAGTGTATATTCAAGTAATGTAGTTGATATAGTTAATTTAGTAATTTGGATATTTATTTGAAAATTGAGTGTCCCCAACTGAGCAAGCCAAGCCAAAGGCGACAGTGGCAAGAAACCAAAACTCTATCAGGTGGCATAATGGAGAAAAATAAACCTTGGGAGAAACCAGGCTCAGTCGGGGTGCCAGTTCTCCTCTGGCCAATTAACAAACAGTGTATGATTATTATTTTGGCAGCCTTATAGGTCAGAAGTAATATTAGATCGGAATATTCGAAAGATCGGAGGCATCACGCCGGAGATGGATCCATTGAGGATGGCGTGTCGATTAAACAATTATTAAATAGGAATATTCGAAATATCGGTGAAACCATGCAAGATATGTTTCATATCACCCTTGTTGGTGAATTAATTACAGTAATACAGGCTACAGATGACACTAAATACACTTACATTACCTAACTTATGTAATTGAATCCATATGGTTTGTAATAGTATATATCAAAAGGTGTGATGAAGTTATGCAATGGCCATGAGGTTCTGTGCAAGAACAGTTTACTGCTAATACAGTAAATGTTCTCACTGTACCTTATGACTGAATCTATACAGTAGTTGACCTTTACAGATGAAGGTTGAGTTACAGTAATGTGGCAGTCTCTACCATGGTAATCTGTTTACAGTATCACAAGACATACTGTAATGTAAAATGCTGTATTTGATGCGAAAATTCTGTCTCCCTTCTTCTGATGCATCTCTGATCAGTCCGATGTTACACCGTCATTGACGGTCCTCTCCCGTGTACTCTGTTCACAAATTGCAAATCTCTCTCAGTCACTCACACACACCTATTATCTAAGATAAATCACTTACTATATGTAAAAATAATTCATTACATTTGAATTCAACCAAGTTCAGTTGGATTAAATGATATAGACAAATGTGATGAACGAGAACAGATGTAAATCAAAAGTTTGATAGTAAGAGCTTTATAAAAGGCAGTTACTGTGAATGAAACATTTATAGATGAAACACTTATTTTGTGCTGTGAAATGGATACTTTGTGATTTTGTGTAATGCACTAACACAAACATTTAACACTAACCCTTGAAAAAAGTGCACTTTTGATCTGTTGTGATATTAGTACTAAGAGATTTGAAAACTGACCAATTACTTGTGAAAATTGCACCAAAGCAATTAAAAAAATACTAATATGCATGAGCCCAAATTATTTTAGAGACTTTATGGAGACTATATAGATGACAAATAACTTGAACTGGTGGCAAATAGGAGATTAAAACAGTGAGCAGTTTTCAATAGTCTGAGACCTAGCTAGATACCTAAATAGTTAGTACAATTTTAATTTATATAGACCTAAAAAGAAAAACTATATAAATATAGCCTATCAATAAATCACATCATATAGGACATTCTGAAGCCCAAGTTTTCCATTCAAATAATGGTAACACTTTATTTTACAGTGTCCTTGATACACGTTACATGTCGTCATTAATAACTACAAATTATGCATAATTACATACCCTTAAAAAAAATCCTAAATCCCTAATCCTAAACCTAACCCTATAGTAAATACATGTAGTTAATTATTACTCAGTACTTAAATGCATAATTACACTGTAACACGGACACCTTACAATAAAATGTAACCCAAATATATATATATATAAATACACACCAATCAGGCATAACAGGGGAAGTGAATAACACTGATTATCTCTTCATCACAGCACCTGTTAGTGGGTAAGATATATTAGGCAGCAAGTGAACATTTTGTCCTCAAAGTTGATGTGTTAGAAGCAGGAAAAATGGGCAAGTGTAAGGATTTGAGCAAATTGTGATGGCTAGACAACTGGGTCAGAGCATCTCCAAAACTGCAGCTCTTGTGGGGGTGTTCCCGGGTCTGCAGTGGTCAGTATCTATCAAAAGTGGTCCAAGGAAGGAACAGTGGTGAACCGGCGACAGGGTCATGGCTCATTGATGCACGTGGGGAGCGAAAGCTGGCTCGTGTGTTCCGATCAAACAGACGAGCTACTGTAGCTCAAATTGCTCAAAAAGTTATTGCTGGTTCTGATAGAAAGGTGTCAGAATACACAGTGCTTTGCAGTTTGTTGCGTATGGGGCTGCAGAACCGCAGACCAGTCAGGGTGTCCATGCTGACCCCTGTTCAACGCCGAAAGTGCCAATGGAAGAAGATGGCCTGGTCGGACGAATCACGTTTTCTTTTACATCACATGGATGGCCGGGTGCATGTGCGTCGCTTACCTGGGGAACATATTGCATCAGGACGCACTATGGAAAAAAGGCAAGCCGGTGGGGGCAGTTTGATGCTTTGGGCAATGTTCTGCTGGGAAACCTTGTGGATGTTACTTTGACACATACCACCTACCTAAGTATTGTTGCAGACCATGTACACCCTTTCATTAAAAACGGTATTCCCTGTGGCTGTGGCCTCTTTCAGCAGGATAATGCACCCTGCCACAAAGCAAAAATGGTTCAGGAATGGTTTGAGGAGCACAGCAACGAGTTTGAGGTGTTGAGTTTCAATCCATTTCAGTCCAATCGACCATCTGTGGGATGTGCTGAACAAAAGGGGGACCAACACAATATTAGGATATTAGTCAATGTTATGCCTGATCGGTGTATATAAATATATACAACTTTTGTATTTTGTTTTTTTTCACAAGAGGTGTCAAACCTGGAACCCACTGTATACCAATATTACCATTTCGTACCATTCAAGGTACAGTCACAGTACTTTGTTTTGTACGGACAGGAAAGCAGCTCACAGGTTTTGACAGCCGGTTTGCAGTTTGAGAAATTCAAATCAGTTGCTGCAAACTAAATCCAACAGATTTATCCAAAATACTCTGAGATACACAAACAACTGCAGTTTTCAGCCTGACATCCTTCAGGCTGTCAAAACAAACATCCAAAGTCTGATTTAATGGCATAAGCCAGCCAGGAAGCAGTTGAATGTGTTGATAACTGGCATATTTTGGCTTGATATTTCAGTAATAAAAAGTCTACTGCTCTGTTTTTCCACCTGATAAGCATAAGCCCCATTAACAGTTCAATTACGCAAGCACCTGTCTCTCATTACTGCTGTCAGTAAGTGTGCTGCACCACTACATTTCTGCCTCTATGGTCCTTGAATAACCAGTGTGGGCAGTTTACAGCTGGGCTAGTTTAGGTTTTAACAGTTTGAAAAATGTTGCCTTTTATTTTTCATAAAATGTGGGCGTTATTTATTTTTTTCTGCAGTAGCAGTGATGCTGTGTATCTCCATTAGTGGTTAAAACTAATTTACCAACAGATTTGTCACCTGAAAGTCACTGTGGAAATGTTACCCTACAGAGAAGAATGCAAATTCAGAAGTCTTCATAACCTTAAAATCCTCTCATCATTTAGAAAAGATTAGATTTGTGTCTGCCATCTGTCATGCTCCTAAAGAATAAAGGTGCACTCTGTTTGGAAGAGACAATAAACATGGTTTATCTCACATAAAGTCACCCAAAAACTATTAAATCTTTCAAAAGGGGCTTTTAATATTATAAATGCTTACTATTTTGCAAGAAATTTTTTTTTTTTTGCATATGCAGAATATAATCTACAATTCAAGATTAAAAGAAAAAAAGACATTTGAATTGCAAAGTTACTTAAACATGAGGTAGAATCATTAAAACTTATTAAAATATGGCATGAAATTCTGCAACTTTATTGTAATGAAACGCTGCCACCTGCAGGACCATTTTTTGAAGGTCTTGGTCTTGTCTAGGTCTCGACCACATTTGTACTCGTTTTTGTCTCGGTCTCAGACTTAGAGGACTCTCTTAGAGGAATTTTGTTTCAAGACCACAACTGCTGGGATATTACTAAATTGCAAGTGTATTGTCTGATTTATTTATTAACATCATTAATGTGATTGGATGTAAAGCGTACTGCTTCACATGCAATCAATAACTTTATTTATTGTGCCAGTTCAGAAATGAATGAGGAATTGTGTCAAAAATGTATGCAAATGCTCACAAATTTCAAGATATTGTTGCGAAAAAGTATTTGTATGAGATCTGGATTTCTATATTATAACATGTGATATAAGTAAGCAATATCACAAGAACAAGAGAGCTGCTTTCACAAATTTGAGCATGACTGCACACATGATAGTGCTTTTATACAAACATTAAACACATTTTTTTAAAACATTATTCTCAACATTATTTATGCATTTGTAATTTACTAATTCAGATGCATCTTTACCACCTCTGCAGTGCAAAGATGAATTGTTGATAATGATTTCATTTGATTGGTAACAGCTCTATATAGTGTCTTATTCTAATTATTATCATTGATTAAAAATAAGTAATTTCCCAACACTGCACATTTTGCATGTCTCCTTTATCTGATACACCTATTTCAGGTCTTGGAGTCTCCACTAATAAGATGATAATTTTAATCAGGTGTGTTTGATTAGGGAGACATGCAAAATGTGCAGTGTTGGTGGACCTCCAGGATCATGGTTGGGAAACACTGATTTAAGGAGTGCTGGTCTGGTCTTGTCTTGGTCTCAGTCTCAGATAAGGTGGTCTTGACTACAACACTAGTTTGTAGATCAGTTTATCAGTCTGAACTGTCTAGGAATGCTGCATATGAAGAGGTGAAACTTCTCATTTTCAGTTTTAGCTTGTTTGCTGTCCCCATTCCTTCTTTCTTAACTCCACTCGCCTTATTTTCCCACTTACTGTCTTGGGAAGATGATCCACAAACTCAATCTGACAAAAAAAAGGATTTAAACATTTGAAAGTTGAAACAAAATATCCCTTTAAAATTGACTAAATTGAAATGATTAAATGAGTAAGCACTGAACTCAATTTGTAAGTTACCTTGCGTGGATATTTATATGGAGCCGTGACAATCTTCACATGTGTTTGCAGTTCCTGGATCAGTTCCTTATGGTCTCTAAATTTAAAATCTGCAGTCAGCACTACAAAAGCCTTCACCACCTGAAACATGGAATACAACATGCTTTTAAATTGTGCTGCTTCATGTGTGTAATAATTATGGTTACAATTGTAAACTAAATACAAGATCTATTGAGCTGCCTACTTAGATGCCTTTTTAAGGCATAGTGCTGCCTTCTAAGTTAGCCCAATTCTAAAGTCACCGCGCATGTATCCTTCACTGAGAAGGCAATCCCAGAATGCATTGCACTACCTCTCCTCGAACCGGATCTGGGCTGCTGACCACAGCAGATTCTGCTACAGCTGGATGCTCTATCAGAGCATTTTCCACCTCAAATGGACCAATGCGGTACCTAAAACACACACACACACACACACACACTCAATAAGAGATGTGAGATTTTTTTAATCATCATCATCATGATCAAAGCAGAATTCCCTACCCTGCGGACAGGATGACATCATCAGCTCTGCCAATGAACCACAGGTATCCTTCTTCATCCATCATTCCCCTGTCACCTGTCAGGTAGAAATCACCACGGAAACATTCTGCTGTGCGCTCCGGTTCCCCCTAGAGGATGATTTTTAGATCAATACATTCAATTAGTGCAACTCAAGCTCACCAGCTTTATTGTTAATACAGATCCTAATAAGCTAAAAAAAGGAAAATGTACCGTATACTCTGTAAAAATAGAGAAGGGTCTGTCTGGTTTCACACGGATGCCGAGGTCTCCCTCTTGTCCTCGTGGCACAACAGAACCATCTTCATCTACCACCTTAAACCAAAACAGTCCACAATCACTAGAACACTTCACAGAAAAGCAATCCATCAGTGAAAAGCACCTATAAAAAAAGTGATCTAATTAGTTTTTCTGTAATTTTTGCTTTTTTTTTTTTTAAAACGTCTTTTCATTTTTACATAATTACATCGGTCTTAGATCATATTTCAGTGCAAATTTTACAGCTATCATTAAAGAGAAACGCTCTTTTTAGTTCTGGTGTAGTGACAAACCAGGTCCTCCTCCTCACAATTCCTACAAAATTATGTTATGATAAATGCTGTTTGAACTATGTAATAATGACCATTAACATCTGTATTAGGAAGCTTATGTACTAGCATAATATACAGATACCCGAATTAGCCTGATAGTTTAGTTTGTACGCCAAACCTTGGGCGGAAATTAATTAAATGAGGAATATTGTGAGATGTACGTTCCCGGAAGAGAACGCAAGACTACAATCAAGGAGTTTGAGGGGGTTCAGAAATTTTGCTTAGTGATAAAGAGAATATCTCATTTTAAAGTGACACTGTAAATGTGCAGACCCTTTTCATGCTCAAACAGCAACATTAAATAAACTAAATAAAGTTAGTCTTTTCTTCCCTATTGTGATGTATATTGGAGTGAAACGACTTCTCAAACAAGAAAAAAATCTAGGGCGGGACTTAATTTTGTCCATGAGGAATTGATTGGATGGTTGGATCATTGTGGTTTGCTATTGCTGTGATGTGAGTGACAGGTTGTCCCGCCCTCTCGCCAGTAAACACATTATCAGAGAATAGATGTCGCTGCAAGAGGGCGGGGGTTTTTTGATTAAAGAGTAAGAGGGCACATGAATTTTAAAATAATAGTGATGTGCACCTATAAATCATTTATAATAAATACTGTAATATTCCATAATATAATAAGAATTTGAATTTCATAGTAAATTGTATATAAAGCAGGCAAGTATAACTCTAAACCCCTATTATGCCCAGTTTAAACCCCGGGCAGACTGTTACGGCACCTGAACATCATATCCCGGTGATGCCTTTCCAAAAGATCCTGGTTTGACCTTCATCCCTTTGAATGTGCCTGCTATTAAAACCTGGGTGGAAAAAAAGAGGAACGACTATATTCTGTGTGACAGCACATAAGGATAAGCTTAGATTTATTCTCCTCCTGTTCATTATGGATTTTGTTAATGAGTCAATGACTATATAATATGGATGAAAACAGATGCTAACCCATTTTCAGTCCCGTCTATATTGATCCTTCAAAAACTGATCCAAGACTTACAGTCTCAGTCTGTCCATATCCTTCATAGATGTCCAGTCCAGTGAGTTCTTTCCATTTCCACATCACCTCTGGGTTAATGGGCTCTCCTGCACACAGACAGTGCTCAAGAGCCTGGAACTTATACCTGTCAGAAAACACAGGCAAAGATGAGGATTACACCTGAACAAGACAAATTAATATGGATTCTGCTGTGATCATTATGACAATTTAGTTAAAAAATTTGCAACTTACATGATGATATTAAAAAGAAACTTTTACTGACCCTAAGGACCAGATTTACTAACAGCTTGCTCCAGCAAAACCTGTCAGGATTTACTAAAGACACATAGTGAAAAATAAGCGCTGAAAAGGCGTGGACAGTTATTTTTGCAGCTGACTTTATTGCATGTGCATTTGCAGGAGTTTCCCTTTCAAACGCAAAATTTATGGGAGGAGAGAGTATTTAAATGAATCACGCAAGGTGATTTACTAAGGGTTGCGCTCGTCAATTTACCAGTGTTTGCGCCATTATTTGCTGCCCCAAAAAAGCACGTCTTAAACCAGACGCTAACGGGTAGATTGTATTGGTCATTATGGAAATGATCGGGCTGCGTCCATGTTCTTTAATCTGTGTTCATCAATAGATCATGCACAGAACTTTCCACTCCCATCTGTGCTTTTTTGGAATTGCGCTTTCACGCTAACTTGTCCTCCTAAATACACAAACTCGATAATCATAAAACCAACAAATGAAGCCTATAAAGAACTTGTAAAATTAGACCTAAAAAAGAATTCATTTGAATTCAAATACATCACAGCACACCAGTTAGTCAGTACCTGGATATGTCGTCCTGTACAAGCATTCGATAGGCTGTTGGTGCCGTGCAGAAGGTGGTGATGGGATAGCTGCTCAAAGTCTGTCAGGAGAAAAACAGGAGTTTTAACAGAAAAAAATTGTTCTGTTGAATGTGTTCTAGTAAAAAAAGTCAATAAATCATATTATACATACACTTTCATTCAAAAGTTTGGGGTCGGTAAGATGTTTTTTTAAGAAATGAAAACTTTTATTCAGCAAGGATTAATTAAATTGATCAAAAGTCACAGTAAAGACATTTATAGTATTACAAAATATTTCTATTTCAAATGAATGCTGTTCTTTTGAACTTTCTGTTAATCAAATAATCCTGAAAAAAATGAATCTGTTTCCACAAAAATATTAAGCAGAACTGTTTTCAACATTGATAATAAAAAGAAATGCTTCTTGAGCAGCAAAACATCATATTAGAATGATTTCTGAAGGATCATGTGACACTGAAGACTGGAGTAATGATGCTGAAAATTCAGCTTTGACATCACAAGAATAAATTACATTTTAAAATACATTAAACATTTTATTTTAAAATCACAACAATATTACATTTACTGTATTTTTGATCAAATAAATGCAGCCTTGGTGAATAGAAGAGACTTAAAAAAATCTTACCAACTCCAAACTTACTGTTGATTTGCAATGTCTCTAAAGTAATATTAAGTGTTGTGGGGTTTTTTATTCATACAACTTTGTTAGGGAGATTTCTTAAAGAATCAGTTCTTGATCCTTAACTTTCAAGCAGAACATTCTTGATAAGAATGGACCTGTGATCTTCCTGTACCTTGAGAACTGTACTTGTATTAAAGCGTGGCATGTGGTGAACAAACACACAAGCTCCCTGAATCCATGGGGCAAACACGCTGCTCCACGCCGACTTGGCCCAACCTGTGTCTGACGTGTTCCAAAAAACATCCTGCTCAGTCAGATCCAGCCAGTACCTTAAGAATTCACACAAGAATTATATAGGTATCAGTAAGATGTTTTATATTTTTGAAATTAAGTCTCTTATGTTCACCAAGGCTGCATTTATTTGATCAAAAATACAGTAAAAACAGTAATATTGTGAAATATTATTACCAATAAATATAACTGTTCAAATTTAGTATATTTTAAAATGTAATTTATTCCTGTGATGGAAAAGCTGAATTTTCAGTATCATTACTCCAGTCTTCAGTGTCACATGATCCTTCAGAAATCATTCTAATATGCTAATTTGTTGCTCATTTAACAATTATCAGTTGAAAACAGTTGCTGCTTTATTATTTTTACAGCTTAATATTCACAAAGCATTTTTTTCAGGACTCTATGGTGAACAAAGTTCAAAAGAACAGCATTTATTTCAAATAGAAACCTTTTGTAACATCATAAATGTCTTTAATGTCCCTTTTGATCAATTTAATGTGTCCTTGCTGAATGAAAGTATTAATTTCTTTAAAGACAATAAAATCTTACTGACACCAAACTTTTGAACAATAGTGAACAATAGCCCGCTGACCCTGATGTCACAAACCTGCCGTTCACCGTGAGCCCCAGACCGTAACTACAGTGGCTATGTTGGGTCATTTTAGGGGAGCCGGTTGTACCACTAGTGAAGAAGATAGTCATGGCCTCCTCACTCCTGGTGTCCACACAAACATGATCATCTGACACTCTTCTACAATGCAAACAACATTGGATCATAATTTTCTCACTACTTTGTAATTGTTCAACTACTGTATGTTTAATGTTAAATGTCTAAGACATCTTAGACATTTCTTCACTAAATTAAAGTGGCCCCTGTACATGCTCCCTTGTTCTCCACTGACCCCATGAGTTCTGTCAGGTTGCCCCAGCCGTGCATGGCCCTGCGAGACAGCAGAAGCTTGGTGGAGATGGAAGGGCATTCTGAGGCTACTGTGTCCAACAGTGGAGCAAAGGTTTCATCTGTGATTACACACTTGGCCCCAGACGACTGCAGCCGGTGGCGGATATCTCGAGCCGTGAGCTGAGAGGGGCCGGGGATCAGAATCGTACCTGTGTGAGGAAATGGGGTAGAGATGAAAAAGGAAACGTGTGTTGAAATTAAAAGCACACACAAATAGAGAATTCCCATGGTTAGCTCACCCAAAAATTCAGTCATTTATTAACCTAATGTCATTCCAAACAAGTAAGACGTTCATCTTGGGAACACAAATGAAGATTTTTTTTTAATGAAATCTGTCCCCTCAAGCGCTCAAGCTCAAATGTGCTGCGTAACACGAGAATGAACCTCATTGGTTCTTGCTGAAGCTCAAACGTGCTGCGTAACACGAGAATGAACCTCATTGGTTCTTGCTGAAGCTCAAACGTGCTGCGTAACACGAGAATGAACCTCATTGGTTCTCGCACGTCACGCGAACATGCTTGAGCTTCTGTTTACCACAACTGATGTGTGAGTTGATGAATGTTTATATGTGAATAAAAGCCTAAATTCAATCTGTTCATCATATAAAGCGAACGCATCTCTTCAGAAAATTTGGTCTAAACCGCTCAATTCATATGGATTCGTTTTATGATCTCTTTATGATCTTTTTGAAGCATCAAAGTCATAGGCGGAGTATCACTTTGGTGCTTGGGGAGGGGGGGCACCTTGGGGTATAATTTATATTATTATAAATAATAATAATATTAATAATAAAGGTATTGAATAATCAAAGGATTAAAAGGGATTTAAGGGAATAAATAAATAAGAATGGTAAAATAAGTTCTAGGTCTAATTGTAGTAGGCTAATGAAGTAATCAATTTAAACTATTTGCAAATAATATATTATTTTAAAATGTGCACAAATTCACTCTTATTCAGGTCTAATATGTAGAAAATGCAAATCGTCACATTCATTTATGAATTACATAAATCATGATCGCATTCTCAATTCAAAACGGCAAAATTTCATAAGTTGAGTAGTTTGCATCACTAGATAGTCTATTACTGTCAGTAGCTGAATATACACTCACCTAAAGGATTATTAGGAACACCTGTTCAATTTCTCATTAATGCAATTATCTAATCAACCAATCACATGGCAGTTGCTTCAATGCATTTAGGGGTGTGGTCCTGGTCAAGACAATCTCCTGAACTCCAAACTGAATGTCAGAATGGGAAAGAAAGGTGATTTAAGCAATTTTGAGCGTGGCATGGTTGTTGGTGCCAGACGGGCCGGTCTGAGTATTTCACAATCTGCTCAGTTACTGGGATTTTCACGTACAACCATTTCTAGAGTTTACAAAGAATGGGGTGAAAAGGGAAAAACATCCAGTATGCGGCAGTCCTGTGGGCGAAAATGCCTTGTTGATGCTAGAGGTCAGAGGAGAATGGGCCGACTGATTCAAGCTGATAGAAGAGCAACTTTGACTGAAATAACCACTCGTTACAACCGAGGTATGCAGCAAAGCATTTGTGAAGCCACAACACGCACAACCTTGAGGCGGATGGGCTACAACAGCAGAAGACCCCACCGGGTACCACTCATCTCCACTACAAATAGGAAAAAGAGGCTACAATTTGCACGAGCTCACCAAAATTGGACAGTTGAAGACTGGAAAAATGTTGCCTGGTCTGATGAGTCTCGATTTCTGTTGAGACATTCAGATGGTAGAGTCAGAATTTGGCGTAAACAGAATGAGAACATGGATCCATCATGCCTTGTTACCACTGTGCAGGCTGGTGGTGGTGGTGTAATGGTGTGGGGGATGTTTTCTTGGCACACTTTAGGCCCCTTAGTGCCAATTGGGCATCGTTTAAATGACATGGCCTACCTGAGCATTGTTTCTGACCATGTCCATCCCTTTATGACCACCATGTACCCATCCTCTGATGGCTACTTCCAGCAGTATAATGCACCATGTCACAAAGCTCGAATCATTTCAAATTGGTTTCTTGAACATGACAATGAGTTCAGTGTACTAAAATGGCCCCCACAGTCACCAGATCTCAACCCAATAGAGCATCTTTGGGATGTGGTGGAACGGGAGCTTCGTGCCCTGGATGTGCATCCCACAAATCTCCACCAACTGGAAGATGCTATCCTATCAATATGGGCCAACATTTCTAAAGAATGCTTTCAGCACCTTGTTGAATCAATGCCACGTAGAATTAAGGCAGTTCTGAAGGCGAAAGGGGGTCAAACACAGTATTAGTATGGTGTTCCTAATAATCCTTTAGGTGAGTGTATATTACAATAATGTGCTGCCTAAATTTAAATTCAGCATTCAAAAAAACTTCATTTTAGTTTTTAATGGTTTTTTAAAATGTATTTAGGCAAAATATTGTGGAATTTAAATATCTGCCATAATATGGATATACCTTCTGTTTTTTTTAAATTTTTAAATTACACACTTAACTTTAAACTGGTCCAAACTAGCATATTCCCCCAGCAGCATGAAGCAATAAAAGAAGATTAAAGTTTAACCCCAACAATGAACCAATGGAAAACCGAACAATGATGAAAGAATCATAGAAATCTCTCTCAGAAAATGGCCAACAAATCTATTTCAGCAGGTCTGTAAGACTGTACCTGTTCTGAGACATGCAACATTAACCAGCCACCACTCAGGGACTCGGGGTAAAACGAGGAACACACGATCCCCTCTTTCCAAACTGCACACCTGATGCAGAACATTTGCAAGTTTTCTGGAGTGGAAGCCCAACTCCTTAAAACTCCATTTGACCTCTTCTCCACTGTCATTCACCCACCACAGCGCTGGAAGAGACGACCTCTGTCCATTCTGTAATACACAGCCACAATACATAAAACAATTTCAAGTGCTGGCACTGTACATTCAATGTGCATGTGTTTCTGTTGCACTAGCGCCACCAAACAAAATTGCAAAATGAGAAATCCTACCTGTTATTATTCCTGCCTAATAGCTCCTTTTATGTTCAATCAATGTGGAACAACATGAGGTTTAGTAAATAGTAACGTATAGTAAATATACTTTACTATAGTAATAGTATAAAAAAAATTTTTTTTAATGAACTAACAAAACCAAGTTCCATACTAACCATTTTGGGTGAAACAAAAACAAAAGCCAGAGCATCAATAATTAATAATGGACTTGATCATTTTTGTCATATTAGTTGGTTTGTTTCACTTTTATTAATTAATTAATAAATTAATTAAATTGTATGATAATATCAATGTCAAAAGACACAGAAAGCAGACACACTCATTCAATCAATCTTATTCTTAATAGTACCTCCTTATTTCCAATTATTTTGAGTAAATTAATTACACAAGCAAATTCAGAAAGTAGCCTACAGCATGACGGAATGAGACACTGCGTCCCAATTCCCATACTATCCGTACTAATTAGTATTCGCAATGAGAATGCGTGTCCCAAAATCGTAGTATGTTAAAATGAATATTCCAAAGATACCCCGATGGTGCACACTTTAATGGCTACTATTGGCCACAACCCATTGCTCGTTGGACGAGGATTCGATTAGAACTACAAAACACGGGGGAAAAAAGGTGTTAAACTACAAACATGGCGGACGAGTCCGCCGGTTAGTGCTATCGGAAAGTCCCACTTCAGAAATCGTGATTACGAGATTATTGTATTCAAGTGCTTTGTTGTAGGAATGGGAATCATGGATGACACCAGGTTTATTCTTGCCTATTTATTGGGAAAATATTATATGTAGTGTCACACGCACTGACAACCATAATAAACATTTACGATGCTATGCTTCTGTAATTTCGGTCAAATGCAGGCTATTTTCGCTGTGTATAAAACATACACTTCAAATGAATACTCGTATATGTAAATACGCACTACATTAATGACAAGATATAGCCGGGGGAAACTAATAAATCATACTTATCAGTTCTCCCCGCCACTATGTTTAAAGTTTATGGCACGCCCATCTCGGGAATCCAAATTATTTCTTAACTTCCCAGTGGTAAACACGACATCACAGGACGTCCATGTGCAGTTTTTACCTAGGGAACTCGTACACAATAATTCCGATAGCACGTGAAGGCAGCATAATCATCAGTATTTGACCTGAAGAAAATATATTTATTTCTCCTTGGCAAAAGCGCGTGCAACGTCTTTTTTCGTGCATTTTCAATGTTATGAAATATTTAGTACAAATAGAAAAACATTACATCAGAAGCAGAACTGCTAATACATTTCTTAAATTACCTTTTCTTTTGATTCCCACTGCTCGAGCACATCTTTGGCGAAATTAAACTGCTGAGGAACTTGTATGTTGTAAATCCGTCTCATGCTCTCATAATCGCAGAAGTTTTTTGGTGCAGATGTTTTGAATCTGCACATTTGCAGCCAATAACCTCGCTCATATAGTTCATTTTTGTTAGTGTATTTTAGCCAGCGTTTAAAAAGGGTTTTGCGAAGCACATACAAACTCATTATTAGTCTTTAACTGTGGACTCGACGTTACAAAATTAACGCTTGGAGGTCGTTTCTCCCACCCGACATTAGTCACACAGCCGAAACTTTCACACGGACCACTCCAATTTTCGTTCCCTTTAAAAGTTTTTCCGTTCTTTGCAGTAAACTTCTAAACATGAAACCGTGTCCTATAGAACTACAGAAGAAAAATAGAAGCACTGCAGAACCAGTACAAGCTGCACAGACAGTTCAGATCCGTGAAAACAGACACTAATCTCTCGGATTAGCAGAAATGACTGCCTACAAAAGTAAAGTCCCACTTGTAACGCCTTAAAACAAAGATTAACCCGATGTAAATGTGACAGTACATGCTCATTTATGGATTTAAGTTAATAATTATGTAAAACTTGTAAACAGATGTGAAAACTGCCATGTTAAAAGCACTTGCATAAAAATAACTATTTATATGTACCAATATAAACCAATAGCCATTTTTGTGATTTAAAAATGTTTAATTAAAAAAAAAATGATGTCATACTGATGTCAACTAAAATACTAAACATTTAAAAATGACAAGCCACATACATATAAAAATCATTAAAATGGTAAAAAGTACATAAAACTTGAAAAAAAAAAAAGTGTGCTCAGTGTCTGAGGCGAGTGCGTCGTGTGCGGGCGATGGGTGTGGTCACTTTAGGAGTCTCACTCTCAGCCATGACAGCATCTGAAAAAAAAAGAAGCATGAAGCATGTTAATGAGTATAAGTGCCCTTATGAACATTTAATTAAGAGATATAAAAAAAAAACTAAAAAAAACAAGATTGTCAAAGTGACTGACCCTCTTCCTCCTCTTCATCACTGGTGAAGGTGATGGCAGGTTTGGGACGAGAACGAGATATTCTTGGGGTTACAAGGTCACTGTCATCCAATTTTTGTTTACCACGGCCTAAAGGAGATGGAGATGCATAATGAAGTTAATTTTATAATATAATTATTGTACGTTTGTGAGAAAAATTAGCTTGAACTCTTCACCTCGTGTGGTTCTGCGTACACTCTTGAGTGGCCGTGGCGTATGTACGTTTTGGCTTTGTGTCTCTCCTGACTGCTTTTCGCTCTCCTCACTCTCCACATTTTCCAGCCCTTTAGTGTGAACAGCCATCAAACGCTTCTCATAGTCTTCAACCTGTGCCTAAACAAACAGCTACTTTCAACATACTAGAATAAACAGCAACCGGTCACCAAGTCATAAATCAATGCTCTGTGTGTGCACACATGCATGTATAATACACCGTTTTGCCACCAAACATTTGCAAATGTAGTACCTTAAACTGTGGCTTTGCTCTTCTACGGAGTTTGGCCGCAATAGACAGGAGAGGCTGATAGACTCCAGGCTCAGCGAGTTTATCACTGTAACATTCCCAGCATTCCTGCAGCTTCTTGAAACCTCGCTCACACACAGACAGCAGGGAAAGAGACACGGCCAGATCTGCCCACTGACGCTCAGTCCTGCAGACAGAACACAAGACGTTACACATAAGAGGGAGATTCAGACTGATCATGTCATAAAGCAGCCCAATCTCACAATAGAAATGTTGCTCTATCAATGTTTTCGTGCAGAAAGACAAACTGCACATTGTGTCTGATACTCACTTTGCAGTTCTGAATCGTTGGCAGAGCTTCTCCACTAAACTCTCTGTCTGTCTCTCTTTAGTGATGTAGGAGAAGAGTTGTCTGAGAAAGTTAAATAGAAGTAATTTATGGTTTGTCATGCAAAGCTGAAACTGCAATAGCAGCATTAACGATATCTCACTTCATGATGGTGTTGAAATCCTCCTCCTTCATTCCACGTTCAGGATCAGATAATCGGCTAATGATGTCTGGCAGCAGGTTGTAAATAGCATTGTCCTGAAGATATAGGCAGAGTATTATAATTGGGGCTTCTTGTTTTTAGAGATATGAGAGGGATGTGTGTGTGAGAGAGAGAATAGCTGCAGTGGAAAAGCTACCTTTGCAGAGAGCTCGTTGAAGAAGTTGAGAGCGAGGCTGGCGATGTGTGGCACGGGGTCCAGCAGGAGCACTGCAACCTCACTGACCTGACCTTTGACCTTCATCACATCCTTCAGCACCAGCTGTGTCAAAACCGTGATGGCGGTCAGACGTACAGATGCGTTTTCATCACTCAACCTTAAGACAAATCAGTTACAATACTGATCACCACAAACTACCACAGTAATAAACATTTCAACTTAGCCCTATACCAACCAGATTGTGAAATTACTACTCTGGCTAAATCAGTAAAGTGCCCCAAATTTAAATGAATCAGAAACCTACAAAATGACAGCAACATAATAAATTAAGAAATATTTCTTTCTAGAACGATTACTCAAAACATCTTAAGACCAGTGGTTGTTTGTCAGACAGAAATTCATGCAAGACCTTTTGGCTTGGAGCTACCTGGCATAAAGGTTGGGCGTCCAGGGTTCCAGGATGTTGGGAAAGCGGACTGTTAGGTCACCAAGAGCAACAATTGTGTTAGCTCTGACAACAGGAAGTGAGGATTTCTCCAGCACCGTGAACAGCAGCCTGATATTGTCGTTACAAACAGCAGGACTAGAGAAATTAACAGAGGATGTTAATATTGCTTGCCTGAAGAAACAAATATTATATATTAAATTCTGTTTAAAAATAAAGAACATAATGTAACAAAAGATTTGCCACAAAAGGAGTTAATCAAATTTCAAAATGTATTAAATAAAAATGCAGCCTTTGAGCATAACAGACTTTAAAACATTAGCAAAACTTACCGACTGCAAACGTTTGAAATGTAGTGTAAAATATTATAATAGAAATACCTGATCATCATATACTGAGACAGAGCCAGGCAGGCAGCAGTGGTGAGCTGAGGGTGGGAATATTTGCCTGGAGAGCTGCAAACTTTCACCAGCAGAGGCAGAAATGCACTCAACATGTTCCCTTCTGCAAAAAAAGAAAGTGCAACAGGGATCAGTGCTTTGTCAAGAAGGTAGAAACGTTCAATAAACAATGTTTATGAGAATTTAATTCTCTGCATTCCGAGCTAAAATGTCAAAGTAGTGAAAAATAGTTTCATTAGATGGGCTCACCAGCTAATAACTCAGTCTCACAGATCTTGCGGATAAACTCCGCCTCAGTGTCCTCAGCTGAAGCGCCAACTAGCCCGAGCTCCTCCTCCACACAACTGTCATTAGCCGCCTAGCAAGAGATAAATCAGTCAAGCCAGCATTATAATGGAACACTTTAACGTGATAATACAGGTGCATAAAACAGGTAAAAACCAATCAGGGGCCTTTCATTACCTTTTTGTTGGCAGGTGCCTTCTCTTTCTCCTCCTCCTCTTCCTTTTCTCCTCTCCTCCTCCGTAGCTCAGCGCTGACACTCCTCTCAAGGTGAGATACCTGCCAGAAGGCCACAGCTCCACACAGTGACAGCACCTGGGCCAAGCTCACACAATTCACTAGAAAAAGAATGAGAACATATTACGGGCCACAAATGTTTGAGTCTCTTATGCTCACCAAGGCTGCATTTTTGATCAGAAACAGTAAAATTAATATTCTGAAATATTGATACAACTTAAAATAAGTTTATTTTCATACATTTTAAAATGTACTTTATTATTTTCAGCATCATTACTCCAGTCTTCGTGCCCACATTACCTTGCTCCTCAGAGCCCTGGGACACGCCTTCCTGCTTTTGTGATTGGTTGGTCTCTTTGTCCTCTGTGATTTGTTCCAATAGGAGACGAGCAGAGCGTTGGAGGAGACGGGAACACAGCTGGTCAGGTGACTCTGCCAAGAAGTAGATGAGACGGACTGCCTGTTCCATGAAGGTCTGCCAATGGGGGTCAGACTGGACTACTCCTGTTCAAATCAAGATATAGCCGTTACCAAACAGGAAAGATGAATGATGGGAAAGAAATGGGGAAATATGAGAAGACCATGTTACATCCAGCATTAACAGATTGGGTGATTCAATCCCAAGCAGACAAAGCTAAATACAAGTATAAATGGGTTCCATGAAATCACATGCATTGATGTTTAGGTACGCATAAGGCATCACATTTGTAACAAAAGTAGAGATCGACCGATATATCAGTTTCCCGATATTTAAGCATTTTCACATAATTGGGTATCAGTTTTATAATATTGGATTCACCTATAACTAGAGAATTGCGCATAAGACATTAAAAGCACTGTCTGAGGGAAGAGGAGTCAACAACGGTGTTCAAAGGTAAAATAACTTAACATAACAGCCAGTAATGCACAAATAAGATTAGGCTATGAATAAGACTACGTAGTTTAAACTTGGCGCTAAAAATAGAGATGAACTCGCGTAATCCATCATGTCCCAATAAGACCTAACTTTACATTAATAAAATAAAACAGCCATGAATGAGAGCATGTTGGAAATAAAAGCGCTGAATTTATTTCTCTCTCTCTTTGTCTATGCTCATCTCATGTAGTCGCGTTCAGCCGTTCACTCACCGGGTGGATGCTCCAGCATGGCCACCACAAGATCTGTTCTTTCAAAACTCCTTAGATGTTTATTATATAAATGCTATATAGTAGACGTTAATATAATTTAAGCAATTACAGCTCTGTGGAAATTAATTATCAGGCCTATCTCCGCGAAAGATGTTCTGTGTAAACGCACAGATGAAACAGCGCTCTGTCATCAACAGGCATTTCATAATCTAGACAAAAACATTACTAATAATTCTGATAACGTGCCAGAGGAGATGGGACTCTGTAATAGTGATGTATTTGCCGTTTTGTTTATTTTTCTGACAACGTTTGCGTATTCCAGAGAATATCCCATTGCTATCCGTTCTCTTCACTCTTTAGTCTATAAAACAAACCTTTTAAAAACTGTAGTTTAAAACAAATGCTTAGATAATGCTTAGGTCGATCACTACATAAAAACTAACATCTAGACAAAGGACCACCTACTCGCATGAAAGAAAAAAATCACTTTAAAAAAAAAAAAAAAAAAGTTTAGTACAGCTTTTTAACCAACACCAAAAAAGCTAAAAAGAACACATACCATCTGCAATGGCCTGAGACAGACAGCTGAAGAGATGGTGGTCCATAGGAAGCCTAAAGGGGACACCCTTGGATTGCTTAAACACACAAGAACATACAAATCAGCATATTAGAATAATTTCTGAAGGATCATGTGACACTGAAGCCTGGAGTAATGGCTGCTGTAAATTCAGATTTGTCATTACAGGAAGAAAAATCACATTTTAAAATAAGTTAAATTGAAATATTTCATAATACTAGATTTTACTGTATATTTAGAAGAAAACGCAGCTTTGAGCATTAGAGACTCAGGGCTCCAGACTGCGACTAAAATGATCGCATTTGTGACCAAAAATATTAATTTGTGAATAATATTTTTGCTAAGATCGCCACTGGCGGCCATATAAATTTGTTATGATTAAGAAATTGCGTGCCTTTTTACTGGCATGTTCTGTGATGAGTATCTTTTGTTGTGTTGACGTAATAAAAAGACGTGCAGCAAAGTTGCACTGGAAAACGTGCCAAAATACACACATCACCCATATAATTGCATGTGAAGAGCTGCCTTTCACCAAATTTATCAAACTATTTCTGCCTTTCACCAAACTATACTCATTGGCCAAGTGATGCTGACATTATTATGGTATGTGACACTGGTTCAGATTCTGTGTAAAGAATGATTCTTTGTGACTAGTTTTCAAGTTACTGGAAAAGCAATTCAGTTCCTACTTTAAATGAATCTTAGTTCCCAGGACATCCACAAGATGGATGAAAATGCTGATGCTGTAAAAGGAGGGCAGACACGACTAAATTAAAACCCGTTAATTTTTTTTGTGGCACTTAAAATAATTTGCCGCCTATTTTGTTCCCTTATAGGAGCCAATGCTCCTTAATTTATTTTTTGTCTGGAGCCCTGATATACATAGTGCATACATACCCTCACATGGTCTGTTATATTAACAATGGTGATGAGAGAGTCTCGAGCCAGCAGATAATCTTCTGCAACCTTCTCACCCAGAGCAACAGAGCAGAGTGTGTCCAAATTACTCAGAACCACCTCCCTCTCAGCACTAAACACAAACAAAAAAGTTAGACAAAGTAATGTACACCATGTCTCAAAATATTACATTACTTAAGCAGAAAGACAAAGACAAGAACGCCCTCAGATTACCAAAGAACCTGCTCATAGCTCATTGGACATTACAGAGAACAGAGGTTTGACCCGTGTCCTCACACACCACACACACACTATGACTATCCTTCCCATCTCTCTCCTGCATTTCTCTGAAGTAGAGCTTGAAGGGAAGAACTTGCTTAATGTAGGCAGGCCCTTACAGCAAAGCAGCAAATCTCCGCTGCCCAGCCAAGATTACCAGCCAACAGGACCACAGGAGAGCTCTGACTCTTATCCACTGAGCTCACATTCGCCTTGGTCTCATCATTGGGCAAAAATTTTATTATGCTGATATTAAATCAGTTCACCAGATTCATTGACCAACACATCCAGGAAGTATTGAGAGTTTGACAGTCTCACCGTGCTGCCATTCCCAGCAGTAGCACTGCAGCTCTCCTGTGAAGCGCTTTAGTCTCTCGTTTACCAGAGAACCTCTCCCACAAAACCTGCACCACTGAAGTCTGCAGGGCACTCTCATTGCTGAAAAACTCCTGGACCTGCACCAAAAAAAAAAAAAAAAGTCAATAGAAGAATTGTGGGAGTGACTGCTTACATGAGGGGCTAAAGAAACTCACAATCTCCTCCAGACACTGGACAGTCCCCAATGAAGCATCGACCATCAGCTCTGACAGATTGTCCACTAAAGTCTGAGCCTTTGCTCTGATGGACAAACACAAAAGATCATTTGAGCTACATTACATTAAATTGCACTCTTTTAGCCTTAAGGATCACATCAAAATGTTTGCATACCTGGTGTTGTCCCCATGAGGGTTGAGATACATGCGTCTGTAGGCTTGGATGACGGCGTCCTTGATTGTAACATCAGTGGACCAGACCAGAGGCAGCATCTTCCTGACTCCACACACGGAGTCGGCCACACTAAACTCAAATGCTGTGACGCAGAACTGCACAGCCTCCTGCACAACTGAGAGAGGGAGACCAATCAGAGAAAACTAGTCAACTTTATATTAAAGGGTTAGTTCACACAAAAATGAAAATGTCATTAATTCATCACCCTCATGTCATTCCAAACCCGTAAGACCTTCTCATCTTCGGAACAAATTAAAATATTTTTGATTAAATCCGAGAGCTCTCAGGCCCCTCCATAGACAGCTATTTAACACTGTCAAGGCCTAGAAAGGTATTAAAAATAATGTTAAAATCGTCCTCTCGTCAACTCTCAGATTTCATCAAAAATATCTTCATTTGTGTTCCGAAGATGAACGAAGGTACAGGTTTGGAATGACATGAGGGTGAGTAATGACAGAATTTTCATTTTTGGGTGAACTATCTATTCAAAAGTTACAATGAAACAAGTAGCAACAAATCTTTTCTTTTGTATTGTAACGCATATTTGAGGAAAATGAATCAAGAAAAAAAAGTTGGGGACTTCATAGTAATTACCTGTGGTAGTTTTCCAGTACAGCATGTTGTTAATGACAGCAATGGCTCTTTCCACTTGTAGAGCAAAGCTTTCAGTGTCTTTTAAGTACTGAACCAACATCTCCTGTTTTTTTAGTTCACTCTCTCTCCCTTCATTGCCTTCACCCTCTTTCTGTGGGGTGAGTGGAGCGTCGCTCACCACAGCCTCAGGTGTCTCTTGCTCTGGACCTGAGAAGAGAAGTGATGCACATCACACACACAACTCATGTTTTATTTGGACAAGGAACCCTGTCATCTTATCAAGGCAGGTGAGACAATGAACAAGTTGTCTGTCACCATGGTGATACTCAGCAAGATGCTTTAATATGGAAGTTAAGAAGACTATTCAAAAGGACTAAGAAACATACCCTTGAAAAGTGTTGCAAGTGTGTTGATCAGCGTTTCTGCATTCAAATCAGCCAGATGTGAGAAGAATGATGACTCTGGGAACAGGGAGTGTGCTCGCATACAAAGACCAACTGCCTTCCTACACACAGGTAAACACCACACATTGTATATCTGTGTGCAGAAATAAGGGTATGAGGGTGTTAATTCGCATGTACCTGTATTTACTTTCCCGGAGAAGCTGCGCAATTTTGATAGCAGTGTCCCGGTCACTTCTTTCCTCCTCTACCCCCGTCTCCACCTCCTCTTCTTCTTTATCCTCTTCTTCCTCACTTCCAGGCTCTAGCTGTGCTTTCACAGTCATCTCCACCTCAGGCTTCATTGCATCCCAAAGATCGGCTGCAGTGATGACTGCAACTACAAACACAAAGCTAAAAATCATACAGCTGAACAAATTAATAGTGACTCAGACTATAGCTGAAGACTGAAAGGAGCAATTTAGTTCAACATACCAGGCACTTGCTCTTTCTGGACATCTCTCATCTCTTTTAATTTGGCCATCTCCTTATCCAGGGGCTTTTTTAGGTCTACACTGCTTAACTTCAAATGGAGAAAAAGGCAGGTACATTTAATTTTAGTTAACAGATTAAGTAAGTCTGTTCAAAAGTTTGAGGTTGTAAGATTTTTTGAAAGTCTCTTATGCTCACCAAAGCTGCATTTATTTGATCAATACAATAAACTAATATTGTGAAAAATGACTAAAATTTTAACTTTTCAGCATCATTACTCCAGTCTTCACTGTAACATGGTCCTTTAGAAATGATTCTAATATGCTGATTTGGTGCTCATGAAACATTTATTTTTATCATCAATTTTTAAAAAAAAAAACTGCTTAATTTTTCTAAAAATCTTTCAAAAGAAAGTTCAAAAGAACAGCATTTATTTGAAATATTTATAAATAATTTTTTTGTAACAATGTAAATGTCTTTAGTTGCATTTGTACATGCTTTGTGGAGTAAAATAATTTCTTAAATTATTAGATTAGATTTACTGACAGCAAACTTTTGAACAGTAGGGTATCTACTAGATTTTTTAATTGAGCAAGTTTGTACCTTGCAGCTGTAAGGGTTATGAGCAATGAAGGCAGCCAGCAGCTGGATGGCGCTCTTACACACATGGACAGACTTGTCACCCAGACGCCCAACGGTGAGCTCCATAACTTCAGTGTACCTGCACAGTGGCAGGGCCTGTCAGAGGGAGAAGGATTATTATATCTCAAGAAAAATACACCTTGTTTTCTGTTGTCATAAATAGGGCTGAACGATTAATTGCATTTGCGATAGTATCGCGAGATCATAATGAGATCATGTTTAATCGATCTAATATTGTGTTGGTCATACTATACAATAGGGGAGGGAGAAAATATTTCTTTCCAATGATTCTGGACCAATTCTGAGCTTGTGTTTTAGAAACACCCGTATTCTGGTTGCTTCCCCACACACCCACACAACGTTCGGAAAGGTTGAAGCGAATTACAATGACATTCGCGGGCTTCGTTGCACAGGATATGCGCTGTGAGAAACTTTGCTTGATGTTAAGCTTACACACTGTATTAGTTTGTTCTGTTAGCGTGTTCTCACCCGCCAGTATTTTCCTTACAAATGCTCTACGAAGGCTTCATTTATGTCGTTTGGAATGCAGTGTGCTTATATATTAAAAATGGTAAACTCACTGACAGAAGGCTTTCCGTTTCAAATGCTCACGCCGTGCTTTGTCAAGAGTGCTAGCGCATGCGGCTGTGCGCGTCTCAAAATGCTGTTATGACGCAAAATTAATGTAAACAGTCAGTAATGTCTTGAGGAATTAAACAGACAGGACAAACCACATCTTATAATTCAAAAGAGATCTATGCATTAGTGTGAATGCAGATCTGCTGCTGTCTATGATGTCATGAATAATAAATCAAGCAACAGTAAAGCTGGGAAAGAGAAAAATCACTCAGTTCAGATACTTTAAAATACTGAAAGCACTCTGTTAATTGCTTGTAATGTTTTTTGTTCCTCTTTATTATTTACTAGCTTTCATGTTTTGAAGCAATATTAGTTTATATATTTAAAATTCTTAAAAGGAACATGCCAACTTTTTGGGACTTTAGCTTATTCTCTGTATCCCCCAGAGTTAAATAACTCTGTCTGACGCACCCACCGCTAGCCTAGCTTAGCACAAAGACTGTAGGTAAATGGCTCCAGCTAGCCTACTGCTCAATAAGTGACAAAATAATGGCAACATTTTCCTATATAGACTCACCTAAAGGATTATTAGGAACACCTGTTCAATTTCTCATTAATGCAATTATCTAATCAACCAATCACATGGCCGTTGCTTCAATGCATTTAGGGGTGTGGTCCTGGTCAAGACAATCTCCTGAACTCCAAACTGAATGTCAGAATGGGAAAGAAAGGTGATTTGAGGAATTTATATATATATATATAAAAAAAGCAATTAGATTCTTTTCCAAAATCGTTCAGCCCTAATCATGAAGGAGCACAAGCCACTCACCTTACTGTTGACAACACGTGCATAGACCTGCAGCACACGTGCTCGGACATGCGAGTGGGCATCATGGATATGCTCCTGCAGTGTGTCCAGGAAACGATCTCGGCTGGTACGAGCAGAATCATCCAGCTTATCACCAGAAAGAACCCGGACCAGAACGTCCCCGAGAACCTCACACACAGCCACTCGCAGACTCGGACTCTGTTCAAACACAATCATGTTAACACTTTTCTTCTTTGCTTTAGTGTGTTTTTTTTTTTTTTCTTGCCAATAAAGTGGCATTGTAAACTGGCTCTGTGACAAACTGCTTATGCTCCACAATTCTAAGTTGCTTTGGATAAAAGCAGCTGTTAAATGCATAAATGTAAATAGCACAAATTTCACAAAAAAAAACAAGAGTTAAGCTACAAAATAAAAAACACTATTCTTTAATGGTTGCCCTCAGATTACCAAAGAGAGAGCTCAACGCCAACAGAATTACTCCAGAGAACTGAGTCTCAACCCGTGACCCACACACACACACACAAAACACAACTGTAAGCCCCCTCCTTTCTCCTCCCCTATATCTTCAAAGGATGGAAATTAAAAAGAAAGGCTTGATGAATGTAGGCAGGCCCTTACAGCAAGACAGCAAAACTTCACTGACCAGCCAAGATTACCAGCCAATAGGAACACAGGAGAGCTCAGACTCAAATTCAGTGGGCTCATATTCGCCTTGGTCTCATCACTGGGCAAGAATGCAATAACAGAAGCAATGCAATAGAGAACATGTGTGATTGTACCTCTCCCTCCAGGTGTGTCAGGAGAACACTGATGTTGGGGATCATGGTTTCGGGTACCAGAGTACTGAGTTCAGACAGAAAGCTGGAGAAAGCCTTCACACCTGAACCTTCTCTAGCTAGTTCCTCACTCGACTTTTGACCAATCTCTCTGAAATACACACATAGAAATTTTGAATAGGATGAAAAGCATCAATAGATGTACAATCAACAGTACATTTACATTTATGCATTTAGCAGACGCTTTTATCCAAAGCGACTTACAACTGAGGAGTACAGGAAGCGATCCGTTATGAAGAGGCGTAGAAACGCAAAAAGTGCCTTAAATACTACGTTTCGGGCAGAGTAGCGCAAGCTAGAATAGGGAGGGTGTAGAGAAAGATAGAGGAAAGAAGAAAGAAAGAAAAAAGATTAAGTGCTCACGGAAGAGATGGGTTTTTAGCTGTTTTTTGAATGATGTTAGTGATTCTGCCATCCGGATGGAGGTGGGAAGATCGTTCCACCAGCTGGGAACAGTGAATGAAAAAGTTCTGGATAGGGATTTCATGCCTCTCTGGGATGGTAACACCAGCCGCCGCTCTTTAGCTGAGCGGAGGCTTCTGGTAGGGGTGTAGACTCGTAGGATCGAGTCGAAGTATGCGGGTGCTGAGCTTGCGGTGGATCCATAAGCAAGCGTCAAAGCCTTGAACTTAATGCGGGCAGCGAGTGGTAGCCAGTGCAGAGAGATGAAGAGAGGTGTGACATGGGCCCTTTTGGGCTCATTGAAGACAAGACGTGCCGCTGCGTTCTGAATCAATTGAAGTGTTTGTTGTTGCACACGATGGAAGTCCAGCCAGAAGCGTATTGCAGTAGTCAAGCCTAGAAATGACCAGGGCTTGGACAAGAAGCTGTGTTGCATGCTCTGTAAGGAACGGTCTGATCTTTCTGATGTTGTGCAGGGCAAACCTGCAAGACCAAGCTGTCTTTGGAATGTGGTCTTTGAAGGACAGCTGGTCATCAAAGATTACTCTGAGATTTCTGACCGACTCTGAAGGGGTAATCAAAGATGAACCTAGCTCGATGGTGAAATTGTGTTGTAGAGTTGGGTTAGCAGGGAAGACGAGAAGCTCAGTCTTTGCCATGTTGAGCTGCAGGTGATGTTTCATCCATGACGAGATGTCAGCTAGACAGCGTGAGATTCTATATCGTGAGATTCAATCAAAATTCTATATCATGGTAATGATGTTATATTAAAATAGTTTATTAACAAAATGTTATACATTTCAAATAACTAGTAGCTTGATAGATGCAATCCAAAAGAGATAAAAAAAAATAAATAAAAAAAGGCGACTTCAAATTAGATAACCATATTTGAGGTTTCAGAAGTACATATCAGCTTATATAGACGTTTTTTTTCCTTTTCAAATATTATCTTAGACAAAAGAGGCCATGGAGTCAAAGAGGTTGATAACCATTGCTATAGATTATAATAATCAATTTTATTTTAGTTTGTAACCAAAGACAGACTGTAAAGCACTATCTATAACCAGTAATACCATCCAAGTATAAGAGGAACACCAAAAAAAACAAAAAACAAAATTTCACCTCATGATCTCTCCAACGATGGCCTTGACCCCGTACTCTGTGCTCCAGGCAGCCACAGCTTGTGCACAAACTGATGCCAGCTGCTCAAAGTGCTGCAGGAGCTGAATCACCTTCACACATGCTCCTGTACAAGACATAGAGAGCGTATTCAGGACAACACACTCAGCTCAACATCTACAGCATTGCAAACCCACTCACGGGTGTGTGATGTGCATATAAACCCACCCAACATGTGATTGTATTTCTTCACCATAATTCCGAGCACATGAATAATGGCGTCTCTGGTGGACTTGCTCTTCACGTGGCTTATGGTGGGGTTTTCCAGGAGTTTATAGCAACAGCATGTCACACAGCTACATAAACCAACAAACATTGCACAAGCAAAAACTGACACTTGTGATCAATGAAGACATACAAAGCTTAAAAATATTAAACAGTGCAAGAACACCAGACAGTATTACCTGACAAACTCCTCCTCCACTAGAGACAGACTCCACAGAGTGCGAATGTCCAGCTGCAGCAGTTGAGTCAAACACTGAAGAACTGTCTCCCTCTCACTGTCCCACTGCAGGAGATCTTTTCCGCCAACTTTATCCTTCTTACGACCCTGAAAGAAACACAGAGACGTTTAATGTTGTACACATAAAATCAAGCTCAGAAGCAACAGCTGTTGCCCTCAGATTACCAAAGAAGACGTTCACAGCTATTTGGCCCATTAGGAGATGTGACTCTTTGCTAAATGACACATTTACACACATACTCGGGGACATACTCAAAATACACAAACACACACTGTAAGCTGTCAAATCAGCCACAAATGTCCATATCTAAAGGAGAATTGTATTATGAATGACAGCAGACATCGATATAGGTGGGCCCTTACAGCAGCGCAGCAAATCTCCACTGCTCTGCCAAGATTACCCACCAATCAGATAGCAAGAGAACACAAGATCCCAGCCGATAAGCTCATATTTGCCTTGTTCTCATCACGGGGCATAGTATAAACTCATGAATGATAACATTCAGCTGTACCTTGCTAGGTGCTGTGACGATAGTCTCCCTGTATGAGTCGCTCTCAAGTGATTCTGTGAGTTTGCAGAGCAGAAAAACGCTCATTTTCACAGCGTTGAGCTGCTGTTTGCGGTCCACAGCTGACAGAGAGCCTGACAGGAGGAGAGTCGGTAGGGAAACAGACAGACCCCTGACCACTGAAAAGACAGCATTGTGATACATTGCGAGAAATGTAGTTGATTCTTTGCACATAATTAGAAGTATTAATTAGTTTGACTATGAGAGATACCAACCTTGTATCAGCAACTCCAGCGTGTCTTCTTTCACTGCCACATCCACTGTGCGACAATGTCTAAACGCAATCAGAAAATTATGCTTAGACAAAATCATGGGGTAAACATTTAACAGGGCTCATAATATAGCATTAAGATACATCACAATCTCTGTCTAACTGTGTAAACAAAATGCCTGTAAAAAGGTTAAGTGCATGTTTTCCAGACTTGGCTGGGACATCTGGGACATCTATTACGTGGCTGGGACATCTATTATTTTGCTCACACTGCTGTCCGCCATCCCGTTAAAATTTTTTTCTTAGGCTAGTTAACTTATGTTTCCTTCACTCATGTGTTGATTGCCAACTCGAAGACCCATGAAGTAGAGACACTGGAAGCAGGGAAATCTATTTAGAGTGCCTTATTTTATTCATTAAAATATAGATATTTGGCACTAGCGTATCGATTCTCATATCGCATGGAGGACAACTAATATTTTATTTATTTATATATATATATATATATATATATCCCTCTCTATATTTTGTCCCACCCCTATTACTGACTGTATAATAAATGTCTTTAATAATGTTTGAAATGTATATTAGTCAGTCTAGTTTATTAGTTAATGGTTCTTTAGGCTGCTGATTTTTGTTCATGGTATTCAGCTGCAACAGAATATTGGAATCAAAGAGTATGAATCGATAAGCAGAATTGGAATCAGAATTGCTCAAATTCAAACGAAACCCAACCCTATTTATTATGGTTGCCTTGTTTTTATTTAATGATTTGTCACCTATTTTTATTAATACCAATGTGGTCTTTAGGAAAATTGTGTTTGCAGGTTTAACTACTGCCAAAACACAAAGCTTGTATAACAAGATTAGTGTAAAATTGATTAAAGTGTATCTAAATAACTTTTGGGAATATGGCCCCACTTACTGCAAAACACTGTATGCGGTGTCAAAATGCTCCAGGATGCACAGAGGCCCTTGACTTCTCAGTGCTGCTTTGAAGCCTTCGTAAGAGACAGAAAAAATATAATTACTCCAGTACAGATCAGAGCAGCAATAGTGAAATGTATACAGATGAAACGAGCTCAGCAGCACTTACTGTTGATGTGAGAGGGGAGCTGTTTAGCAGACAGCACATCCTGAACCACATACTGGTTAACAGCACCAGACTTTACGAGATCAACCAAACAAACCGGAACGATAAAATCCCACGACATCCCTGCACGCCTAAACAACACCTGTGAGTATAAATATTTTTATCTGTAGGAGCAAGTCACTGCAAGGCATAATTAAGTACCAGTACGCAAAATAAAGAAGAGTTATTTGATAGTACTCTAAAGCTAAACGTTTGTTCTATTTGACAGGGTAAGCTAACATGCTACGCTAACGCACAGTATAATAACAACAAACTCAAATGTATCTTAGTAAACGATACTTTTCAAGGTTTAAAAAAGTAATATGATATGTCCGAAAACCTACCGTGCAAAACGACCGATTTATTCCGAGCAACTCCTAACCAGATGAACTAACCCGAAGAAAGTTGACTGGATTGACTGAACGGTTTGAGTCGCAGCTTTGAATTTCACACAGCGCGCCAAAGGAAGTACGACATCTGACTCCGCCCACTCACAAGCGCCACACTCAACTGATCAGTAGAGGGCGCCACACTACTCTGCGAATGGTAGTGGTTTTAAGATTTTCTTTTACTGTGTAAACTTGTGAATGTAAAAATGCTACATTAAAAACTTAATAAGTGGATAAGTTAACTTAACCAAAAACTTTATTTAATTTAATTATTATTATTTAATGTTTTTTTACAGCTACTTTATTGTAACTTATGTTACATGTACTTACCATAGTAATAACAGTAAAGTATGCATAATTACATGCAACTAACCCTAAACCAAACCCCAATCATACCCTAACCCTATAGTAAGTATATGTAGTTATATTACTCAGTATACTTAAATATATAATTACACTGTAACAATGACACCTTATAAAGTGTAACCCAAACAAACTATTAAGTATGAATTTATTTATAAACCAATACTTATACATTTATGGTAAAAAAATTATGTTTTATAAGTAAAAAAATATAGAAATTTCCACAAATCCTGTGCTAAACCATATCACTTATGTTTAAGTGTCTTGTCTGCATTCTGTTTCGTTCTTGTTTATAGCATTATTTAATGTTTTGTGTTTGTTATCTGGTCCATTTGGTTTTATTTTACTCACTTGAACAGTTATTTTAGTCCCCCAGTATCGTTTAAAAAAAACATTTTTGGAACTTTGTATCAATGATATACCAAGTCTCTTTTAGGTTTTCATGAGTTTTCTTCACAGGACCATCATCATCATCATCATCATCATCATCATCAGGGAACATCAGAATAACAATGACTGCAACTAAAACATTGACAAGCTGCGAACAGTGCAGATGAATCCTTCTATATAAAGAGACAATCAAGATTTAAAAGGCTGATAATAGTCTTTATGGGCAGTTAGAAAACTAAATGATGATATAGTGTCGATTGATTGTGATTGGAAGCACCAAGAAGGAAACAAACCAACAATAAACCAGTGGTAGCAGGACAAAGATGCAAGCAACAATAATCGTATACTTTCGTGTAACCTTTCGTATTTCCTTTTATTATTATTTATTTATTTAAACGTAATCATTTTTATTGAACATATATAAAATCAAATATACATTTACAACTCAAAACAGAATTTAACAACAAAAATAGAATTATAAGCCAAAGAGCCAGTAAAATAAATTAAATTCAAGAGAGAGAGAGAGAGAAATACCTTGAGTCCTATTTTTGTACATTATAAAAAAACATAAATATTATACATTGTGCACCGCGTAGAAGAGATAGTACCCAAATCACATTTCAAGTCTTTGAAAAAATAAATAGACTTATAAGAAAATACTTGTCTTTTAAAACTTTTATTTTGACATCATTGCATTCATTTCCCACTCTTGGCGTCACGATGACCACACGAGGTTAGAGTGCATGAAAAAAACACACGTGGGTTGTCATGTCGGTTCTAGAACAGACAGATCCAATATTATGCAAAATATTTACAGATCAGACAATATTTACAGATAAACCATCACAATAGTTGCCATGAAAGCAATGCATATTTTTTAATAACAAGCCTGTAATAATTTAATAACAGTAGGACATTTTTGTTTATATTTTAAAGAAGGATGGAATATTTGCCGGACTCTAACGCCAGATATAAAGATGTGGATTACTGGGATGAGCGGTACCGGACGGAGGAGAGCTTCGAGTGGTTCGGAGACTTCACTAAATTTGAACATTTGCTCAAACAGCATGTGGGAACTGAAGAAAACATTTTGATGCTGGGTAAGTTAGACAGTTACTATACAAAAACTACATTTTGAAATTGGATTGTGTGCATTACATATGATCAGCAGGGGGCGCTACTGCACCTTTGTATGCTTCCACATACAAACCATGATACAAACAAACACACAAACAAGGTACATAATCAAATCTCTGAATATAACAACATTTGTTCAGCCTTCGGTTGAGCATAGCCAGTAGCAAAAAAACACTATAAAACAAATGAACAAATAATTAAATTAAAAAATAGAAGTTTCTTCTTCTAGAAGAAGAAAAAATTAAAATAGAAGATTCAAAAATAGAAATCAATTTGAGGGCTTTCTGGTTTTTAACAAAATGTTAAAGATTTGTACAAGAGTTTAACCTCATTCATCCACTGGTTAAAGTTGGATTTAGACTTAAACCATCTGCACTTATGAATGAAAAACTTTCCAGCTTTGTTGTGTGCCAGTTTTACAGTTTATGAAAAAAATAAATACCACTTTTCCGAAATGACATTAATGTGGAGTATGATAACATGAGTCATATTAGTCTTGTTAAAAAAAATTGTAGCGGGTCGCTCTTTCATGTGACAGACAAGCTGCAACTACTAAACTAAAATATTTTTTTACGCCTTCAACCATGTCCGGCAGTCTATTCACAGTACAGTGCAGTCCAAAACCACTGGTGCTGTTGGGACGAATAAGAGCCAAATGTCAACAAAAACGTACTGGGTCCATCTTTAATTAGCAAATTATGATATAATGTGGCTTAAGCATGTTTCCCCGAGCAGAGTTATTTCGTATAGCAAAAGTTTATGTGGTGGTTGTTTAATGGTTACATTTAGGTTGCTAACAGAAGTTGCATTTTAGTTAAAGTCACCATGAAGAAACAAGCATGCAGCCGTCTTTAAAAATTTGATTTTGAACTTCCGTTTTTGTGGTAGCTCTTTATTTCTATGGCATCGCTGTCGGAGAGTAATTAGCTGGTTAAGTTGTTTTACTCATTATAGCATTAACAAAAGTTATCATGAGCATTGTGATGTTTGAAGCGGATGTCATAAAAAATGTCAATAGACCGGGAAGATTTAAAAATGAGTGGTTCATTCATCATCTGTAATATTTTACTTCCATGCGGTGGAAATGCAAACTGGAAGAACACAACAAGCGCAGTGCTGAGGTTCTGTTTGTTCTTATATTCTTATTCTCCTAATATTGGTTATTCAGCAGATGCTTTTACTTGCTCAAGGGCATGTTGGTTGTGCAGGAACTCCTTCCAGGGTTTGAACCTATGACCATTCTTGCTCTTCCCGCTTTTTAAAAGGACGTAACCCCAGTAACTTAAAAATGTAAGAATATTTAATCACAAAGAGAAGCTCAAGAATGAGCTCCTATCATCTGGTTGGTCTAGACAAGGAACCTTGGTTTCTTGATACGTTTTCAACATTTTGTACTCACAGATTTAGTATAAATCTAGTATAAATTTAGTATAAAAATAGTGTCAGGTAGACAAACAATGAGCAGAATTAACATTCTGCACGGTGGTCTGGTAGAAGTAATCTTTCGAGTTACTGCAGCGTTGTGGTCTGGCTCAAGGGGGCAGTGTTGCTCAACTCACTCACGATATGGATTATATATTCGGCTGGTGCTGTATTGGAGATGTGTATGCACCTCTGACATGCTCTCTGAGCTCCAGATCTGTTCTTCAATGCAATGACACAAGCTCCTATCCCCCAGGGGCTGGTTCAGCTATATCTCAATCCAATTACCAACACTTAAAGTGGCATAATAAAAGCGCATTGGTTTAGGGGCTAGTGTGGGTCAATTTGATCTTTATTTCAGGCAGCTTTAAAGAGCATGGATCAATGAAGTGTGTTCCTAACCTAGCGTCTTAAGACCAGTGATTATCATTGTAATTTTAGTCTGATGTGGGTATATATGCTTAGTTAGTTCAGGGGTTTTCAATCTTTTAGATGCCACGGACTCCCAAACATAATCTTCATCATATGAGGGACCCCCACCCTCAAATTTAGATGGCAACTATATATTTTAATGTATAAAGACCAAATTAATAGTGTGTATAATAGCTGGAAAATATTTAGTTTCTATTATGTTGCATCACTACATTACTTTCTACTCATCATAGTACTGTATAGTTAGATGTATTATTTATTTAAATATTTTTTTATTTATCTATTTTAATACATTTATTTATTTGTCAAATGTATTAATTTTATTGTTTATTTAAAGGGTTAGTTCTCCCATTAATTACTCACCCTCATGGCGTTCCAAACCCATAAGACCTTCGTTCATCTTCGGAACACAAATTAAGATCTTTTTTGATGAAATCCGAGAGCTTTCTGACCCCTCCATAGACAGCTATTTAATGAACACTTTCAAGGCCCATAAAGGTAGTAAAAACATTGTTAAAATAGTCCATGTGACTCCAGTGGTTCAACCTTAATTTTATGAAGCGACGAGAATACTTTTTGTGTGCAAAAAACAAACAGAAATAATGACTTTATTCAACAATTTCAGACTCTTACGCTGTTGACGCAGTGTAAACAGCACAGCAGAACATGGTGCTCACGATTCCAAAAAGTATTCTCGTCTCTTCATAAAATTACTATATTACAAATATTTAAAAAAATTTAACTACCTTTCTGGGCATTGAAAGTGTTAATTAAATAGCTGTCTATGGAGGGGCCGGAGAGCTCTCGGATTTCATCAAAAATATCTTAATTTGTGTTCCGAAGATGAACAAAGGTCTTATGGGTTTGGAATGACATGAGGGTGAGTGATTAATGAGGGTCTCCTCGAAAACCCCTGAATTAGTTGTTCGGTTTTGCCAAATTAAATCAAAAATCTGAATTTGGTTATTCAAATAAAAAGCATTGAGTGTTTGATAAATGGATAAATGTTGTATAAATGTTTTTCGAAAATACATCAGTAATTAGATTACATAATACATGTTTAAGGAAAAAATAGGATTTAATTTCATCAGCTCAGTGAGGAAACACCCTTCTTCTTTTTATGTCCTCCTGCGTTTCTCTCTCCCCACATAGACACCCTTTCTGCACCCACATCATGTTCCCTCTGCAGTCCACCCTCACAAGCACAACACGCTCTCCGTGACCTTTCTCAAGCGGGGAACAGGTCGAGGAGTTCTTCCGCACTCTCTTCTTTCATGTGCTTCACTTGTGACCTCTGACACAATGTAATGTCTTTTCTTTATGTAATGCACCAGTCATTACCCTTTACCTCTAAATTGCTGCTGAATTGAATATTTTATGTCACTTCTTAGTTCATCTTATGGGTATAAAATGTTTTTCTCCATCCAGCTCTTATTTTCTTCCTCTAAATTGCTGCTGAATTGCTTGGGATTGTGTTATATTGTGTTATCTTTGGTTATGAAATGTTCTCTTTCTCGTTCATCCATCTCAGTTCTCTCCGTGTGTGTAACTAGTGTCTAATGGATCAGGGTACAATTGGACAGTTTATTTCATTTTTCCATGCTCAAGGATACATTTCTCAAAACTGCAACAGCAACAGCAACATTTGTGTCTCCCTTACCCAGAATGCATTGGCTCAGGGCAAATTCCTGAGCAGGCTGTTAAGGCTGCATGTGTCTCAAGTTTCTGAGGTTGTGTAACGGTTTGTTGCATGAGGAGAAGTGGATTCTCCTCAGTTAACATTAGCAGATTCTGTCACAGAAAGAGGCAGTTCAGATCCCTTCTGAATGTGTACATGAAACATAATATGGAAAACTAGATCTTATTTGCTTTGTTAAAATAAGAGTTTGATATATACTATAGATATAGACTTCCTTCCTAGTCCACACACAGACCATTAATAGGAACAAAGCTGCAAAAATGGCTCATTCATAAATGATCATGGCTATGATGGCACAACCATCACCACATTTGCATATCAATGACTGTTCAGCAATTTGGCTCGCCCTGATGAACGACGTGTAAACTGTGCTATCGTGTGGAGGTTATTTGATCATAATGTATGTCATTTACATATAGTGGTTATAAAGGTAGTTCTGTGGTAGGGTGGAAATGGGCATGAAAAATATATTATGGCTTTTTTTGGTACAAGAAACCTTAATTCATGGTAATCAAGAAATCGTGTTAAGCCCTCATTGTACTTCAGTAATGTGACCGACACTACCGTTCAAATGTTTTTTTCAAAATGTTTTTTGGAAGAAGTCTCTTATGTTCACCAAGGCTTAATTTAAAATAACTGTTTTCCAATTTAATATATTTTAAATGTAATTTATTCCTGTGATTAAAAGCTGAATTTTCAGCAGCCATTACGCCGGGCTTCAGTGTCACATGATCCTTCAGAAATCATGATTTGCTGCTCGAGATTTCTTGTTCTTATCAAAGTTTAAAACAGTTGTGCTGCTTCATATTTTTCTGGAAACTGTCATGTGTTTATTTTTTACAGGATTCATTGATGAATAGGAAGTTAAAATAACAGCATTTATTTGAAAATTTTTGTAATCCTATAAATGGTTACTTTTGTTCAATTTAATGTATTTTTGCTGAATAAAATATACATTTCTTTAAAGAATGTCTGACTTTGACTTTGAACGGTAGTGTTTTTCCTATTTCCTATGTATTGCTCACTTGATTTTATCCATCAGGAAATAACTGGATTGTGAGAAGTGGTCTTTATAGGTACAGTTTGCTGGAAAAATCCTGTTTACAATAGTTACCCATTCATTTTTTACCTATAGCATACAGAAAACATTGGCATATTCCAGTTTAAAGGTCATCATTTACTTGCTCTAATGTCATTGCTTATCACGTGTGCCACACACGTCCTGAAAAATGAAGCCAAAGCGTCTCGATCGCCCCAGGTTGTTGGTCCCAGTATAGGTCATAAATCCCGCCCCCTCCATGTATTCTAATGGGACGCAGGACAAACTAAACAATCAAATTACACTTCAAATAAATTGTTTCCAAAAAAGGTTTCTGTCATTTTAGGTAGTTTTTATCATGCTGATGTAAGTTCAAGTGTTAGTTTTTTAAAATAAGTTTGGTTTTAGTTAGTTATTTGATGCAATAAAAATGGGGATGTGACATCATGATTGACGGCTTCTCTGAGCGAAGTTGTCACTGAGGCACTGATTGGAGCTTTATCTTTAATTTCTACATTTCCATAACTGTTTATTTCACACCGACATAATGAGTTGTTCTGCAGTAAACTGTACTAACAGATACTGCAGAAGTGTGGGTAGGGTTTTGATATCGCAGCTCTACTTCCTGCTCTCTACTGCGCAGACTCGGGTACCAAATCAGCGCAAGATGTCAGCGCCATATTCGGACATTGGCGGCTTCACTTTTTTTTTCAGTGGAAGATAGTGAAGTGGCGTCGTCCATCTTTTTACAGTCTATGTTGCAAACACGTTTTGTCTTTTTCTGCAGAATGCAAAAGAAGATAGAACCACACACTAGTATACTACTCCTACTACTTTTACAATATATTTCTATGACAGAAATAGTACAAGTAGTATGCTAGTAGTATACAGTTCCAAATTCACCATTAGTGATTATTTTGTCCTTACATTTAAAATAAATGGGGTCCAACACTGTTTTGGATGAAAACGGTTATTTAAAAAAAAAATATTCAAAAATATCTTTTGTGTTCTGCATGAAAGGTTTGGAACACCATGAGTTTGAGTAAAATGAGGACATAATTTTCATTTTTGGGTGATCTCTTTAAAACCGTTAGTTAGGCCATTGAAAGTGATGTCAGTCTGTGTTTTTACAAACTGAGGGATGAGAAGATATAATTTTCTGTGGTATTTTACAGTATGCTGTTGAGAGATTTGTATTAAACCCAGAGCATTCCTTTAATGTTGTTTATCCATGTGTATTTCTAGTAGGTCTTCTCAAGTGTTTTTTTTTCCACTTAGTCAGTGGGCAAACTCGCATTCATTAGAGTCATTGCTGACAGAATGGAAAGAGCAAAGATAGAGGAGGGAGGCGATAGGGTGGTCTTTGAAGTGCCCGTGGCAGCTCATTCCAGCGAACCATCAGCAGGGTCCCCCCATGCACACTCCTCTCTCAGTTGCTATTGGTTTCCCTGCTGTAGCTCACTGCAGTGAAAAAGCTAACAAAGAAGGAGAAATGTGTTCAATTGTCCTTTGTTGTGCGTCAGAACAATCACATTTAATCTTCAGTGAAATCCTGAAGAGTTGGAGGGAATTGAGTTTTGAATGGACCCTCTAGAATAGAGAAATCATGAGTCACCATCGGTCAGAATGAGTGTGAGTCAGTCTCTTTTTCTCTCACTCTCGGCATTCATTACCCCCAGAGACACGTAACCCGTTCTGAACCCCGAAGTCCTGCGGTCTAGATCTGCTGCGGCTGTGTTAAAGATACATCACTTTATGAATGAATGAATCAGTGAAGGGATGAATGAAAGAAAGAGCGAATGAATGAACGGTGGGGGAGGGGAAGGCTGCGGTGTTATGCGGTATCTACTTGACCCTGCCTATCCTTTTTTGTTCTTCCGTCCTCTCCCCCTGCCGTCTGATTGGCTGAGAGGATTCAATGCTGCTGGAAGGTACTGCAGTCATGTGGGGGTTACCCCCCTCCCTCCCCACCACAACCTCTGCAGTTTATGAATGAAAGTTGGAAAAATTGAATGAAGAATGTGCTCACCCACTGTTGTGCTCAAGTGGGAATATCTGTCTTGTTTTAGCTATTTAAATGTATTTTGAATGCATACTGTACAGTCATAAGAATAATTTATTTACTATAATATTGTGTGTGTGATATTGTAGTTAAATGAGTGTGCTTGTGTAGAAAATGTGGCTTTTTGTGTTTGACATGGTTTTTGGTGAAGTACATGAATTTTGCATTTATATGTTTAAGCATAAGAATGTAGTGTGTTTTGCTGTATTCCTGGATGTGAATTTGTAAAAAAATATGCAAAATATTTGTATAGTTAAATGGGTGTTCCGGCATATACAATTTGTTTTTGTGTGTTTGGACCTTTTTATGCATACGTATTTAGTCTTAATGTAGTGTTTCACTGTTTTATCATGCAAAAATGTGTGTATTTGCTTTTATACACTACCATTCAGATAAACTGAGGTGAGTAAGATTAAAAAAAAATAATAATTATTATTTGATAAAAAAAAATACAGTAATATTGTGGAATATTCTAACAAATTAAGCCATTTTCTATTTTGATATATTTTAATAATATATTCCTGTGATGGCAAAGCTGAAGTTGGATCATTACTCCAGTCGTCTGTCACATGGTCCTTCAGAAATTCTAATATGCTGAATATCTTATTATCAATGTTTGAAACAGTTTAGTTTTGCATACAGTATAAGCATAAAAATATAATGCAATTTGCTATATTCGTGGGTATAATTTTCTAAAAATATATGTTTTATATTTTAAAGAGTGTGCGCTGTGTCTGCATATAAAATCTGTTTTTGTGTATGTTATATTTATGTATTATGTATTATGCATAAGTGTGACCTTGTAGAATGCACATGCATTATGTGACCTTGTGAAATTCTGGCTTTGTGTGTTGGACTCTTAAATGTGTTGCTTATTTGTTTGCAGATCAGGGAGAATTCCTCTTATATTCTCTCTCTCTCTCTCTTTCTCTCTCTCTCTCTCTCTCTCTCTCTCTCTCGCTCTCTGTGACCCGTGTCTGGAATTTTAACTGGGTTACCCGGGCAACAGGGCTCGGATGATAGATGGGCTCTCCTCCGATAAATGGGGCAGTGGATGCACATGAAAAAGAACTGTTTGTGTATGTGTGATTTATGAAAGGGTTTGAGTTAAACCCTGTACCTGATAACTGCGCACTAGAGATGCGCGGATCAGCTTTAATGTCACCCGAATCCGCTGTTAAATATAAATCATCCACCTGCCACCCACCCGAACCTATGATTTTCACCAATTTAGATAACCTCATCCGATCATCACATTACGTTTATTCTGATTCTCAGTGTTAAGCGTGATGTGGTATCATATTACACTGAAGTAGGCTGCTCTTAAAGGAACATTTATTTTAAGTACAAGTTCTTCTTTTGCAAAATTGCATTTCCTTAATAGCCTAAACACAGGTTTTACTCCCTTCAAACTTAAATTGGAATGTTGCTGTTTCTGTCACTGAAACTTCCCGAACACACACAAAATAAATTAAAGATGTTCAGCCCAATCAAAGATATAGGCTAGTTTATTGTCATATACAGCGCTTCACAGCTGTTACATATCACATACCCAACACTTGAATCGTCCTGGTTAACTACTTCACTAAAACACTCCCACACAGTACTTTTTTTTCCTTCCTTTTCTGTTGTTTTTAATTCTCCTTTTTGAAATTTCTCTCGGATCTGTTTTGCCTCCATTGCTGCTTAAACAAGTGGACCCCGCAACTGCATAGCTTAGAGTCGAGCTACAAATTAGTGCCTGATGAAAAGCTTTAAACACGTTAATATTTCCATCATGTTGAAAAACACTCTCATCAGAATAATTTCTGTATATTTTTAGTTAAAGCTGTTATTAAAGCTGCATGTTGTTAAAGTTATTAAAGACCCCCTGTGGTGAAAATCAATGTTGTTTAAATGTCTATGTGGTGTTTTTTAAATATGCTTTAATACAAACCATGTGGAAAGGCATGCCAACACTGAGTATTTTCGCCTTAAAACTTCAGAGAACCAAAGACAGTCTCAAAAACACAGTTTGAAATCGCTGGTGTTTCTGATGTCACAAACTAGCTTGTAACCAATCACATCAACGTGTGGACGGGCTTTAGCATGTCATCATTACTATGCTGATTCCCAACCACCAAGTGGCGAACCCCCAAAGCGGTGTCTACGATTCCATTTAATTATTGTCTTTGTGTCTCTTTGTTGTTTTGAGGTATTGCATCATACATTCAAAATGGTGGAGGAAAGAGGAGATGCACCAAGAACCTCAGGAATAAGTGTTAAATCCTTTTATTCTCAGAAAACCAGACAGGAACAAAAAATATTTTTCAGCTAAATAAGATAAGTTAGTAATAAGTTAGAAATACTTTTATCCAAATTTTAATAATATTTTTTTCTGTGACAGAAAATATAACTGTGTAAAAAAAAAATATAACATTGTGCCTATATTTATATTCCACCTTATTTTGTATGTTTTAGTTAAAATTATGATATAATTTACGCTTGAATAGTATGTAATTTTGGTGATCAAAGAATATATAGTATAAATAATTTTAACATTAATTGGAATATCATTTTTTTATTACTTGGCCTGCCGGACCAGTGGTGTAAAGTATTTAAGTAAATGTAATCAGTTACTCTACTTAAGTATTTTTTTGGCTACTTTGTGTTTTAAATGAGTTTCAAAGATATTAGCAGCTTTTACTCTCTACTTGACTACAAATACATATACAAATACACATAAGTATATGTATATTCTTTACTCCAATACATTTGTGTTTAGTAATGCAATTACTCATTGGGCGAATTCCAAACGGCGTTTTTTGCACCCTTGAAGGGCACTTCAGGAAGGGTACATCATTTGTAGGAGTGTTCCAAATGAAAGTGAACAACTGAATCACTTATTGAAGGGCCTGTCCACAGGTCCGTTGGCGAAGGGAATGCAGTGGACACTTCAAGGAAGTTATTAAATGTAATAATTTATGGTCATGTTCTTCCATTTGGAGTGAATAGGGCATAGGGATGCTCACTTCCGATTGGAATTTGCCCATTATATTTTGCATGGCACCTAACTTTTTCTGCAACAGTTTATTTCTGCTAAAAAAAGAAGCATTATCACCATCTACAGGGAATTGAAGGTACTATATCTTGTGCATTTTGCCCTCACTCAAACTTGTCAACAAGGCTACTTTATGCGAATATATGAGTTCATTGGCAGGTAGTTCCTGAACTGCAGGTGTTTCATACAGTGTAAGTAGGCTTTGACTATTTAAAGGTGCACTATGTAACTTTTCGTCCGCTAGAGGTCACCTATTCAAAACGAAGGCATAGTTTGATGACGCCAAGTTTGAGCGCAGAATTTTGGGACATGTGGTCTTCACCTCACAGCCGGTGGAAAAGAATCGGGATAGTACTCAGGCAGACATCATGTTCATGGATGCGATTATTAACGTTACTGTAGTATGAAGCAAGGCAGACCCGAGTGTTGTGGGAGCTGAGCAAGGCTGCTGGAGCAATTGCGCAACACACGCCTTGCGAGTGGCGGGACTTTTATTATGCCACAGTCGCCGGCGCCATTTCCGCTTTTCCGGTCATGAGTATAAGGTAACGCAGCTCTGTTTATCATATTAGATACATCTGAGTGTGTTGAAAATGATGTTATGACGTTACTCTGTACGCTCACTTGTTGCACACTGCAGTGAGAGTAAAGCGTTTCTGTAAAATAAAACCGGAAACCGAGGATAACGCAGATATGACGCAATTGACAGGCGACTCCCTCACACGTCCCGGTTCCTTGGTTAAAATAGCAATATTCTCACAATTTACAAATAGTTGGAAACATTTGGGATATTGTAAGTACTCAACTGAACAAAATATATAATACTGGCCTAGTGGTTTTTGGATATTTTACTGAATTTTTTTTACATAGTGCACCTTTAATTTTACTTAACATTATTTTATTTATCCGTTATATTGAAGCAAGCTTTCTGAAGGATATTGGTTTACTTATGCCCTTTTTGACTACTTGAGCTTAACTCAAACTTAACTGAAAAGCTGTTGTCGACCTTGATTTATTGCAATATTGAGGTGTTCAGTTTTATTTTGATTTTAGAAAATAAACGTGATTGCTCTCCTCACAAATCAGCCGTTTCGTGTTTTTTATTTTTATTATTTTTTTTACTAGCATGTCTCTTAGGTGTTGAGGACTAGTGCATCTTTGAGCCTACATTCAATACTGTTAAAATCATATACTCTTAAGACCTTTTACTCAAGTGGTATTGGAATTCGTGACTTGTAAACTTGTAATGGAGTCCAATTCACTGTAGGTATCTCTGTTTAGAGATATGGTATGGTTTTCAGGTACTCTTCTCTGCACTTGACCCATCACATACGCACTAGTATCCTATTCCCATAATAAGGATCCAACTGACCAACTCTGACTCACATTCACATATATTTTCTTCCTTGGGTTAATTTGTATAAACTCTTACATGCACTCATTTTGTGTTGTTGATCTGCTGAAACCTTTCATTTTCCCGGCACATAATCACACAGCGCTAACCTCAACCTGTGAGTCAGGCATTAGTTCTTCCTAAGGAAACTCTGGATGTGTTTTTTGGTTTGTCTTTGCTGTCGGACTGCTGGATTTTCATAAGTTGTCTGCTGAGAGAAGTTTGTAATTGGTTCAGGTTTTATATTGGCTTCAGATCGTGGTTAAGATGGATGGGGGACTCTGATCTTGGGTCAGTATTAGTTTTACTTCCACTTCATTGTAGAACTGGGCAAAGCCTGAATTCTGACTCTGAGTGGTGCAGTGCGAGTCGTAACTATGGCAACCAGGGATTTTGCAGAGAAGTTTCTCATCTCTGAAATACTTTTCCCACCTACACTGTACCGGTGCCAGGGCCCAATCTGAACCCATTCCATATGTTTTCCACCATTTCTTGCTGGAAAATTTGATTTTGCCCTGTTTACTTGAGGGTCTTAAACAAAGAACCACTAAACATCAGTGGCAAGAGGGCAAGATGATGTTGACACCAAGTAAAGTTTTCAAAACAACAGAGGCTTAGTCTGTCTAGACTGATGTGGTAAACCTAGCCGTCCCAGTATAATCAACAAACAAAGCTGTCTACACTGGTTGTGCCTGATCAGCACAATGCAATAAGTTTTTATTTTTAAATTAATTTAATGCACCCTTGCTGAAAAAAAGGATTAATTTCCTAAAAAAAGTCTTATGGACTGACCTTAAACATTTGAACGGTCTTTATTTATTTATGTAAATATGACATTGATTGATGACTTGATTGATACACATTTTATTATATATTTTAATAAAAAAAGATACCATTAAATGCTCACAATGAGCCTGTAATTTGAAGTTGCTAAATGATGTTTTTAATATAATTTAATATTTAAAATAATATAATATAATTTATAATATAATATAATATATATATTTTTTAATGTTCCTAAAAAGGATGAAAATCTATATTAACTGCAAGCAGTTTACACAGTAATATAGTCAGTTATATTGTTCATTTAACCGGAAGCATTACACAATGTTCATTCCCTGAAGTGTGCATGTGTGACTGTGCAAGTACTGGAAGTTCTCTGGAGGTGTGTTTGAGGGCCAGATGGCGTTTGTCCACAGGAAGTGAGTTGTGTCTGTCGACTCCTGACAGATCTCGGCTCTGACTAACAGACAAGACAATCTCTCGACAGCAGCAGTACTAATATGTGTGGGAATTAGTGTTATGTATCCCATCTCACACTTCGCTGTGTGTTAATCTAGATGTGAAACGGGTGTGTGAAACCTCAAGTGTTTCTGTCACGACTGACTCTTGTCTTGTGACTGTTTAGCGTAGTATTAGCTGAGTGTGATTTTGAGACGAAAATTCCTCCTGCACCATTTTGCAATGCAGGAACACTATTTTTTTGTATACATCCACAAGTACAAAAATATGCTTTGTTTATGCTCATAAATGGAAATTTTTGGTTAAAACACTGACTACAGTTCTATTTTCAATCAGTTTTAGTGCAATATATCACTTCATTAGTGCAATATTTATAAATATTTGACTACATATTTGTTTACTTTTGTACTATAGGTTTAATATTTGTGTTGTACGTAATATTGTTTGTGTTTGTTGTATAATATTTCCCGCACAAAGGGAAGCATTTCCTAATTTCGTTGTACATGAGTATAATGAAAATAAAGATTTTCTATTCTATTCTATTCTATTCTATTCTATTCTATTCTTAATTTCGTTGTACTTGAGTATAATGACAATAAAGGCTTTCTATTCTATTCTATTCTATTCTATACACATGTACAACGAAATTAGGAATAGAATAGAATAGAAAGCCTTTATTGTCATTATACTCACGTACAACAAAATTAGGAATGGAATAGAATAGAATAGAAAGCCTTTATTGTCATTATACTCACGTACAACAAAATTAGGAATGGAATAGAATAGAATAGAAAGCCTTTATTTTCATTATATTCACGTACAACGAAATTAGGAATAATGAAAATAAAGGCTTTCTATTCTATTCCATTCCTAATTTTGTTGTACGTGAGTATAATGACAATAAAGGCTTTCTATTCTATTCTATTCCTAATTTCGTTGTACGTGAGTATAATGAAAATAAAGGCTTTCTATTCTATTCCAGTTTATTCTATTCCATTCCATTCCATTCTATTCCTAATTTCGTTGTATGTGATTATAATGAAAATAAAGGCTTTCTATTCTATTTCAGTCTATTCTATTCCTAATTTCGTTGTACGTGAGTATAATGACAATAAAGGCTTTCTATTCTATTCCATTCCATTCCTAATTTTGATGTTCGTGAGTATGACAATAAAGGCTTTCTATTCTATTCTATTCTATTCCATTCCATTGCTAATTTTGTTGAGTATAATGAAAATAAAGGGATTCTATTCTGTTCTGTTCTGTTCCATTCTATTCTATTCTATTCCATTCCATTCCTAATTTCATTGTACATGAGTATAATTAAAATAAAGCCATTCTGTTCTATTCTATTCTATTCCATTCCATTCCTAATTTTGTTGTACGTGAGTAAAATTACAATATATAGGCATTCTATTCTATTCCATTCCATTCCATTCCTAATTTCGTTGTACGTGAGTATAATGACAATAAAGGCTTTCTATTCTATTCTTTATTTTTTTCTTCTTCAGTATGCATTACTGTTGCTGTCATATTAACACTTAAGTAGCATTATTTTACCAGCTTCAGAACACAGCACTCACATGATGGTTCAGATCCCCATGACTTCCTCGTACGCTCCTCACCTCTGAGGTGTCATGTAAGCTCATATCAGCTGTTTACTTGTCAATGTCCGAACACACAGGAACAGTTTGTTCCTTTTGACCATCTGTATCTGAAAAACGCTGAATGACGGTGTTCATGAGTGTGTACATGCTCTTTATGATGTACTGGGTTAGAGGTAATGAGAATGTCTGTTCCAACTAGAGGTCAGTTGGAGGCCATTACAGAGCAGCTTATGCTGGTGGTGTCATGATGCTTTAGTGAAACTCATTCTGAAGAAATTTAACTGTGCAGTAAGCCATTATTGGTAAGCACTGTTGATACTTGAAATCACCAAAACAAGCACACCCTTTCCCAAAAGGATCACACCATTATTCTGATGCCTCCTCACCCACTTTCACGTACACGCTATGCAACACAGGCAACGACTATGGTGGAATCTGCTGTGCCTGCCGCCCGAGGGTATGATGTCATCAATAAGTGAAAGCAATTTGTGTCTATGATGATTCAGGTCGAATGTCTAGTTTTTACTTATCTCCTCTACTTCTTCGAAGGCTCCCTACATAACACATTAGTCCAAATAACTAATATATTACAAATGTGACAAGATTAAGGGGTTATAGGGGTTAAAGAAAAAGCATATATTAGGAGTATTACTCAGTCTGAACCACTTTTCAAAAATCGCTTACTGCACCTTTAAGATAGAAGATTTGATTTGTAGTGTCTGTCTGTCTATCTGTCATTCTATAAACCTTTTTATTATTTTTTCAAAACTTTTAAACAAGGTTTAATCTATCTAACTGTCTGTCTTAAAGTGTTGAATTTAGATGATTTATGTACATTTGATTCACATGAATCAATTAATTTAAAAAAAATCTGTTTTTCTGTCTGTCTGTCTATCTGTCTGTCTTCTCCTTTCTCCTAGAACCGCTGCAGTTGTCTTAAAGCGTTTGTTCTCTGTACATGTAATCCAATTTTAATGACAATGCGAGAGAGGAGGAGGACCCCTGCTGCTGTTATGTAATCCTGTTCAGCATGCATCTTTTTGCGCCAGCATCTTTCTGTCACCTTCTAACAAATGATGGAGTCCCTTTGTCACTCTTGCTCTCTTTATTTGTCCCTTTTTTATTTGTTTTTCTTTTATAAAGGCTGTATATGATAGCCCCTCTTTAACAATACAGTTAATTAGCAAAGCAGCAGCTGCCTTACCTAATAAGACATACTTTACATATATACACACAAACGTGGGGCCAATATGTGGGCATGGCATGCTTTCATCTGCATGTGAATGTGTCTGTGTGCTCACACACAGAGCTTTGTCTGTCGTGAGTGGATCGGGAATGATCTGTTTCTAAGCAACAGTCGCATCTGTAGAGTTTTGGTTCCTCTGCCCCACTTTGTACCACTGCAACCTCTCCAGCAGATTCATATTGTTTCCAGATCTCTCTGCACTAACACTTAAAACATTATTACATTTTAATGAAGTTTAAAACGGTGCTTGTTACTTCATTAGCGGGTTTGGAATCAAATACTTCTATACCCGACAGATGGCTAATTTTACAGGTTTAACAGTAGACTTGAGCTGAAGTTAGTCAATGCTGTTTGTTTGTTACTAGCTCAAGTGTCATATCACAGCTGCAAAAAGATTTAGACTCCATCATAAAGCAGGTGTCATGAATGTGTCAGTACAATGCGTGATTTTTTTCCCCCAAACCAGTTAAAGGGTTAGTTCACACAAAAATTACTCACCCTCATGTCGTTCCAAACCTGTTAGACCTTCGATTAAAGACATTTTTGATGAAATCCGAGAGCTCTCTTGCCTCTCCATAGATAGCAATTCAAGCAATTTAATTAACACTTTCAAGGCCCAGAAAGGTAGTAAAAACATTGCTAAAATCGTCCATGTGACTCCAGTGGTTCAACCTTAATTTTATGAAGTGACGAGAATAGCTTTTGTGCTCAAAAACAAACAAAAATAATGACTTTATTCAACAATTTCATTCTAGCATGTGTCAGTCTTTTCTTGTTTACATACTCTGACCAAAGGGATTTGAATGTACTGTAACATTGCAATTATGACTTCCCAGCTCATAAATATGAACTACCCAGGGAGATTTGAACACACCAAAACGCCAGAACCAGTGTCATACCCAGGGTCATTGCTTGAAATAATGGGGTCCAGGGCAACATTGTTTGGGTAAAGCCCCCCAAAAATATTTAGAAAATAAATGTATTTTTTCAAACCATTTTTTAAAATATAGATTTTACATTTTATAAATGTAACTTTTTAAAACACGTTCTGCTTCCTTGATGTCTCTTTGACCTCCCTCGGGTAATGGATCCATCCTGCTGTGTGAAATGTGTTTACCATTTGTGGTTGAATTAAAATGCTGGATATTCATGACAGTCAGCTCAAATAGATGTGCTGACTCAGTAAGTCATTCTGCTGAGATGTCAGGTGCAGAGGTCATTGGCTTTGACCTTTGTCCAGTTTTCAGTCACAAAAGCAAATAACTGGATTTCGATAGAAGTAGAGAGGAATCTGGATCAGACAGAAAACGTTTGAACCACAGGACTAGCTCTCAACTACTGTGTGACTCAAACAGGCTGCTGGTGTCATGCCAAATCCAAGTACCCATTAAAAATTGAACCCTCTTGAACCTCTAAACAAGAGGGATGATGGGCGGTTATGATATTCTGTTTGTCTTTTTTATTAGAAATCCTGAAATGGATTCTTCTTAAAGGGTACATAACACACACAGTTTCTGCCAATCTCATGTTAATCTTGAGTATAGAGTAGTACTGCATCCTTTATATCTCTGAAGAGTCTTTAGTTTTATCAGATTTATAAAAGACAGATATGCTCTACCAATTCTTTCCGAAAACACCCGAGCTCGTGCAATGGGTGGAGCTAAAGAGTCATGAGCACACACACACATGCACAATACATCATGGCATTATCCCTGGATACCTTTCGATCCACTATACGTTCATGTTGTTTACATTTATATGCACTTAGGTGCCGATTACCAACAAAACACAGACATTTGATGCAGTTTAACTCACCGCCTGCAGTTTCGACTCATGACCGGGAACAAACAAACACACTTGCAGAACTCCGTTGCTGCTCCGGGAAAACAAACTGCATCCACTGTTTCCTTAACGCTGGGTTATTTGGGAAGCTAAACAAGGTTATCTTTCCCTCACAACCAAAAACACACTTCTTTAATGACATTGTTGATTTTGTGGTCTAAAAACAAAATGACAGCGCTGCCGACGGCTCCCGTAACCCGAACGAAGCTCGTTGATGGGCGTGCTCTTGCTCTCGCTCTGCTAGTAAACACAGAAACAAATCAAATGAATATAAAAATATATATTATATTATTATTATAATTATTATTATTGTTATAATATTTTATTATTTATTTTTCATTAATATTTTACATATCGTTTACATACCCCTTCCAGAATATGCAAGATGTTAATAATTTTTACAAAACAAGAGTCATCATAATAATAGCATTTTCTTGTAAATGTTTTGAACAAGATGATACTGTGTAATTATTTATTTTTTTGCTTAAAGATCTTTTTTTTTTAGTACTGCCCTACAGAAGCTACATAAGATATTTTCATGTTTCCCAGATGACAAAATACAAATCATTCAACTCAAAGTTTACATCCCCTCTTAATGCATGTGAACTTTAACCAATCTTCACATAAACCCGTTATAATAAATGTCACATGTTGCTGCTGTGCCTTTAATATAGTGTGTTGTATATTATATATAGAGATGTTTCTGTCTCTGTCAATATCAGCCCTCTCTGAATGAATAAGATGTCAGTTAATTTTTTCCACACTAAGTTTATTTTGTGCATTAATTTTCATAATAAGTAAGAAAATTACTAGTTAAAACATTTGTTTCAATATTTTCATGTTAGGATAGATCCTTTCAATATGTAACATTAGTATTGCAAGTATTTACACTTATTTTTGCTCTTACTGTAACGCTAACCAAAGGACGAAAAAAAGATGCTGCGTTAATCGTTAAATATTTTTAATGTGTTGAACTGAAAATATTTGTTGCAGAAATTAAAGCGTTATTTTTGACAGCCCTAATTCTATTCTATTATACCACTCTTTCCGCATTGCAGTACTGTTATGATAATATTTATGTAATCAGCTATCAGCATTTTGACCTGGCATTACAAACTCCTGTTCCTTGAGGTCCCGAGGGGTGAACAGGCTCTTGAATTTGGCATGACACACACACTAACACCAATCACCAGGGGGGTTTGACTTTGCTAGATAAATGTACAAAAAGCCATGAGGGGTCTGATTTTTCTGGACTATGTGTTTTAACTTTTTATAATTCAGCAAAGCAGATTTTCACTGACTTTGCAGAGGATTTGGGGTTTAGACCACAAACATATCCTCTAAGTTTTGGAGTGATACTTTATGGAGTTTGGGCTTCATCTCTTGTGGGTGTACAGTGAAGTGTGTGTGGGGTGTTAGACAGCAGAGTGTTCTTGTGGTAGATTTGATGTCTGTTGAGTTCAGAATAAAAGTAACTCTGTTGCTTTCCTGTGGGAGTTCAGAGGCTGCCAGAGTCCTCTGCCCTTTTCAAAAAGACAAGCAGAGGCACAGAGTAAAAACACCCTCCTTCCCCCTCTCGCCCACACATAGGTATCTTGTCTTATACCCTGTCTTCTTGACATTCTACTTTGAAATCCAACAGATGGACAGAGATGTGCCTTTCAATTCTAAATCCTCTGCAATTCTTCTGCATACATGCAACAGGATAATCAACACTAGAACCTACTCTTACTTGCTTTAGCGTATGAGTAAGTTTGAACGGTCTGTTGCTCTATCACGTCATCCTCTGCTCACCTTTAGCTCCAGTCAGCTCAGGCTTGTTTTGTTTATTTAATGTTTGCAGAGCAGGAAGGTGTTTGGCAGCTCTGACCCCACACTAGCTTTATGTAGTTTACAGACACACCCACTAATTAGGGAGTTCATTTTTAACAAATGAACACAAATGAAAGCATGCTGGTACTGCAGTAATCGGTGTCCATCGACTCTCTTTCTATTGCAGTGTATGTGATTTCTTTGCATGACAATAACTGTACATGTGTGTAGTGTAAAATAGGAGTAAATTAGAAGTTTTAAACTTTAGCTCTCTCCCATTCACTTATACACAGAGATAACTTGGGGAAATATTAACTAAATCAAATCCTTTTTGTATGGAAGACTTCCAGAGACTGATTTAAGATCATGATTAAACATATCAAGAAAATATTGTCTTGTTCTTCTCCTTTCATCTGTAGCCCCTCAGTCCCAGCTGAGCTAGTTGAGCCTTAAAGGTTCAGTGTGTAGTATTTATGAGGATCTATTGACAGAAATGCAATATAATATATATAACTATGTTTTCAGTGGAGTATAAAGACCTTACATAATGTACCGTTATGTTTTTATTACCTTAGAATGAGCCATTTCTATCTCCATTTTGCGCTGTCATGTTTCTACAGTAGCCCTAAACGGACAAACTTCTCTACAGAGCGCTAGTCACTCACTGCTCTATCCGACGACAATATTTTTGTCCTGTGTCGGCCCCCGTAGCTTCTCTATGTGCTTCGAAAGGAAGGGGGGGATGCAATACACAACCTCACCGCTTGATACCGCTAAAAATCACACACTGCACCTTTAACTAAAACTGTAAACTTTGCAGTAAACTAGGTAGAATGGATACTAAAGCTGTAAAGAAGACATTAGTGTTAAGGTTTAGCTCTAAAATTATAGAGCTCAATTCCAAAAAAGCGCTGATGGGAGTGGAAAGTTCTGCGCGTGACGACGCACAAATTAAAAACAGATGCAGCCGGATCATTTCTATAATTTCCAACTACCAGTTAGCGTCTGGTTTAAGATGCAGTAAATAATGGCGTGAACACCAGTCAATTTCCTAGTGCAAACCTTAGTAAATCACCTTGCATGATTCATTTAAATACTCTCCTCCCATAAATTTTGCATCTAAAAGGGAAGCTCCTACAAATGCATATGCAATAAGGTCAGCCGCAAAAATAACGCCTTTTCAGCACTGCGTGTCTTTAAATACTGACGGTAGTTTTTTAACACCAAAAAAGGCACAAGCTGTTAGTAAATTTGGCCCTAAAATGGTAAACAAGCCAGTAGAGTTGAGGTTTTAGCACTAAAATTGTTAACTTGTAAATTAACATATCAGCTTCTTGCTTCTTAACTTCAAATTATACTGTAAACAAGCCGTTTTATGAGTGAAATATGAAATTTTACAGTAAACTTGCGACAAAGGGCACTAAAATGGTAAACAAGCCAGGTTTTAGCAACAAAATTGTAAACTTATTGTGAACTAGCATATAAACTTCTTAAAATTATACTGCAAACAAGCCAAAATATTTGTTTTAAAACTGAAATATGAAGTTTAACAGTAAACTTGCAAGGAAGGGTACTAAAACTGTAAAAAAAAAGTGAAGTTTTAGCACTAAAATAGTCAAAAGGGTCAATGTTTGAAGACTAAAACTGATGATAATAATAATGAGGTTTTAACATTTTAAGTAGTAAATTCCACTGTGGGAAAAAAACAAATTGTATTAAAAATAAATCTTTATGATGAGCTCAATTTGGCACAGACACAAACATAGGCTGATAGCCTGTTGGCTGTGGGTCATTTACTCTCATCTGTGCTTTCTGTGATTACTAATAACTTCTGTTGTAAGGTCACGGTCAAGAAAAATCATGATCCCATGTGTGCTAGTCAAAGTGCAGAGGTCAACACTGAATGTTAGGGTCAGTGTTATTGATTCAGTGTGTGCACTAGCTTCACACCTAGAAGATTTATTAAATCAGTAACTCTTTTCAAGGTCAGCTGAAACAGCAGAAATAGTTGTCTCTCGCTTATTTCACTATCTTTAACTGTCTTATTTCTTGTGTGTCACATACACGTAAAGAAAGAACCAGAAAAGACTGTGTGTGTGGTTTATGAATTCTGAGCCAGGAGAAGGCATTAAGAATGAGATTAAGTTGAGATCTTGTATGTGTGTATGTGTGTCTGGGGCAGAGATGAAGCATTACATCATCATATCAGGTCAAGAGAGATGCTGTACTGAGTGACACGCAGACCAGCTGCTCTCTCTCCCTCTTTCTCTCGCTACATGAGTGTTATGTTCAAAAATCCTTGTAAACTTTTCAGTATTTAAATGGTATTTGTCTGTTGATGTCATAGTAATTGTCTCTATCCTGGTACAGTTGGTATTTGACATGATGTAATTTTCACAATCGCTAACCCTAAGTATTGTACTCTTGCTAACCCTACCATTTGCTACAGAAATTATTGATACTTTAAGTCGAGGATACTTGAGGAAAAGAAGTAAAGGTGTTGCTTTTGTTAGTGATCAGACATATACGTTTTGCCTGGCTTATTAATAAACAAGTGAAAAATCTTCTGGTTTTATTCTGAGCCATAATTGTTTTGTTTTTCTTATATAAATATATAAGCTACGTTAAATATTTGTTCTTTATTTGTAATATTTAAGAGGGAGTGTTTAATTTAATAATGCTATTTTTGTTCAATTTTAGAAATTAAATATATATATGATATATTTTTATATATGAATTATTTTTGTATTTATTAATAACATATTGTAATGTTATATATGTTAGATATGATGTATTTCAATATAGTTTAAAGTATTATTTATATTATTATATTTATTTTCATATTTATATATACTGTATGTATATATATGTATATATATATATATATCATATCTCAGCTGTGAATTCTTTGGGTAAAATAAACTTGTGCAGAGTGAGCATTCTGTTACATAAGCAGCATCGCAGCCATTGTCAGAGCAGAGAGGATTCTGGGAGAGCCCCTCTGGCAGGACACGTCCATACTGAATTTAGAACCACATACTAGTATACTACTCGTACTACATTTTACCAAATATTTCTATGTCAGAAATAGTAAGAGTAGTATGCTAGAATGCAGTTCCAAATTCAGCAACAGTCTCGCTAACAACAAAGCTCTTACTGTGTGCAAGGGCTTATGGGAAATACAGATATATTGACTAGTCAGGGAACACAGCAGTGGTACAGATAGAGGGGAGAGAGATTTGTCAAAATTTATTTGTGAAATGACAAAGTTGGCATAAATGTTCATGCAAACTTCCTCAAAATAAGGTCACAATGAAGTTAAAGATTTCTGAAGTGTCCTCTACACCTTCTTTTCATCCTTCCATCCCTCTATCTTTCTCTCACTCTGTGTACAGATTGTGGTGAGTAAGCTCTTTAATCTCTCTGTCCTGCTCTCATTTTCTCCTGCCGTGAGTCGACTGCTAACATCCCCTCCAGCTAAACTGTGTGTGTGTGTGTGTGTGTGTTTGGAAAAGCTTCTTGAGTCTCATCAGGAATTCACCTAGAGTTATCTCTGCACCAAACACACACTTTCTCTCAACACTCACAAAGATGATTCATATCACTTTACACAACTGGGGACATCCTCTCCCTTACAAACACTCACACACACACATACTATGCGGCGATCCCCACTCTAGAGAAAGAGATATTAACACGCACTTGAGAATACACGTAAAGACTCCCTTGTGTTCTTGTGAAAGCTAGTATGTGAGAAGTTGGGATGAGTGTGTGTGTGTGTGTGTGTGTGTGTGAGCACAGACTGCAGCCTGGCAGGAGGGTGATTGGAAATGTCGCCTTGGCTGCTACACCTCTTTGTTCCCTTTTTCTTTGGGTGAGTTGTCCTGCTCACTTTATTTTGGGTCATTTTTGTATTACCTTGATAATATAGCACAGAAATGCATGTTTATAGGTCTTTAGATTGTTGTAGCGCTTTGTAAAACAAACACATTTGTAAATATGTTTTTGGGATCATGTGATCCTACGTAACATGTTAAATGACCTCAGATTTCAAATGCACCACCCAGGTTCACATGATCAAATGCAATTTATTCTAAAATAACATTGCAATCTAAATACATAGACATTAATATGGAGTTGGTCCCCTCTTTGTGACTGTAATAGCTTCCACTCTTCTGGAATGGCTTTCCCCAAGATTTTGGAGTGTTTCTATGGGAATTTTCCTCCATTCATCCAGTAGAGCATTTGTGAGGTCAGGCTCTAATGTTGGACGAGAAGGCACGCAATCTCCGTTCCAGTTCATCCCAAAGGTGTTTGATGGGGTTGAGGTCAGGACTCTGTGCGGGCCAGTTACGTTCTTCCACACCAAACTCATCTAACGATGTCTTTTGTACACTGGTGCATAGTCATGCTGGAATAGAAAAGGGCCTTCCCCAAACTGTTCTCACAAAGTTGGAAGCATAGCATTGTCCAAAATGTCTTTGTATGCTGAAGCATTAGGATTTCCCTTCACTGGAAGTAAGAAAAACAGCCCCACATCATAATCCCCCCTCCACCAAACTTTATACCTGGCACAATGCAGTCAGGCAAGTACCGTTTTCCTGGCATCTGCCAAACCCAGACTCGCCCACCCAGAGAAGTGTGATTTGTCACTCTATACAGAACACATTTCCATCGCTCCAGAGTCTAGTGGCGGTGTTCTTTACACCACTCCATCCAAAGCTTGGCATTAGCATACTTGGTGATGTGAGTTTTGCATGCAGCTGCTCGGCCATGGAAACCCATTCCATGAAGCTCCCGCCGCACAGTTTTTGTGTTGATATTAATGTCACTCAGTGACCCTGCTCTGTGACTTCACGTGGTCTTCCGCCTTATGGCTGCTGTTTTTAAACACTTCGAGTTTCCAATAATGCCACTTACAGTTGACCATGGAATATTTAGCTGGTATGAATTTTCACAAACAGATGTGGCATCCTATCACAATAGCACACTTGAATTCATTGAGCTCTTCAGAACGACCCTTTTTTTAAACGGATGCTTGTAAATGCAGACTGCATGGCTAGGTACTTGATTTTATACACATGTGGCAATGGGTCTGATTGAAACTCCTGTCAATAATGAATTAACTCCTGTCAATAATTCAATAATTAATTCAATAATTAAGAGGTGTTGCCTAATGCATCTTTGTTGAATAAAAGTATTTATTTTATATAGTATATGTATTAATTTACTTATTTGTTGCATTAATGTGTGTATAAAGACAACAATATTAATAATATATAGGCCTACATGCTTTCATATACACTACCAGTCAAATGTTTGGACACACTTTCCCATCAAAGAGAATGGGAGAACTTTTGACTGGTAGTGTACATTGTATATGGTTATTGGTATGTTTTTGTATTAATGCAGAGAGAGAGACAGCAAGTTTGTCCTTAGTCTGTGAAAAGATGCACTCTGAATCAACATACAAAACTGCCAGATGTTCCATATGTAATCATTGACTTAACATGCTCATTGTTTCTGCTTAAATGAATACATTATGTTAGCTAATTGCATGATTTGTATTATCTTAGAACTGTACATTTCTGCAGTATGGACATTACTTTGGCACAGTCGCCTCTGACAACAGATTACTCTAAATTGTAATGTAGAAACATGCATTTTCTGTAAAGCTCCTTTAAAATATTTATTGTGAAAAGCGCTATTGAAATAAATGTGAGTGTGAATGAACTGCAGCTTTGATCTCTGATCTCTGTCTCAATGATTTAAAACATTTCACACTGAAAGCTGCATTGATTATCTTGTTGTCGAAAAATATCACTCATGCATTGGTGTCTGTGTAACAGTAAAAGTTACATCTGAGTTCATTAGAGATGAGTTTAGTATGGTTGAATGGTACATTAGAGAATATTTCAGAGAGGGTGTGACAGACGATGTCCGTGTCTCTGTGTGTGACTGAAATAAACCGACATATCACTGCTTGTAGTGGAAAGAACATGTTTATAGCCGTAAACACAGTGAAACATGTGCTCGCCGCTTCTCTCGTCCTACACGTTTGCACTCTCGTGACCTAATTACGGCACTGCTGATGATGGTAATTTTTCCCCTCTCTGTTCCTGTGTGTTCTTGTGTATCTGCTATTCCCAGCATGCTTTGGGAAGCTGGTAAACAAAGCCCTGTGGGAGTCGGTCTGCTGCACTCTATCTCACATCACCAAGGCAACAGAGCCGCTCCCTCCGTGAAGCTGACATTTCCGGGAACTATATGAGAGTGAGCGTGCGTGCGGGAGTGTCTTTATGGGTTTAACATCAAGGCGAATGTTAAGAATGCATAGAGAAAAACGTGTGGAGGTTTACCAGGAAAGAACATGCATGTTCAGAACACAAATATCAGAAGCAGTCACAAATTCGCAGGGAAGTGATGTTAATTTATCTTAGAAATGTTTGTCCTCTCATTTAGATGCTGATCTGTATCTCTTCATGCATTTCTTTCTCAAACCTGCAGATGAACTGTTTTGTCTTCAATAGTTTTTTGTGCAGTGCAGGTATCTAGAATTGTGGTTCTCAATTGGTTTTGCTTCAGGATTTACATTTACATTGGACATATAGTGGCAATCCAACATGATACTATTATTGTTTATCATACAAAAATAAACCAAAATCATGCATTCAAATTACCATTAACTGCGGAGTCTCAGCTATATGTAAAATTATTAGGCTTAATTTTAAAATTGAAGTGTCATGATTCCAAATATATCGTTCCTGTGTGCTGTTTTTGTTATAGTTGTGGTTAGACTTCCCGTCCCTCCATTTGCAGCTACCACTTTGACGCTTCAAAAAGATCATAAAACTAATCCATATGAATAGAGCAGTTTAGTCAAAATTTTCTGAATGGACACGAATGCTTTATATGATGAACGGATTGAATTTAGGCATTTATTCACATTTAAACATTGATCAGCAAACATAAACAGAAGCTCAACGGAACCTGCTTGACTTGCAAGAACAAACCACTTGCGGAAATTCGAAACGTGCTGCATAACACACGAGAATGAACCTCATTGGTACTTGTGGAAGCTCAAACATGCTGCATAACACAAGAATGAACCTCATTGGTTCTAGCTGAAGCTCAACCGTGCTGCGTAACATGAGAATGAACCTCATTGGTTCTTGCTGAAGCTCAAACGTGCTGGTGTAACATAATAATGAACCTCATTGGTTCTAGCTGAAGCTCAAACGTGCTGCGTAACACGAGAATGAACCTCATTGGTTCTTGCTGAAGCTCAAATGTGCTGCGTAACATGAGAACGAATCTCATTGGTTCTTGCTGAAGCTCAAACGTGCTGCGTAACACGAGAATGAACCTTACTGGCTTTAGCTGAAGCTCAACCGTGCTGCGTAACACGAGAATGAACCTCATTGGTTCTAGCTGAACTCAACCGTGCTGCGTAACACGAGAATGAACCTCATTGGTTCTTGCTGAAGCTCAAACGTGCTGTGTAACATGAGAATGAATCTCATTGGTTCTAGCTGAAGCTCAAACGTGCTGTGTAACATGAGAATGAATCTCATTGGTTCTAGCTGAAGCTCAACCGTGCTGCGTAACATGAGAATGAACCTCATTGGTTCTTGCTGAAGCTCAAACGTGCTGGTGTAACATAATAATGAACCTCATTGGTTCTAGCTGAAGCTCAAACGTGCTGCGTAACACGAGAATGAACCTCATTGGTTCTTGCTGAAGCTCAAATGTGCTGCGTAACATGAGAACGAATCTCATTGGTTCTTGCTGAAGCTCAAACGTGCTGCGTAACACGAGAATGAACCTTACTGGCTTTAGCTGAAGCTCAACCGTGCTGCGTAACACGAGAATGAACCTCATTGGTTCTAGCTGAACTCAACCGTGCTGCGTAACACGAGAATGAACCTCATTGGTTCTTGCTGAAGCTCAAACGTGCTGTGTAACATGAGAATGAATCTCATTGGTTCTAGCTGAAGCTCAAACGTGCTGTGTAACATGAGAATGAATCTCATTGGTTCTAGCTGAAGCTCAAACGTGCTGCGTAACACGAGAATGAACCTCATTGGTTCTTGCAGAAGCTCAAATGTGCTGCGTAACGCGAGAATGAACCTCATTGGTTCTTGCTGAAGCTCAAACGTGCTGCGTAACATGAGAATGAATCTCATTGGTTCTTGCTGAAGCTCAAACGTGCTGCGTAACATGAGAATGAATCTCATTGGTTCTAGCTGAATGTGCGAAGACCATCTCCAACTTCAAAATCATCCGACATAGTTGTTTTACCTAACGGGCGTTTGTAAACACAGGGGTGGTACTTCTGCCTATGGAGAAAAATCCTGGAATGTTTTCCTTAAAGGAAAAAAATAGGCTCATTTTCCAACTCCCCTAGAGTTAAACAGTTGAGTTTTACCTTTTTCGAATCCTTTCAGCCGATCTCCGGATCTGGCGGTAGAACTTTTAGCATAGCTTAGCATAGATCATTGAATCTGATTAGACCGTTTGCATCTCGCTCAAAAATGACCAAAGACTTTCGATATTTTTCCTATTTAAAACTTGACTCTTCTGTAGTTACTTCGTATACTAAGACCGACGGAAAATGAAAAGTTGCATTTTTCTAGACCGATATGGCTAGGAACTATACTCTCATTCCTGCATAAACTTTGCTGCCTTACCATGGGTGCAGTGGCGCAATGATATTACGCAGCGCCTGAAAATAGCCCCCAGCACGCTCCCTGTGCAAGCAGGTTATCACGTTGGTTATGTTGACGGAAGCCTATTTCAGGCGCTGCGTAATATCATTGCACCGCTGCACCCATGGTATGGCAACAAAGTTCCTGGATTATTACTTCATTTCTTTTTGACTGAAGAAAGAAAGACATGAACATCTTGGATGAGATGGGCTGAGTAAAATATCAGAAAATTTTTATTTTAAAGTGAACTAATGCTTTAATGACAGAATTTTCATTTTTGGGTGAATTACTCCTTTAACTATCCATTGATAAGATTGTCAGTAGATTCCTCTTTTAATAATCGGCCAATTAATAATTGTCAAGTCATTTCAAAATAATGGCCCAGAAAAGTTTAGCTTACATCACTGTATTATTTTGAGAGGCCTAGTTATGTCTTTATTCTGCTGGTGTTGCGTAATACATTGAAATGTCATGCTCCACTTGGTATGACATCATGGTGCTAAATCATTAACACTATTACTGCAGCATTGGGGCATTATGGGAAATCATGGATGAGCCACTTTCATCGTCTCAAGGATAAAATCTTCAACTGATCCTCAGTTACAGTATGGATGAGACTGGTTGGTTTCATGATCTATTCAACATATTCCAATTTTAAACATTCAGTTTCTGAAAGAGAAAGAAAGTTTTGTGAAATTGCATCCTGACTGGTGAAAGAGTTCATACAGTGAATCCTGGAAATTCCTTTCTATTCCAGAGACATACTGCGTAGAGATCTGTGCATGGGACGTTCTTGAGTCTCCGGGTCTTGTGATGTTTTTTCGACACGTCTCGTGACTGTCTGAGATGTGGAATAATTTTATCGGTCTCCCTATGTGGAGAAGGAGAGAGAGCAGGGAATGACGGAATGCTACACGTGATATGCTAGACTAACTTTAGCGTTCTGTCCTGTTAGTGTCTCCGCTCTGGAAATTCACAGAACGGAAGCTCTGAAGAGGGGGATCCAGGCCCATGCAGCAGTAGAAAAGGTCAGGGGCCATGTGTAGCTGATGATGTCATGGAGAGAGCGGAAACAAGGACTGTTTATGAGTGGAGGGCAGTGGTTGACAGCTCAGGAAAAGCTCTCTCTCTCTCTCTCTCTCTCTCTCTCACTCACTGTGTTTATCTCTCTTCTCTTTTCTTTCCTTCTGCACACATTTACACTGTTGCAGTGACCTTATAAACCATCAACACCCATGAGGCAGGGTATATACTGTATTAATATCATCATAAACAACACACAAATGTCTGTCTCATATTCAAGCTTTTTGGCAAGCCATAATCATGTAAAAATATATTTAAGTGTGTAGTTTCTGTCTTTTGTAGTGGCACGAAACCGAATTGGAGAAATAACGGCTGTTTAGAAAACCTTGCCCGCCATTGATCAAAAATGTGTCTAAAACCCATGCCATTGGTTGAGTTAGTTATGTCCACATTATTCAGTATTGTTATTGCTATTGTTAACTAAAAGTATTAAAAATTATTTTGAATCAAAGCTGAAATAAAATATAAGTATTAGATGTAAAACTAAGTTTAATTTGAAGTAATAAAAATACTAAAGTTAAAACAAATAAAAATATTTTAAAAACAAATTATTAACAAAAGTACTTAAACTAATATTAAAACAAAAACTGAAAATAAAAATAAAAAGCTTATTCAAAATATTATTAAATACTATAATAGTTATAAATTATTCTGAACTTCCTCCTTTGCATAGCTTTGAAAATCTCTGTCAGGTTGTTTAATTTATTTAGGTTTATAGTAGTGATAAAATCTATAAATGAAGAGTTTTACTGTAGTGGACTTGTTGGGTTTTCATATGCTATTTTATTTTTTACTGGCACAAACTGGCACACTTGCACAGAATGGTTTTGTAATGAGATCTGGGAGAAGAGTGGCAGCATGAGTGAGATAAATGCTCTTTAAAGAGCTATAAATCGAATTTGAGGCGTTATGGTTTAAACGTACAGTTAAGTTCCTCCAGGGAAACGCCTTTTGTCCTGCTAAGATGACACCATGCAAGCTTCCAGATAACACTGAATATGCACCAACTTTCCTGTGAAAAATTACTTCATGACTTTATCTTTACATTCAGTGTTAAGTGAGAAGAGAGAAGTGTTGACTACAGACTGAGAAAATGCCTTTGATTAAACACCCTCTGTAAGATTGCTCGTTAAGCACACTTTAATTAGACTAACGAAGAAGGCGATAATTAAAGTTGCTCTCGCCTCAGGAGCTGAGACGTCCAACCCCCGTGCCACAACAGGAAGTCACAACATGTGACTTCCTGTCACTTGCACCTCTGGTTATATTGGTGATTTTGAATCATCTGACAACTTTTTATCCAAAAAGTCACACAGATGGCACATTTTAATGTTAGAATGTTTTGATTATGAGAAAGTATATCACTTTCATGCTGCTTTACGACTTTTTGGCCCCGTTCTAAGCTAACTTGGGGTCGCTTTTGCTTTGTTTTTGCAATGTCTTGCTTTTAAAACATTTAAAATGTATCGCTTTCTGTTCCATTCTGTTGCACTCTATCAACTGTTTTTGAATGCAAGAATACAGTAAGTTGAGAGTGACAGCCACATTTTTTTGGGAGAGCGACTACTATATTATCACTCCATGTCTGTACAAAGTCGTCATGGGGATGGGGAAACATTGTGGTATCCATTGCAACGCAGCAAGCAACATGTTTGGAAACACTTTGGTTTAAGCTCATTTTGACAATATTAGCAAAGCGAACATATTTTGCTTCTAAAACTGCTTTTAAACATTATCTGGACCGTGTGATGCATTTGATAAAAAAAATCAAAAGAACAGCTTTTATTTTTTCACATTTTTTTTTATTAGAAATAAAAGATTCTTTTTTAACATTATAGATTTCTTTACTGACCACTTTAATGCATCTTTGCTGAATAAAAGTATTAATTTATTTAAAGGAGACCTATTATGCCTCTCTTTACAAGATGAAACATAAGTATCAGGTGTCCCCAGAATGTGACTTTGAAGTTTCAGCTCAAAATACCCCACAGATCATTTACACCATGCCCATTTTTGTGTGGAAGCAAAAAAACGCTGTTTTTGTGTGTGTATCTTTAAATGCAAAAGAGCTGCTGCTCCACGTCCCTTTTCCAGAGGTGGGCTGTGCCTTTAAAGCTTTTAAAGCTGTCTTGGATACTCCAGCAACAACAAAACAGGAGAAACAGCATGGGGCCGTTTATAGAGGATGTGTTTTTGCGTTCCACTGTTCTGCCTTTCCATTATTTTCCATGTAAATGTGCTAGCCCAACCTTGCATTTTTTTGTCTCCCATTCGGGGCCATTAACATGTTTTTTTAGTTCCTTTAATTTGAGTGCTGCGTGAGACTACCGCGTTTACATAGAAAAGCAATTAAAAAGTAGCGCAGTGGAATGGAAAAAATGCGTTCTGTGATCATTGATACAGCCAACAACAGAACATTTAGATGTTTATCACGTAACTGAGACATTCTTGTGTTTCCACTAGCTGCTCTTGCAGGGAGATAAACATGGCATACTGTGTACAGGGCAGATTCCATCACCAGTCATGGGCGGGGCCTGTTACATATCACAAAGTATAGAAAACGGGCACGAGTCATTTTGAAACGCTGTTTATGATAGATGAGGACTATAAAAAAAGGAGTGGATGGATTTTTACCATTATAGGGTGGTTGTGTAGACACTGCCGACACATTTATGTTCAATCACCATGTAAAAGTGAATTTTGTATAATAGGCCCCCTTTAGCACACTTTTGAATGGATACCCATCAGTGAACCATGTAAATAAGAGTGTGAAATCTTTAAAGTTTGTTTTTGATATCAAAACCCAAACAGACACGCACATTGAATAAGCTGACTGTAAAGGTCTTTATATGCAGTGAAATCCATAGTTTGTCTCCCGTTCATCAAACCTTTTTTATTAATAGAACCCTCAAACTGTTTTTCACTTTCTCTTTCTTTTTCTCTCTCTCTCTTTCTCAGGTTGTGGTAACAGTGCTCTGAGCTATGATATGTACCAGGCCGGCTACACTTCCATCACTAATGTGGATTACTCCAGCGTTTGTGTGGAGAGCATGGCGGAGAGACACAAGGACTGTGCTCAGCTCAGCTGGTTGTGCATGGACGCCCGTCGACTGGCCTTCCCTGATGGTGGGTTTGATGTGGTTTTGGAGAAGGGAACTCTGGACGCCATGCTGGTGGAGGAGACCGACCCGTGGAAGGTCTCTGAGAAGGCGGCCCAACTGTTGCACCAGGTTCTCTTGGAGGTGAGGAAAAACACTGAGTGTAACATTTCAACTTTGAGGGGCTTCAGCTGCCTGAATTCTGGAAACTATTGAATTCTAGATAGATAAAGGTAAAGAATGTAATTTAGAATTGAATAGAATTTTTCTGTCAAACAGGTGGTCCTGCCCCGAACTTGCACCACTGGATGAGTCGAGAGTTCCTATTCTGTTCACAAAAAAAAAAAGATTGAGCATATTTTTGGAGTTACATGCTTTGATTTGAACATATTAGACTTAAGTTTGCTTATGTTTAACTTCCCTTACATCCCTTATCTTCTTATTCTTTCCCTTTGAAACCTAGTTATTTGATTTCCCTTGGAGATCTAAGAGAATATTTATGAATAACTTCAGTTTCTTTACGCAATGTGCTTGTCAGTTTCTTCTCGCAACACTTGATTTCAGAGGCAGTGTAGACATTATTGAAAAGCAAATAAGGGAACTGTAACTCTCAATTGTTTTTACCTTTAGTAAAGAAAGCACATTATTTAAGTGAAAAGAGCCAGTTTAAGGTCTGCTACCCAATGGGACTATTCGCACTACTTGGAACAGATTTTGGTTCAGTTTTTCATGTTTGACTTAAAGGTTAGTTCACCCAAAAATGAAAATCACTTGCTGACCCTCAAGTTGTTCTAAACCTGTATGGTTTTTTTCTTCTACTGAACACAAGAGAAGTTATTTTAAAGAATGTTGGTAACAAAACAGGTGACCGTAGCCAATAACTTCCATAGTAGTGGAAGTCAATGGCTACCGTCAACTGTTTGGTTATTAATATTCTTTAAAATATATTCTGTTGTGTTCAACAGAAGAAAGAAACTCATACAGGTTTGGAACATGAGGGTGAGTAAATGATGATAGAAATTTCATTTTTGGGTGAACTATCCCTTTAAGGTTTTCATCAGGTTTGCGAATGTAATTAATTAAAAATAAAGCATTATGATAAACAATTAATTAAAATTTTTCAGTTTTGTCTGTTTTGCGAACACATACACTAAAGGTTGGTAAGACTTTAAAATGTTTTTGAAAGAATATGCTCACCAAGGCTGCATTTATTGGATCAAAAATATAGTAAAAACAATATTAATTGTGAAATATTTTTGCAATTTTCTATTTTAATTTTATTCTAATTTATTTGAATCTGTTTTATATTTTAATATATTTTAAAATGCAATGTATTCATGTGATGGCAATGCAAAATTTTCAGTATTTTTGTGGAAGCATTAAATTTTTTTCTGCATACTTTGATAAATAGAAGGTTCAAAAGAACAGTTTGAAATAGAAATATTTTGTAACATTATAAATGTCTTTACTGTGACTTTTGATCTATTTAATGCATCCTTGCTGAATAAAATTTCAGGAATAAAAACTAACTGGAAACTTTTTAACGTTACTGTACACATCTTTGAGTCTTCGTGGCAGTCCGTACATTTTGTCAGCCTAATTTAAGCTAAAGAAAAAATTTTTTTTAATGTGTTTTGGCATTTGTTTTAGAGAGTTCTGTCTTTTCTTATTTAAGTAGATAGGAGCTGTACTTGCTATCCATGAAAATGACAAAGAGGGCAACAAAGTGGACAGACTTTGAGCAGGACTGATGATTCTAAACAGTCTACATTTGGCAGCTCATTTAAGTCAGGAGAAGCATTTCACATTTGCCGTATGAGTCAATTTTTACCTCTTGGGTAGAGATGAATTCTAAATTTATAGAACTTCAACATCTGCCACATCCCTTAATGAAGACTGGAGGAAAATCAAAGTATAGACGACATGCTGACTCATGTTTAGTCACATAAGGGGCCACAGATGTAAAGTGTTTTTCCTTTTTATCCTTAAATGAGTGATTCAAACCTTGTGTTATTAAACTCACAGGGGCTGAGTGGCTTTCACTCAATCCCACAATGAACTACAAGAATTATTCATCAGATGTCACAAGAACAATCCTATGTTTTTTGTGTGTTAAAGGTCTGCTAATAGATGTTTTGACTCTTAAAACTCATAGGAAATATGTCTGTACAATCTAACCTTTCATCACAGCAGAAATCACAGTGCCATTTATATTTAATCTCTTTCTCTCATGTTAATAGTGTAGCAGTCAGTTCAGTTTCCTCCCTTCATAGTTTATTCATCAGTATGTCAGAGCAGCACAGATTAGGCTGGCAGTCTGATGTGTGTGTGAGTGTGTGTGTGTGTGTTCTTGACATTTTCAGGATCACATTAATGTCATTCCATAGGCATGGTTTACATGGTGACCACAACATTTAAAAATATACAGTCTCATGATGTTTTTTTACACCGATCTAGCCTCATGAAAGAAATAGGAAGGTTATGAGCTAGAGAATAAAATTGCACTGTTAAGCTGTTTTATGTTGCCGGTTATGGAGGAACAAGGTCATCTCTGCTTCAATTTTTTTATTATTATTTTATAATATTTCCTGAGGTACACTTATAATGTTAGTATGATTTTTACATCAAAAATGGCCTTACTTTAGAAATAAAAGGCCATTTTCTGCCCTGTTTTTAGTCCTCTGATTTGAACACTGTTTGAAGGGGCGTGTCTGCTGTGAGACTTCAATGTAAACGCCCACTGCTGTGATTGGCTAACATCTTTGCATATGAAAAAATGTGTACATGTGGAACTTTCTCTAAATCTTTTATTACATTTTTACTATTACAGATGTCGAGATTCACTAGTTGTAAAAAGTGTTGATAGCTTTATATTTAGATCTACTCCCATTCCATGAAAGGTTGCAGCAGAGCATTGTAGCCAATGACAGACATGTCTGTTGAGCGCATGAATGCTGTGATCTTGTCATTGCAACTCGATTTCTGCACTCTCATGACTGCTTTATCATAATTAACAGTTCATATGTAAATAACAGTTCACACATGATGTAAATATTGATTATAACAGGATTCTTGTGGCGAGAACTCAGTCATTGATAAACACGCGCTGTGTGATCGACAGCTCCAGCGATTATAAAGGGAGGGTTCTTTGATCGCTTTCTGTATGTAATTTAATCACAATTTAAATTCAGTTTCATGCTACTAGAAACAATGTGAAGTTTATCTTTAGTCCCTGGCTTGATTTACTGACGCATAAACAGCAATAAACAATTTTGAGACTAAGAACATCTGACTGTACATGAATCATTACATATCAGAAATCATTGATCACAGATCAGGCTTAGAATTAACACCATTACTTACATGTTGTGGCATTACTGTCCAGTCTATATCTTGCAGTAAAAGTCTCTTTGCAAAGCATGCGCTGAAATGCGACTGATTTACCTCTTACATGTCAAAAGCTCAAGGAACATTTGATTTCTTAATTTATGACCCCTTTAACTTGAAGAGGATCGAGGAATCCAGTTGGAAGGAAAATAAGTTAGAGTTTCTGTCATGTTTTCAAACAACTTGTTAATCTGATTGTTCCAAACACTCTCCAATCATTGATGTGTTTTTAGCGATGCCTCTGCACATTAAGCTGGGAAAGAAGAAAGTACACATTATACACATTTAACATTTAACATTACACACTTTACTTTTAACAATGTCATTATTAACAGATTACTGATAGTAGTTGGAGCTAGATCTGGTTTTACAACAGGAATAACCATAAACTGGAGATATTCCATCACCATGAGCATGCTGATAAATGTAATATATGTCATACATATCAATATATACACTCACCTAAAGGATTATTAGGAACACCATACTAATACTGTGTTTGACCCCCTTTCGCCTTCAGAACTGCCTTAATTCTACGTGGCATTGAACGTGGCATTCAACAAGGTGCTGAAAGCATTCTTTAGAAATGTTGGCCCATATTGATAGGATAGCATCTTGCAGTTGATGGAGATTTGTGGGATGCACATCCAGGGCACGAAGCTCCCGTTCCACCACATCCCAAAGATGCTCTATTGGGTTGAGATCTGGTGACTGTGGGGGCCATTTTAGTACAGTGAACTCATTGTCATGTTCAAGAAACCAATTTGAAATGATTCAAGCTTTGTGACATGGTGCATTATCCTGCTGGAAGTAGCCATCAGAGGATGGGTACATGGTGGTCATAAAGGGATGGACATGGTCAGAAACAATGCTCAGGTAGGCCGTGGCATTTAAACGATGCCCAATTGGCACTAAGGGGCCTAAAGTGTGCCAAGAAAACATCCCCCACACCATTACACCACCACCACCAGCCTGCACAGTGGTAACAAGGCATGATGGATCCATGTTCTCATTCTGTTTACGCCAAATTCTGACTCTACCATCTGAATGTCTCAACAGAAATCGAGACTCATCAGACCAGGCAACATTTTTCCAGTCTTCAACTGTCCAATTTTGGTGAGCTCGTGCAAATTGTAGCCTCTTTTTCCTATTTGTAGTGGAGATGAGTGGTACCCGGTGGGGTCTTCTGCCTCAAGGTTGTGCATGTTGTGGCTTCACAAATGCTTTGCTGCATACCTCGGTTGTAACGAGTGGTTATTTCAGTCAAAGTTGCTCTTCTATCAGCTTGAATCAGTCGGCCCATTCTCCTCTGGCCTCTAGCATCAACAAGGCATTTTCGCCCACAGGACTGCCGCATACTGGGTGTTTTTCCCTTTTCACACCATTCTTTGTAAACTCTAGAACTGGTTGTGCGTGAAAATCCCAGTAACTGAGCAGATTGTGAAATACTCAGACCGGCCCGTCTGGCACCAACAACCATGCCACGCTCAAAATTGCTTAAATCACCTTTCTTTCCCATTCTGACATTCAGTTTGGAGTTCAGGAGATTGTCTTGACCAGGACCACACCCCTAAATGCATTGAAACAACTGCCATGTGATTGGTTGATTAGATAATTGCATTAATGAAAAATTGAACAAGTGTTCCTAATAATCCTTTAGGTGAGTGTATATATATATATATATATACAGTATACACCTATCAGGCATAACATTATTCCTAATATTGTGTTGGTCCCCCTTTTGCTGTCAAAATAGCCCTGACCCGTCGATGCATGGACTCCACTAGACCCCTGAAGGTGTACTGTGGTATCTGGCACCAAGATGTTAGCAGCAGATCCTTTAAGTCCTGTAAGTTGCAAGGTGGGGCCTCCATGGACTGGACTTGTTTGTTCAGCACATCCCACAGATGCTTGATTGGATTGAGATGTGGGGAAATTGGAGGCCAAGTCAACACCTCAAACTCGTTGTTGTGCTCCTCAAACCATTTTTGCTTTGTGGCAGGGTGCATTATCCTGCTGAAAGAGGCCATAGCCACAAGGGAATACCATTTCCATGAAAGGGTGTACATGGGTGGTACATGCTTAGGTAGGTGGTACATGTCAAAATAACATCCACATTGATGGCAGGACCCAAGGTTTCCCAGCAGAACATTGCCCAAAGCATCGCACTGCCTCCGCCGGCTTGCCTTCTTCCCATAGTGCATTCTGGTGCCATGTATTCCCCAGGTAAGCGACGCATACGCGCCCGGCCATCCACGTGATGTAAAAGAAACATGATTCATCAGATCAGACCACCTTCTTCCATTGCTCTGTGGTCCAGTTCTGATGCTCACGTGCCCACTGTTGGCGCTTTCGGCGGTGGACAGGGGTCAGCATGGGCACCCTGACTGATCTACGGCTATGCAGCCCCATACACAACAAACTGTGATGCACTGTGTATTCTGACACCTTTCTATCAGAACCAGCATTAACTTCTTGAGCAATTTGAGCTACAGTAGCTCGTCTGTTTGATCGGATCACACGGGCCAGCCTTAGCTCCCCACGTGCATCAATGAACCTTGGCCGCCCATGACCCTGTCGCCGGATCACCACTGTTCCTTCCTTGGACCACTTTTGATAGATACTGACCACTGCAGACCCGGGAACACCCCCACAAGAGCTGCAGTTTTGGAGATTCTGACCCAGTCGTCTAGCCATCACAATTTGGCCGTTGTCAAACTCGCTCTAATCCTATATATATATATATAAAAACTGAAGTTGTATTTTCTTGTAAAATGCACTCCAATAATCTTTATTTTATTTATAATGTTTGTCATGAGGACAGTATTGACATTGTGCCAAATATTTGTTTAATGCTCTTCAAATATATGAACTGCAAATGATTTTACTATTAGTTAGTCAAAATGTTTTTTAAAAATACGAACGCACACACACTTACATTCTTAACAATGTGGCGCCTTAAAACACTCTTAAACTCTTGGAAACATAAAACAACATCATCTCTGTCTCTCTCTCTCACACACACACATGTAGGTGTGAAATACATTTTTCAGCCTGACACGCTCCATGAATCACCCACCTCCGTTTCCATAGAAACGCTGTCCGCACACACAGGGCTCCCTCCTCAAACACACACCCGCACAGACACACAGAGATTGCTTCGGTGAGTGTCACACTTGTCTGTGGTGAAGAAGTGAGAGCTTTGTCTGATATGGTGTAGATTCACTCTGCTGACCCTTACAGACTACAAACAAGTCTTCAGTCCGTTTTTCTCACATGTTGACTTGGCTATCTAGCTATCTGAATGAGGACTTACCATAAACATTTGTTTTTATATAAAGCTAATTATATTTACTACAGACTTACCCACACCATTTAATTTTGTATTTTTACCAACAATCATAAACCAGACAGCCTTTACAGGGCAATCAGAGTTTTCTTGTGTGAACTAAAGGAGTGTGTAAAGTTGACTGGAATCTAGTCTTGTCCTTTCTGTTGTTTTGGCACATGCATGCACACGTTAACATTCATATCTATATAAAGTATGGAAGCGTAACTCCGACACCATTAAGTTTGAAATTAAATATATAAAATGGCAATGTATTTCTTCAAATGTACATTTCCCGTCATATGTACAATGTTAGGTGAATAGTGAAATTCAGATTTAATAATTTACTTTGTATTTTCCATTTTTACATTAGTATTTCATTTAAACAATAATTTGACAATTAACAACTCTAAATGTTATGATTTATTGATGTTGAAATGTTATGGTTTATGATTATAAATGTTATGGTTCTTCTGTCGCCATTTTTCAAACAACACCTGTTGCAATATTTTGGAGTGTTGTGACTCATTTGCTTTACCCTGATGAGAATAGATTTTTAAATATTATACTTCAAATGTAACTTTTTTCCTTTTATTCTTAAAGTATTATTTATATTTATTAAGTACAATTTCCTGTTATTATGAGTCATTCAGGATGTCAACAGACATTATTATTATTATTATTTTATTCAACCACACACATTGTCCTCAGGAAAATATCAAGGCTCTGGAGTGGAATGAAGTGCAACAGTCGAGTTCCGGAAGAAAAAACTTTCAAAACATTAATTTTCTCCATCTGGAAACAGATTTTTAACAATAACTTATAAACATTTAAAGACAGCCTTACTGTGGGCTATACAAGGTTGTTAATTGATAGTATTTGCTGCTGTTGAAGCCGTCAGCCTGCATTATTTCAACTTAGTTAACAGCGGAATTTGTGGTGAAAAACTGCATATGTAGCAAATTAGCTAAAAAAGGAAATATTAATAATTAATCATAACTTGGATCAGTTAATCTGATTAACTTGATGTAGCTAAATTAATATTACAATTAATTTATAATTTGTCCAACGAACACAGTATTGATGATTAATTCTAAGAAAGGGTATTTTATCATGGCCACAGAAAAATTATTCTTTCCTAGCAGGTACAGCGCTTAGAGTGTGTAACAAGACCATAAATCGTTAAATTGACCAAAGCAGAGAATCAGAACCAAATATGTATTGTGCACAAGTTTTATTAACTAAATCATGAACACAACTAATCTAATAATTAAACAAAAACGCATACACACAATCACACATACATGGGTAAGATGGAAAGTGACAGAATGAAACCGGAAAACAGAAATAAAGCTATGGAAAAGAGCCATTAACCATTAAAAAACCATCTGCTTGTTATTTTCAAAGCACCTCATTAAGAGGATTTTACTTCTTATCCTAACCCTCTGTTTAGTTAAAATAGGCGATACTTGCATTGCCGTTGCAGTTGAAGCAGTTTCGTAAAGTTCCTGATTTGATGTTTCTGTGAGTTGATGTTGCAATCGATTTATAAACTTTCATGGTTAGTTCGACTCCATGATGGTCGAGGAAGTTCCATATGGCTTGAGGTGTTGGGCATGCCGGCCCACGACTGTGTGGTTCGGACCGGGTTTCTGGTCCCACACATGCACAGCAACCAGGAGTAGCAGGAAGAGAATGTGGGATCTGTGCAGGGGCCTTTTAACCTCTGAAGATGGCCTCTCCTCCTAGGGGTCAGTGAGCCAATCGTACTTAGGCTTTCGGAGGGAAAGTTTTACGATCCTTTGTCTCAAGCAGATTGTTTGCATATGTAACTGGATTGGTTGCTGATGAAGAAACAATTAAAGATTCTTGTAATACCAATATGTTGCACAGGTATCAACACATCATATACACAATCATTCATATCTTCAAAGTACAACTCTGTAGACACCAAACAAGGTATAGCTGAGGTTACATTAACTGCTGGTTCTATCATAAAACATGCATAAAAACAAAATACCATATGAGAGACACTACACAACACAGTAATAATCATACACAATCATGAACATGTCCTGGGATACATGTTCATTTATAGATCAGTTTGTCTATAAATGAATGCAGGAAAGTCTGATTTAAGGGCTATGGGTCTTTCCTTGTTTTTCACGTTTGTTCAAGCAATAAGTCTTATCTGATGGTAGCCCTGGTAACTGAGGCCTTTCTTGCCCTAAGTTCCATAGCCCAAGAGTGAGTTTTAAAGATTATTTGTTAAATATAACAAATAACTGTGTCTAATTTGTCTCAGTCGTTACATATGGTGCTGTTCACAAAATTCGAAACGCAGAGCATGCCAAAAATATCTTTAGCTCTGTCCACTCTAATGAAGCACAATCAATTCAGTTTCCCTAGCTCTCAAAATACTTAAATATTTGAATATTTCTCCAGCCTTTTTAATTTGATCATGCTTTTCTCAGTGCTTCATGGGATTGCAGTTCTTTTCATCACTGAAGCCATTAAGTACACAGTCTTGTACCTTTTGTGTTTTTTTCCCAATTTTCAAATACCTTTTTGCTTCAAATCAAAGTTTGTAATGTTGTGATTCCCCTCTTAGCTGATTGGCTTGGTTCAAGGTTTATAACTCTTTAACTAAGACTTTTTTGAAATCCCTATGGGAGAAATTAACGGGAAAAGTGCTTCTGGAACCAGCGCTGCTTAAAAAGTGGGTGGGTAGCTACTAATGCACACTATAGAATATAATAGAATAGAATAGCTTTCCAATTAAGTAAAGATATCACAACTTTCTATGAAATAATGCACACACAATCTAGTAACTTTAATGTATCAGATACACACCATTAGTTTTTCCTGTGATTTTCATAAGACACACTCAAAGGTCAGGAATAGTCCAGAACCTCAGTGCTATTTTGAAGAAAGTCTAAGACGCATCTGACTGATCAAAAAAACCTCTTCACTGAGGGCTCAACCTTTATGAAAGTGGAGAAAGATGCCCACACACACTCAGAGTATCTTACTGTTCTTTTGTTCTTGTCTGTGGTCTTTGCTAATACCTAAAGCTTCCTAATTATCGTGCCTAGGGCCCGATTACATAATACTTCAACAGAGAGAGAGAAAGAGAGAGAGATGGAAGCAGCTGAGGAGGGAGGCTGCAGATTGGATGGTAAAATTGCACATCAACTCTCATTTTCTGTCTGTTCGTTTTCTTCATTTTCCCTCTCCTTTCTTTGCCCTCCGGCTCTTACGCTCACTCAGAAAAAGGAAACGAGAGAAAGAGTAGAAAGCCAGGATCGAGAGGATGAGCGTCAGATCAGATTTCTTCACTTTTAAGGACTGTGGTCCTGCAGTCACTTGATTTATAAATTTTAATCAAATTAATTACATGATATACAGATAACTTGCAGTTAATTGCATGTCAATATTAAAATAAAAAAGTACAATATTTGCAGGAAAAAAGTCCAAAAATAGATTAATAAAAATATTTTAACTGACAAAGATAATTCAAAGACATTGTGGTAGATGTTTTTTTTAAAGCATGCAGTTAGATGTTGTGTATTGAATTAGAAAAATACAGCGAAAGAATGAGAGATGAGATTTCTATGCTTCTATCCGTGTGGGTGAGCTTGTTTAGCTGTCAGCTCATCAAAGTCCTGATAGCTCCCTTGTTAGTATCATACATACACAGCAGTGTGCTAACCAGAGCCAGAGTTATGTAATACTGCAGTCATGATTTCTTAGACGCAGACAGTCAGATTTGTGCTCATATATCAATCAGACATTGCAAAATGAAATTTGGGATGTGATAGTCTCGATGTGTGGGATAAAGTGTGAGGTATGACACACATGGAGTGTGAGGTGTAGTTTGAGGGTGCGGTAAACAGTGCATGTTTTCTTTTGAGTGTCTGCGTGTTCCGGAACAGGGTTGTACACCCTTCAGAACTGAATTGAGAATGTCTTTTAAATTCCAACTTTATTCTGTAATTTGTATTGTATTTGATTTCTGCAAGAAAAGAAACTTATATAACATTTGTCACAACACATTTTGAATGATGACTTGACAAAGCCTTGTTTGAAAGTTTTCGTTTGAAAATATAAAAAGCCTTGAAGTTTGGCAGTTTACAGACTGATTGATTGAATGGATGGATGGATGGATGGATAGATGGATGGATGGATGGATGGATAGATAGATAGATAGATAGATAGATAGATGGATGGATGGATGGATGGATGGATGGATGGATGGATGGATGGATGGATGGATGGATGGATGGATGAATGGATGGATGGATGGATCAATTCACACACATCAATTGAAAGTGAGCCAGTTATTTAATTCTGTATTTTATAATCCAGAATTGATGTGTGGTGGCAGAACACCATTTTAAGGATTATAACTTTCTTTTCATTTGGACCTTTTTTGTAGTTTTAATTGTCTTTAAAAATGTCTGACTTGGCAAAACTGACAGCTAAAGCCATTTATTATAGAATTAGGTCAAGTTATTCACCTTTTTATAAACATTTCTCTTGTTTCTAGTTAATTCTTTCTCACAAATACTCACAAAAATAGTTTAGAGACAGAACAATTATGTTACCACCCCTGTGTCCCAGGCCGCCATTGTTTGTGGTTTGTTCTGTGTGTGTTTTCATGTGTGAATGCATATGTGCCTGTGTGTGTGTGAGAGAGAGTTGCAGCTGGGGATTTGGAGAGATGATTTTGGGACCTGTGTATTTTGTCTTATTAAAGATTTAGGCACTCTGCTGACTGCCTGCAGGCTTTACATAAACACTGACCTGACTGGCAGAGAACTGCTGTCACATACAGATTAAAATTTCATCATCTGACACCAACACCCTGGTAGCAAATGTGAATGGTTTTGTAGGATGCTGTATACATACTGCTTGAAATGAATTTCTTCATCTGAAAGCAGCAAGTCTTTGAGAAAAATCCAAAAACTTCCTCACAGCAACCAGCCCACATCAAAATCTTCCTGCCCCTGCAGTAGTGCAAGAAAACCTTGAAGGCAGATTGATGCTGAAGACGTCATGATGATAGATACAGTAGATAGATGGATAGTCGATGGATGTTCTTGGCAGCCAATAATTCACTGCCCAAAAACGCATTGTCCTCAACACATTTCATTGTTGCATGTGAACAGTTCATAGGGGTGGCCAGGCAACCAGTCAGTGATGGCACAAAAATGCATTATTTCAACATAAAAATGAGTTTGACTATAAAGTACTGTACTGTTTTAGTACCTATACAACACAACTGAATACTATTAATTGTACTTAATTGTAATTGAGGTAGTGGTGGAATGGATCAAGTTAATTTTTCTTAATCCTAGACTGTAAATCTTGCAACTGAAAAATTTAAAACTAAATGTTTAACATTCAGTTAGTTGCCCCAATAAATTAATTGCAACAATTCCATCATACTTAAATTAAACTTATTATAAGGAAAAAAAATATGTTCTCTTTTGAATCTCCATGTGCAACAATGTGAATATGATAAAGAAGGCAGCACATGAAACAAATCCCAGAATGTAAAATCTGTAAATTTTATACAAAATTAAATGCATTTCCATTTGCAAAATGGCACTTGTTTTCGAGTACAAGTGAACAGGACTCACATTTATTTGTGCTTTAAATTACAGCAAACATTTTTATTTCATTTGTGCCTTATATTGTGAGCTCACATAGCAGTAGCCTATATACATTAGAGAGCGACTATTCATAAATGTGACACATATATAACACCCAGAGCAGTGGGCAGCCATTTGCTGCGGCACCCGGGGAGCGATCAGCGGTTAGGTGCCTTGATCAAGGACACCTCAGTCGTGGGTAATGTGGGTGAAAGAGAGCGCTGTTTATTCACTCCCCAACCTACATTTTCCTAACGGTATTAAGGATTGAACCTGCAACCTTTGGGTTACAAGTATGACTCTAACCATTAGGCCACTCTCTAACCATTACCTAGATGTTCAGTGTTTCGTATATCTGTTCACCGGGGGGCACTGAGTCTCCCTCGGCACCCATGTTTTTTCACGCTCTTGTTTGATTTGCACCTGGCACTGAGGCGAAGTTTGTGTGCGCACCTGAAGTCTCCTGTGTTTTGTGGTCGTAAAGAGATGGTTATACGTCTAAATGAACTCAGTTCTGGTCAAAATAAAAAAGACAGAAATGGCAATTGTGAGCGGGGTGGCCAAGCTTCGGTCAATGGTGGCCACGGCCACCTCTAGCTCCGCTCCTGCATGTGAACCTGTACAAAAAAGCGACATGTGAAGGCCAAGTATGGTAATCCATACTCAGAATTTGTCCTCTGCATTTAACCTACCCAAGTTAGTGCACACACATTAGGAGTAGTAAATAGTGAACTCACACACTGCAAATTGTGGATACACACACCCAGAGCAGTGGGCAGCCATTTTTGCTGTGCGCCCAGGGAGCGATTGGGGGTTAGGTGCCTTGATCAAGGACACCTCAGTCATTTCCTGCTGGTATTGAGAATCGAACCTGCAACCTTCGGGTTACCAGTCTGAATCTCTAACCATTAGGCCCTATTTAATGCCCCCTGTATTTAATGGATGGTCTGGGTCGTAATTTCTTTTACCTTTCATAGTTTTGTTTATAGTTTATATTGGCATCTGTCTTATTTAGCTGTTGAATTTGCACTAACTTTGTTTTTTAAATATTGTTACTCTGATTATGTACAATTACAGTTGTGGTCAGAATTATTGGCACCCCTGGTAAATGTGATCAAATATGGCTGTAAAAATAAATCTGCATTGTTTATACTTTTGATCTTTTATGAAAAAAAATCACAAAAAGTACTTTCATTGAAGTAAAATAATTGAAAGTGGGGGGTAAATCACATTATGAAATAAATGATTTTCTCCAAAACATGTTGGCCTTAATTATTGGCACCCTTTTATTAAATACTTTTTGCAACCTCCTTTTCCCAAGATAACAGCTCTGAGTCTTCTCCTATAATGCCTGATGAGTTTGGAGAACACCTGACAAGATATCATAGACCATTCCTCCATACAGAATCTCTCCAGATCCTTCAGAATCCCAGCTCCATGTTGGTGCTTCTTCTCTTCAGTTCAACCCACTCATTTTCTATAGGGTTCAGGTCAGGGGACTGGGATGGTCATGGCAGAAGCTTCATTTTGTGTTCAGTGACACATTTTTGTGTTGATTTTGATGTTTGTTTTGGATCGTTGTCCTGATGGAAGATCAACGGCCCATTATAAGATTTCTAGCAGAGGCCGTCAGGTTTAGATTTTTTTATCTGTTGGTATTTGCTAGAATCCCTGATACCATGTATCTGAACAAGATGTCCAGGACCTCCAGCAAAAAAATAGGCCCACAATGTTAAAGATCCAGCGGTATTTTTAGCCATGGGCATGGGGTACTTTTTATCCCTGTTAGCACCAAACCCATCTGGTGGGTTTGCTGCCAAAAAGCTCTTTTTATAGTTTCATCTGACCACAGAACCAGGTCCCTTTTGAATTTCCAGTCGTGTCTGACAACTGAATATTCTGGAGTTTGATTTTGGATGAGCAAGAAGGATTTTTCTTGAAACCCTCCCAAACAACGTGGTGACGTAGGGGTTGTTTGATTTTTGTTTACATTTTTTTTAGGCTCTCTGACCCCAAGACTCAACTAATCTCTGCAATTCTCCATCTGTGATCCTTGGAGAGTCTTTGGCCACTCAGGCAGATTTGTAACATTTAGTTGACTGGAACTTCTTAATTATTGCCCTGATGATGGAAATGGGAATTTTCAATGCTTTAGCTATTTTCCTACAGCCACTTTCTATTTTGTGAAACTCAACAATCTTTTGCTGCACATCAGAACTACATTCTTTGGTTTTACTCATTGCGATGAATGATTTAAGGGAATTTGGCCTTTGTTTTTCCTCATATTTATACTCCTGTGAAACAAGATGTCATAGCTGGACAATTTCATGTTCCTAGTCACCCTGGTGTGCAAAAAATGTAAATATTAATGAATATACTTCAGAGATATTTTACTCATAAAAAAGTCTAGGGGTGCCAATAATTGTGGCCAACGTGTTTTGGAGAAAAACATTTATTTCATAATGTGATTTTCCCCTGACTTTCCCATTATTTTACTTCAATGAAAGGTTAGGTTTTTCTAAAAACTTTTTATGATAGATCAAAAGGATAAACCATGCAGATTTATTTTTATAAATCTTTGATCATATTTACCAGGGGTGCCAATAATTCTGACCACAACTGTATAGGTTTAGTGTTTTTTTTTTTTTACCTTAGTCATAACAGATATGACACCCTTTTTTGGGGTCATGACCCAGCAGCTGTGATCCACTGTTTTAGACCGTCTGTATGTTACACTGAACTTAAAAAATGTTAGATCGCTCCCTTTAGAGCCGTCTTAGGGCCAGTTCACGCAGAATGCATTTTTCCATTCCACTGCTGTACCTTTCCATTGTTTTTCAATGTAAACGTGCTAGACGGACGTGTTTGACCACTGCGCTCGCGTCTTTTGCAGCGTCTCATGACACGGCATTTTAAAAACGCAGCACTCAAGTTAAAATAAGTTCAACTTTTAACCTTTTTGTTTTGCTTCACTGACCCGTCTCACATTTTTAACCGCAAAAATGTTTTCTGTGGGAATGGCCCCTTACTAATGCAGTCAATTTAGAGGTAGAAATTTAGGAGGATATTTTACAGACAGATTGAAAAAAGAAGGGGAAGAGAGCAGATGGCAAAAATACAAAATGGAAGCATTATTAGAGGCAGAGTAAAGAAAAAGAAAGCTATTTAGTGTAGTGGAAAAGAGAGACATATGGATAGTAGGACAGAGGAACACTATTTGTGTGTGTGTGTGTGTGTGTGTGTGTGTGTGTGTGTGTGTGTGTGTGCGTGCTCGCCTGCGCCGGAGGCTGATTAGACAAGCTGTGTTTCTCTCCTCAAACATTCACCTCTCATCCCAGACGCAGATGGCTGACAGTATGTCCTCTCGGTCCCTCTCTCTCTCTCACAAACACACACACACACACGCGCGCGCGTTTGTTTTTGTGAATTGTGGGGACATTCCATAGGCGTAATGGTTTTTATACCGTACAAACCGTATTTTCTATCCCCCTACACTACCCCTACCCCTAAACCTACCCATCACAGGAAACTGCACATTTTTATTTATAAGCCTTTTGAAAAATGGGGACATGGGTAATGTCCTCATAAGTCAGCCTCTCCTTGTAATACCTGTGTCATACCCATGTCATTATACAAATTTGTGTCCTGATATGTCACAAAAACATGCGTGCGCACACACACACACACGCACACACACACTCACACAGACATACATACCATGTATACATGTATCTGCAATTGAAGTGTGATGTTTATGCTTGCAGTGGTTGATCAGAGATGTGAGATGTGATGCATCACTCATGATTTATGTGTCTAGATGTTATTGCTCAGAAATTGCTCTTTCATAGCTAATAGCTTAGGAATTCTCTCAATTGTTACATTTAAGTATATAAGCTTCGATAATTCTCCTTAAATAAAAAATAAGTTTGTGGCATGCATATAGAGTATAGAGCTGTAAAATCCATGACAGCTCAGATAATTTGGCCTTTTCAGGTCTTTAAAAATTTGATGAGAAATGATCAAGTTCATAATAAAATCTATTTTGATTGCACACTTTAATATATTGACAAATCTGAGCACAATTTGAGACAATGAGTGCAATTGACATTTTAATATCAATAATTAGTTGAACTCAACTGGATTTGCTTCAGGAACCAGATTTTATTTTTGGCTTTAAGTGGTGACCCAATATGTTACCAGAATTGTACAACTGTACAAAATAAGAAATAAAAATAAGCATTATTAATATTAACCTGCATGGGCCCAACAATGTGTGAAATTATTGGCATGGCTGAATAGGAAATTATGCTAGACCCCTGAAGGTGTGCTGTGGTATCTGGCACCAAGATGTTAGCAGCAGATCCTTTAAGTCCTGTAAGTTGTGAGGTGGGGCCTCCATGGATCGGACTTGTTTGTTCAGCACATCCCACAGATGCTCGATTGGATTGAGATCTGGGGAATTTGGAGGCCAAGTCAACACCTCAAACTCAACTGAACCATTTTTGCTTTGTGGCAGGGTGCATTATCCTGCTGAAAGAGGCCACAGCCACCAGGGAATACCGTTTCCATGAAAGGGTGTATGGTCTGCAACAATGCTTAGGTAGGTGGTACGTGTCAAAGTAACATCCACATGGATGGCAGGACCCAAGGTTTCCCAGCAGAACATTGCCCAAAGCATCACACTGCCTCCGCTGTCTTGCCTTTTTTCCATAGTACATCCTGGTGCCATGTATTCCCCAGGTAAGCGACGCACACGCACCCGGCCATCTGTGTAATGCAAGAGAAAACGTGATTCATCAGACCAGGCCACATTCTTCCATTGCTCCGTGGTGCAGTTCTGATGCTCACGTGCCCACTGTTGGTGCTTTTGGCGGTGGACAGGGGTCAGCATGGGCACCCTGACTGATCTGCGGCTATGCAGCCCCATACACAACAAACTGTGATGCACTGTGTATTCTGACACCTTTCTATCAGAACCAGCATTAACTTCTTGAGCAATTTTTTGTCTGTCTGATCGGACTACATGGGCCAGCCTTTGCTCCCCACGTGCATCAGTGAGCCTTGGCCACCCATGACCCTGTCGCCGGTTCACCACTGTTCCTTCCTTGGACCACTTTTGATAGATACTGACCACTGCAGACCAGGAACACCCCACAAGAGCTGCAGTTTTGGAGATGCTCTGACCCAGTCGTCTAGCCATCACAATTTGGCCCTTGTCAAACTCGCTCAAATTCTTACGCTTGCCCATTTTTCCTGCTTCTAACACGTCAACTTTGAGGACAAAATGTTCACTTGCTGCCTAATATATCCCACCCACTAACAGGAGCCGTGAAGACGAGATAATCAATGTTATTCACTTCACCTGATATATAATGTCATAATGTTATACCTGATCGTTGTGTGTATATATATATATATATAGTTTTTCTCTATACCAAATGATTTTGCACCAAAATATTTTTTTGTTTGATTGGAAACACGGCTATTGAGGTCAATAACAAATGACAGCATTTTATCCTTCTTTTGAGTATTGCAATATACCCATTTATTTTGCTCTTTTGCTATGTTCTAACTATACATAATTAGAAGATACCTTAAAAAATGGGACTCACCTGTTAAGGAGCTACATGTGAGGTTGCCAAATGAAAGCTATCCTATTTTACCAGTAGAAAATCCAAGAAGCAGGAGTCTCCTGTTCTGCTTTTAATATAATTTCTTTATAACAGGAACAAATGAGATAATAGAGATTTATCTGACACTGTATATGCATGAAAAAAAACCAGACACATTTACAAGTTATTTTAGCCATATTCTGAAATCATCTGAAGACTATATCAGCAGCACCAAGTGCAAAAATCCTCTTCTCTTCATGAATAACAACACTCTATTTGTTAAGAGATGGAACTGGCAAGATCACATGCAGACATTATTCAGATCCGAGGACAAATTTAACAGTGTGAGCGTGAGTGTACATGTTTAAAGAAGACAAAGTCTGCTTTGAGTTCTGAGCTCATAGATGGTGAATTTGACCATGGCATCTTAAATTCAGCACTTCAATAACATTTCACTTCAGTCCTAGAATGAGCGTGAGACTAATTTTAGATGGTGCTTTTAGTTGAGGACTTCAAGGACACAAACAACAGGGCAAAATAAGATCGAGAATTTTGTTTGTGTGCTCAATTATGTCTCTCACAATGTTTCAACGACAGAAAGATATCAGTAAAACAGCTTGTAAACAATGTAAATTAACGTTATATTTACCTCAGGAAAGTTATTTAATGTCTATAGCTCTATTTTTGTCTTCATTATTTAATGTATGTTTGAATTCATCATGTTTTAAAAAAACAGCATTATGTGCAATTTAAATGTTTGTACAATTCCATTTTTATTTAAGTGTTGATTATTAAATAAATTTGATTATTAATTGATTATTAAATATACTGTACTTCATTTTTGATTTTCAGCTAAATTAAAACTTTTTGGTTTCTGTGTTGTGTTAAAACATTCATTTTACAGCATCATTAGTCTCATGTATGTGAAGCTTTAACAGCTTCAACTCTTCTGGGAAGGCTTTTCACAAGGTTTAGGAGTGTGTTTATGGGAAATTTTGACCATTCTTCTAGAAGCGCATTTGTGAGGTCAGGCACTGATGTTGGACGAGAAGGCCTGGCTCGCATTCTTTGCTCTAATTCATCCCAAAAGTGTTCTGTCGGGTTGAGGTCAGGACTCTGTGCAGGCCAGTCAAGTTCCTCCACACCAAACTCGCTCATCCATGCCTTTATGAACCTTGCTTTTGTGCACTGGTGCGTAGTCATGTTGGAACAAGAAGGGGCCATCCCCAAACTGTTCCCACAAAGTTGGGAGCATGAAATTGTCCAAATTAATTAAAATTAACTGAAGGAATTCACTCCAGAGAACACATCTCCACTGCAGAGTCCAGTGGCGGCGTGCTTTGCACCACTGCATCCAACACTTCACTTGGTGATGTAAGGCTTGGATGCAGCTGCTCGGCCATGGAAACCCAATCCATGAAGCTCTCTACGCACTGTTCTTGAGCTAATCTGAAGGCCACACAAAGTTTGGAGGTCTGTAGCTATTGACTCTGCAGAAAGTTTCCGACTTCTGCACACTGTGCGCCTCAGCATACGCTGACCCCGCTCTGTGATTTTACGTGGCCTACCACTTCGTGGCTGAGTTGCTGTTGTTCCCAATTGCTTTCACATTTGTTATAATACCACTAACAGTTGACCATGGAATATTTAGTAGTGAGGAAATTTCACGAATGGACTTATTGCACAGGTGGCAACCTATCACGGTACCACTCTTGAATTCACTGAGCTCCTGAGAGCGACCCATTCTTTCAAGGATTCAAATTCAAGGATTTGGAGGGGTGTCCCAATAATTTTGGCTATATAGTGTGTATATCAGATTCTTCCAAGACCAGTTATCAGGGCTATGCTAGTCACATTAACATATTCTTACTAAAAGTCAACACTTTTCTCATTTGTTTCTCATTTCTATACAGTATAAAGAACTTTAAAATTTTGATACAAAGTTCATACTTAAGTATAACTGAGGACTCCATTAGGTTTCAGGAGCTATGACATAGCAACCTCTGAGCAACAAAAACAAATACATTTTCCTCTGGGATTTGTTTAGCATGTTTTCTCAGTACAAACACTTCACCTTCCTGAAAGTCAAGTATGTGCAAATCAGCATGTGCATTAAGATCAGTTTTACACATACACGCTCACACACACACACATTTTCTCTATTTCTGGGCTAGTTTGATGGTCATTTCCAGGTCCTTGTGTTTTGATTGGTGATTACACCGAAAGATGGCTCAAGTGCTCATTATATTTCTAGATAACACACACATTCTCATTTATCTCATCACCCTGATTTCCTCTCTTGTCCCCTCTCTGTCTTTCTCCATCTTCTCTGTCTCTCCTTTTTCTTTTCCTACTTAGGCTTTCTTTTTTTTCAGGGCATTACTCCTTTAATCCTTCATTCAGGATTTATCTTCACTCATGAAAGGACAAAATCCCTCGTTTCTTTTCTCTTATTTTTCCTCCTGTCATCCCTTCAGCACCTGGTTAAGAGGAATTACTTGGCATGTCAGCTCATTTTTTTTCCTGTTCATTGTTACTTTTCCTTTGCGTGTGATAAGAAATAACTCACACACATTATAGATATCTAGGCTGGTTTGGATTTGCTTTCCAATAATAAGGTTTCCTATAATGAATATGAGAGTGAAATCACAAGAATTCTCAGCAACACTTTACTTAAAGCCTTTATGTATAATTCATTATAATGGTATTCATAATATACATTATAAAGCATTATAGCGTTTCAAAAATAATTGTTAACCTAAATTAAAATGCATTGTAATATTTGCAAATTTATTGTTACATCTGAAGTTGGTTGTTTGACATGTTTTTTAATGCTTTATATTTTCTAAAGCTGTAACAATTAATAGATGAGTATTAGATTGTATTACAACTGGTTACAATTATTCATGAGACCATACAATGCATTATAAGGTGCAATACAAAGCATAATTAATGCATCAAAATACTTTTATATTGCATTATTTATAAAGTGTTACTGAATTCTCTTTAATAATGTTCATTATTCATTTATATTTAATATATTTTGTGTTTAGATTACAGTTTTGATCCTTGACCTTTTTTGTATGTATGTACTTTGATGTATAATATAGTACTGTATGATGTTCATATACCTTGGCATAAAAATGGTACTTTAAATATAATGGCACTACCACTGTTTTTACATGGTATATTATCTAGTAATACCATGGTGCTTTAAAGTAAGAGAGGGTATCTGCTGGATTATGTCTAAACATATGAGTTGCTCTAATGAAAAAAGTTTTAATAAGTCTATTAGCATCTCTAAATGTGTCAGCATGTGAGATACGCATGTGGGTTTGTGTCTGTAACTTGTCAACTTTATTGAGAGGTCTTGTCGTGTGGAGTGTTTTAGCTGGTTTGTGGATGTTTGCATGCATGTTTGTGTGTGTGTGTGTGTGTGTGTGTGTACGCGTGCAGCCCTCTCCCACACACTGCAGCCCAAAATTACAGAGACAGAATCTCTTGCATCCCGACTCAGTTACCACGGAGACGAGAGGCCGGTATCGACTGCAGAGCAGTGTTTCTATGGAAACGCTGGATGCCTACTGGGAGGGGGCCACCATTAATTAGAGCCAACGAGAGATGGATAGACAGGACGAAAGACAGAGAGAAGACGACAGTTTCTCTTGATGTTGGAGCTTGGCACTGTGTACAGTCAGAGCAGGTTCTGTCCAGTTTTCAGGGAGGCACTGCCTTCGTTTCTGCACGGATGGATTATAGCAGCATCTCTCTCTCTCGCTCTTGCAGCTTTTTCAGTGCAGTTCAAGACCTGTATAGCCATCATATGTTGGTTTATACACTTTATTAAGCTTTATTTATTGCTGCTGGGCCTGGGATGCAGTTGCTATGATCCCCATAGAAAAATGACCATGTTATTATATACCGTTCAAAAGTTTGGGGTCAGTACGTTTTTTTTTTTTTTTTTTAAATAAAATAATATTTTTATTCAGTATGGACACATTAAATTGATCAAATTGACAGTAAAGACATTTATAATGTTACAAAACATTTATATTTCAAGTAGAAGCTGTTTTTTTTACTTTCTATTCATGAAGGAATCATGAAAAAAAAAGAAAAATATTATGCAGCACAATTGTTTTTTGCATTGATAATGATAATAAATGTTTCTTGAGCAGCAAATCATCATTTTAGAATGATTTCTGAAGGATCATGTGACACTGAAGACTGGAGTAATGATACTCCAGTAATCAAAATTCAGCAATTACATTTTAAAATATATTAAAATACAAAACAGTTATTTTAAATTGTAATAATGGTTCACAATATTACTATTTTTGATCAAATAAATGCAGCCTTGGTGAACATAAGAGACTTTTAAAAAGTTTAAAAATCTTACCGACCCCAAGGTTTTGAATGTTAATCTGTATGTATATTTTAGAACACAATTCCAGGTTAATTTCATGGACACTATTATTAAGGTAATATCAATGTATATGAATAGTATAGTATATGAATATGGCAATCATATACTTAATAATACCACCATGGTATTCCTAGGAGTACCATATAAATACTAAAATAGTACTATAAATAGTATTACCATATAAATATTAAAATCTAAGTACTATTGTTTTCTGTACATCAGAGTACCATAATATTATAATCTTACTGCCAAAGTACTGTATTGTAAAGAACGTACTCCAAGGAGCTTTCAAGAATACCATGGTGCTTTTAATAAGTGTATGATATACACCGATCAGGCATAACATTATGACCAATATTGTTGATATATCCTAATATTGTGTTGGTCCTGCTTTTGCTGCCAAAACAGGCCTGACCCATCGAGGCATGGACTCCACTAGACCCCTGAAGGTGTGCTGTGGTATCTGGCACCAAGATGTTAGCAGCAGATCCTTTAAGTCCTGTAAGTTGTGAGGTGGGGCCTCCATGTATCATCCCACAGATTACTTTAAAGCACATCCCACAGATGCTCGATTGGATTGAGATCTGGGGAATTTGGAGGCCAAGTCAACACCTCAAACTCGTTGTTGTGCTCCTCAAACATTCCTGAACTATTTTTGCTTTGTGGCAGGGTTCATTATCATGCTGAAAGAGACCACAGCCACCAGGGAATACCGTTTCCATGAAAGGGTGTATGGTCTGCAACAATGCTTAGGTAGGTGGTACGTGTCAAAGTAACATCCACATGGATGGCAGGACCCAAGGTTTCCCAGCAGAACATTGTCCAAAGTATCACACTGCCTCCGCCGGCTTGCCTTCTTCCCATAGTGCATCCTGGTGCCATGTGTTCCCCAGATAAGTGACGCACACGCACCCGGCCATCCAAGTGATGTAAAAGAAAATGTGATTCATCAGGCAGGTCACATTCTTCCATTGCTCCGTTGTCCAGTTCTGATGCTCATGTGCCCACTGTTGGGCACCCTGACTGGTCTGCAGCTATGCAGCCCCATACGCAGCAAACTGCGATGCACTGTGTATTCTGACACCTTTCTATCAGAACCAGCATTAACTTCTTGAGCCATTTGAGCTACAGTAGCTCGTCTGTTTGATTGGACCACACGGGCCAGCCTTCGCTCCCTGCGTGCATCAATGAGCCTTTTGCCGGTTCACCACTGTTCCTTCCTTGGACCACTTTTGATAGATACTGACCCCTGCAGACCAGGAACACCCCACAAGAGCTGCAGTTTTGGAGATGCTCTGACCCAGTCGTCTAGCCATCACAATTTGGCCCTTGTCAAACTCGCTCAAATCATTACGCTTGCCCATTTTTCCTGCTTCTAACACATCAACTTTGAGGACAAAATGTTCACTGGCTGCCTAATATATCCCATCCACTAACAGGTGCCGTGATGACGAGATAATCAGTGTTATGCCTGATCGGTGTATATGTCATATTCATATACTATGTCATTTCCAAGGTACGTCCAAGAGTACCATGATGCACAAATACATAGAGGTACCAAAAAGGACAATGGCATTTTAAACAGTGGTCATTTTTAAATATACCATGGTATTACTATGCTAGTCTTGGAAGTACCATGGGGTACCATATAAAAACTAAGGTACATGAATTGCTGTACTATGTTGCATTTTAAAAAACCTTAGTATTATGGATCTGTACTGCCACATGGTACATGAATTCCAATATGTTGACATAAATCAAAGTACCATGGCCAGAGAAAATCATAAAAATACAATACTGTATTGTGTGTGTATCTGTGTGGCATGTCCGCATGTGAAATTTGCCAAATGGAATTAGTTTTAAGTATGATGTTGTTGTTTTGATTACAGTTGTCTCATAATTGTAATGGGCTGTTTGTGTAAACATTTTGAGTCAAAGCTGAATATTAGTGCACAGATGAACTTTCCTGATATTGCGTCAGCAGCAGCACTGCAGTAGAGCATCGCTGAGTTTCATACAGTGAACGAAACACAAACAGTCTTTCTCTCTCATATAGTGAATATGCTTTACTTGAACATCAGTGTTTCTCTTTTCAGTCATGATGGGTTTTAGAACTACAAAATCTGCCTACTGAAGCTAAAAAAGAAGGTATCGGCAGCAAACTTAGTCATCAAACTTGTGTGTGTGTGTTTTCCAAGTGCTCATCAACTTTTGTAGATACGTGACATCAAAATAGTCCCATGATCGTTTTTCTCTCTGCATAGGGAGTTGCTGAGTATGCAGAGCAGATTAGATTTGAATGCTAAGCAGAAAAGAGGTGCCCTCATCCATGTCTGATGAAAGAGTGTTTAATAGCCATCATAACGCTTCATCCTAGAAAAGAACTAGATAGAAAGTTATGAAGTGTCATTTGTCCTTTAGCTCTTTGTCCATAGAAATTCTGTAATATCTGAGAAAGTCATTAGCATTCCTGTTTATTTCAATGTAAGTTGCTCGGCACTCTGCAGTTGACACTTGTTGATTTTGAGGCAATCAACTGAGCGGTAAATGTCATGTGACAGCTCATTCTGGAGCCATTTGGAAATTATGTCATCATCACTACGATCGGCTGATAGCACCACAGGAACGCACACAGTCCCAAAACCTTCATTAGAACTATTCTGAGCTATGACGTGAACAGTGACAGACAGGGGAAAATGTCTGCTAAAGTTCATTTCACAGTTTTAATTGGCCACTGGTGAATCATCTACTATACTATTAAATATAAAATGATTATGTCCCTATTCCAGCAGTGCCTTTTTCTGCTTGGCTCATGCACACTGCCTGCTGGAATAAGTGTTTTTTTTTTATTATTATTATTAATTACTTACTATTGTATTTTTTTTAATGAATAATTAGAATTAGTTTTCATTTTTATATTTTAATTTGAGTTTGTTTTAAAAATTTATTAGTTTTTAATATATATATATATGTGTGTGTGTGTGTGTGTGTGTGTGTGTGTGTGTGTGTGTGTGCGCGTTTTTTTAATTAATTAATTTATTTTAGTTTTAGTAATTATAGTAATTTTAATTTAGATTTTATTTCAGTTAGTTGCCAAGGAAGCATTTTAATTCGCATTTAGTTTATTTTTCATCTAATACTTATATTTTACTGTATTTTATCTGTTTGTCTGTCTGTCCATCTGTCTAAATCTAGTTATTTTTGCAGTTATGTTTGTTGCCACTAATGTTGCAGAAATTGCACACTGCACCTTTAAACATTTCTCATGACTTCTTGTCTGATATTAAAACTGGTTTTAAAACCCCCTCCCAAACCAAACCAGTCCACTGCTGGGTCCATTACTCTAAGTTGTTGAGTTGAATATAAAAAAAGGTTTATAGCACTGTCCTCCCTCACAAACACACACACAAATACAGAGATAGCTCACTGATCTCTGTTCCACATGCTTAGCAACCTTAGCCAGCAACAGTCACCTATATTATTATGGAAAAATAGCTTATCTATCTCTCACATATCTCACACACACACACACACTTGACTATCTCCTCATCAGAATCATGCTGACAGAGTGTAATGTAGTTTAGAGACTGCTGAGTGTGGAGTAGAAACAGATTTTCTGGAGTTTTCCATCTCATTAAAGGCCTGACCAAGGTCACATCCTCTCTCGCTCTCTCGCTCTCTCGTTCTTTCTCTCAGGGGAAAGGTGCGGTGCATGCTGAGTGAGTTGTGTGTATTTGCTTGCTAATAAGAGTGTGTATTTTCTCTGTAGACACGCAAATGATGCAGCAGAAAAAAATTAACATTCCATGCTGTGTCTGAGATCGGAGGTTTAACTTTCCACTGCCGTCCTGAGACCCAGCTGACTGCTTATGGGGCTGATCCAGTCGTTCGTGACCTCTGCTCATTCACCTTGGCTGTTCCCATGGCGATGTGTAGCCTGTGGGATGCAGGTGAATGGGAGGAAGCCTGACAAGCATTGCTAGTGCTCTGATCGATGAGAGAACAGAGGAGTAAGTCTAAGATTGTGTGTTTAAAGACACTCCCATGGGATTTTGAGCCTACATAATATTGTGGGGATTGTGTTGCTGCATTTAGTTGATCTCTAGGAGAAAAATAAGGAAAATACACATTTGTAGCAGGGTTTGTACAAGGTGCTTAAATTACTGCAATGCTTAAAGTACTTCTATTTGACTTTTTGAAATTTAAGTCCTTGAAAAACCTTGAAAAACTTTTTCAAGTACAGAAAAGGTACTTGAAAAGGTGTTTTAATTATTCAAAGACAATATATGTGAAATCAGTGTTAAATTTTTTTGATAAAACAACTTTTTATGCTATATTAACGCTGCAGCCCATCTGATATAGATATAGAGCCATTTTGCATGACTATGAGCATGATATTGCTCATATAAATATCCAAGTATATGATACAGCTTTCATTCTTCAGGTCAGTCATAAATTCATGGGGGGAAAAAATCAGTTTGAATAAGGAAAGCAATATCTTTGTCATAGTATAATTTCAATGGTTAAAATTACCACAGTCATTGCATGTGCTGCATTTTATTTGTACAATTTTGTCTTATTAGTTTATTTTTATTTTTAATTTGAAAGATAATAAAGATATTGGGCCAGATTTACTAAACAGGGCAAATTAGCGTGAGAGTGCAATTCCAAAAAAGCGCCGAAGGGAGTGGAAAATTTTGCACGCGATCTACTAACGACATGCAAATTAAAGAACACAGACACAGCCGGATCATTTCCATAATGACCAACGCAACAGCGCAAATCAGTGTCTGGTTTAAAACATCCTTTTTTTTGTTTTTTTTTGTCTTTTGTTCAAGACTTTTGATGAATAGAAAGTTCAGCATTGATCTGAAACAGAAACCAAACATTATAAATGTCTTTACTTTCACTTTAGATCAATTTAATTCATCCTTGCTGAATATTTATAAAAATATATATATATTTTAAATGTGAATGGTAGCTAGTGTATGTGATGTATTAGAGAAAGTTTATATGTTAGGTCCTGTAGTCAACATTTAGTTTTTCAGCCATTTTTTTCAATAATTTATTTCAAATGGTGCATAATATATAAATCTCAATAAATCTCTGGATAAATATAGGGTCATAGAAACTGTATATAATAATTATAAGATAATTAGGAAAAATGCAGTAAAAGACTAGTTTTGGTTGCTTACTAACCAAATTCTATAGAATATATAGATACCTTGGGTCTGTACTTAAATTTAAGCATAAAGGATATTCATTATCTGCCCAGTTAAAACACTTAGAAATACATATAGGAACACATAAAGAAGAAAAATAGACTTTTGGGGGTCCGAGCACCATCAAACCCTGCATACTTCGCAGTCGCTTTACACTACCTCTGTCTACCTCACTCCCTTGCCACCTGTCCACTCTCTAATACCTCCACAGAGAGACAGAGTCACAGTTGATGAGTACGGGTATATGAGTTTATGTAACTGCCTCAGCCGGTCCATCTTAGCGCAGAGGTGGGGGGTGGAGGGCAGATGAAACTGTATTATATTCTAGTTACATAATATTTAGTGTATGAAGAGCTGGCAGCAGTGACCAGAATTTCAATGAGATTTTTGTTTTGTTTTTGCCGTCTTTGCTCTTCATATTTAAGGACACCACACACACACTCAAACAAGTGCACACATGTACACTTCATGCTGTTTGAATCCTCTCAAAGCCTCTGTGCTTTTCTCCAGAGGATTTCATGTCAAATAAGGTTGACTGAGCTTCACTTTCATTGCATGAGGTGAAGACTGCAGGACAGTGATTTGATCTCTGGCTCTCTACAGGCAGCTGATATACGTGTGCTTTTTACATTAGAGCTGCACTCTTGTGGGGTCCTGGAGTTTGTTTCAGGTCATTTGCGAACAAGTAGATGTTATCATTATTCAAGAAGTAATTGGTATAAATCTGTAATCCCACTCCTAAATGTGCTGTGTAGAACCTTGTTTATGTGGACATGTACCATGTTAATAACATGGTATTTTTTTAGTGCCATGTAAATACAATGGTATATGATTATACCCTTACGAAAAGTAATGTGGTGGTACAGTATCGTGATACAGTGTTGGTATGAGATAGAAATAGAAATGGTACTCCAATTAATCTGGCGACGCAAAGGTTCTCACAGGAACGCAAACATTTTGTGAAGGAACACAAAGTTTATCGGGGGAACGCAAATATTTTGTGAACGAGCGCAAAGGTTCTCAGGCGAGCACAAAGATTATTTGGCGGACGCAAAGTTTCTCGGGGGAACGCAAACATTTTGCAAGTGAAAGCAAAGTTTCTCTGGGGAACGCAAACATTTTGTGAACGAACGCAAAGTTTCTCGGGCGAACGCAACATTTTGCAAGCGAAAGCAAAGTTTCTCGGCAGAACGCTAAATTTCTCTGCAAATATTTTGCGAAAAAACGCAAAGGTTCTCGGGCGAGTGCAAAGTTTCTGTGGCGAACGCAAAGTTTCTCGGGGGAACGCAAACATTTTGCAAGTGAAAGCAAAGTCTCTCGGACGAACGCAATATTTCTCGGACGAACGCTAAGTTTCTCGGGAGAACGCAAACATTTTGCAAGTGAAAGCAAAGTTTCTCGGACGAACGCAAAGTTTCTCGGACAAACGCAAACATTTTGTGAAGGAACGCAAAAGTTCTCAGGCGAGCACAAAGTTTCTTTGGCGGACGCAAAGTTTCTTGGGGGAACGCAAACATTTTGCAAGTGAAAGCAAAGTTTCTCAGACGAACGCAAACATTTTGCGAATGAACGCAAAGTTTCTCGGACGAATACAAAGTTTCTCTGGGGAACGCAAACATTTTGCCAACGAACACAAAGTTTCTCGGGCGAACAGTTTCTCGGGGAACTAAAGCATTTTGTGAATGAATGCAAAGGTTCTCGGGTAAGCGCAATGTTTCTCTGGCAAACGCAAAGTTTCTCGGGGGAATGCAAACATTTTGCAAGTGAAAGCAAAGTTTCTCGAATGAACACAAAGTTTCTCAGACGAACACAAAGTTTCTCAGACGAACGCAAGGTTTCTCAGACGAACGCAAAGTTTCTCAGACGAACACAAAGTTTCTCAGACGAACGCAAAGTTTCTCGGACGAACAAAAATTTTCCCTGGGGAACGCAAACATTTTGCCAACAAACACAAAGTTTCTCGGGCGAACACAGTTTATTGGGGGAACGCAAACATTTTGCGAAGGAAAGCAAAGTTTCTCGGGCAGAACACTACATTTCTCGGCTGAATGCAAAGTTTCTTGGAGGAACGCAAACATTTTGTGAATGAAAGCAAAGTTTCTCGGGGGAACTAAAGCATTTTGCAAAAGAACACAAAGGTTCTCGGGCGAGCGCAAAGTTTCTGTGGCGAACGCAAAGTTTCTCGGGGGAACGCAAACATTTTGCAAGCGAAACCAAAGTTTCTCGGACGAACGCATTGCCAAATAATTTTTCCTTCCATCTCATATTTTCTTTCTTCAAGTCCCTTTAGGGGCTCCGTAAAATCGGGGGAAAAAACATGATTCTCAGTTTATCTGGAATCATTCAGCTCTAGTAGAGAGTAGTTATTTTAGAAACTATTGTGCAGCCCAGCTATTCATAGAAGAGGAAGCGTTATGCAGATGGCTGTTTGTTCTGGCATTTCATGCGATGGGATCTTTAGAAATGGCCCTGTCTTGATTATCTTATTAAAATCCTGTCTGATTTGCCCCGGTCACCTGTGCTAGTGTTTGTATATCCCCTTATGACTCTTGAGCAAGAGGTGTTTCCATAGCAACAGGTTACTATAGAAACTGGATCACAGTGCCTGCTGGAGGGTGAGCATGACTCATCCTGCTGAGGGGAGGGGAGGGGAGGGGGGGGGCGCAACCAAAGTTTCACTATACTTCTGGTAGCTGCAACTGTGTTTAAAATATATCATGGCAAACATGCCCTTACAGAAAAGTTCTGTGGTGATCCAGTGATGGTATCAGTTACTGAAATTCATGAACCATGTCTTTTCTGGACATGCGCCATAGCACCATTACAGTATCATGGTAATTATCAAGGTACCATGGTATTTTTTTGTAAGGTGTTACAGTTGTTTGATTTGTTTTTTGTTCTTGTTTGAGAGTCTTTATGTGTAGGATCGTTATATTAAATTATTTCCTGTTAATTAAATCCGAGAACAGTGAGGGTTTCCTAAATTAGATTTGTGTTTTCTCGCTGCATCTGCTGAGTTTCAGTCACATTTCATGGGGAAAAAAAGCAAAAGGAGAAAAAAAATGACTTGCTTGCTTTCAATTTTTGCAGTTAGAGATGTCCAAACACAGCCAAATGGTCTATCTGTCTTCCTTTCTGTTTCATACACAGAAACACATTATAATGAACTGTGAAAATCCTGGTTTTGGAACAGCTGAGTAGTGTGTATGTGTGTGTCTACACACAGCGAACAGATTTTAGTTTTATGTTTGGCAGCTGCCATCACAGAGCAGATCTCCCAGTTTGCTTTGATTGGTATCAGCGCCCAGATTGTGAGCGCTGAAATCTTAATTATAAGTAAAAACAAGCTTTGGCTGGTTTGATTTCTCACTTCTCAAGAGGACGCAGCATCAGGAGTTCAGAGAGTCAACAACTTTATACTGAACACTTCATTTGTGTACATATTGATATGTAAGGTAAATGTTTATACATGTTTAGCATATTCAAAAGCCTTGTTCTTGTGTGTCTGCAGAGGCTGGAATCAAACCTAGGCTGTGTGTGGCTAAAGAGTCTCACACACACACACAATACACATTTACATTATATGCACTTACGCGCCGATTGCCAACCAAACAGACATTTGATGCAGTTTAACTCACCGCCTGCAGTTTCGACTCATGACCGGGAACAAACAGACACACTTGCAGAACTCCATTGCTGCTCTGGAAAAACTAACTGCATCCACTGTTTCCTTAACGCTGGGTTATTTGGGAAGCTAAACAGGGTTATCTATCCCTCACAACCAGAAACACACTTCTTTAGTGACATTTTTGATTTCATGGTCTAAAAACAAAATGACAGCGCTGTCGACGGCTTCCGTAACCCGATAACCCGATTGAAGCTCGTCATACGTCCAACTAGTTTTTTGAAATTTTGGCCATGTTTAGCATGAGAATCTAACTCTTTAACAGTGTAAATAAGTCAGAATGCATGAAATAGCATTAGACCCCAATTTGTCAAGGCACCTGACAAATAAAATGGCTGTTCAATTAAAGGTGCAGGAGGCAAAGCACTGTTGATATTTGAAATCAACCCAAACAAGCACTTTGCTAAATGGCTACAAGTGTGATATGGTGCTTGGTTCAATCCACTTTCAACAGCGTTTCTCAGAAATCGCGTACTACACCTTTAATGTGTTAATTTAGTACAGTTAATTATTTAAAATGTGTACAGTCTCAAGCCATTGACTACCAAACATCCTGAGATGTGACATTAAAGATAGTAGATAGGGAAAAATGAAAGGAATAAAATGTACACTTTTCATATAATATAATATTGAAATATTTGCCATTTAAATTTTGAAAATGATCTAGATTATATTTAATAATCAACACTCAAATAAAACATTTAAATTGCACATGAGGCAGTTTTTATATAAACTTTTAATGATATATCTATGTTTCTACTCCAATTTGTTGGTGAAATTTAAACATTTAAATGATAAACCGTAATAACTTGTTTTCATTACAGATTTTCAGATTTATTCAAACAATCATTAAATAATAAAGACACCACTAACAGGTTAAGTAAAAATATAATGAATATGTAATACTGTGCATATATCAAAATATATTTAGGAAAAAGTTATTTTTTCTGTCACACTTTTGTATGGGGAAAACATATTCACTATTAACTACAACTTTTTCCTCAAACTCCTAATTTACTGCTTATATAGTTAGTAAGGTAGTTTTTGTAGTGGTTAAGTTTAGGTATTGGGTAGGATTAAGGTATGTAGAATATGGTCATGCAGAATAAGGCATTCCATGTGCTTTATAAGTACATAAACAGCCAATATGCTAGTAATATGCAAGTTAATAAGTAACTAAATAGTGAGAATTTGTCTCCAAACAAAAGTGTTACCATTTGTCTATATAGCTTACTAAAAAGTTACGGTCAGTGGCTTTTCTGGGGTATGTAAATGTAACGTTAAGTGACGTATACAAGCTGTTTTTTGTCTTTCCCTGGTTGAAACACTGATGACATGTGATTACATGAGACATGGTACATTTCAGTAGTTCGTACTGTTTCTTTCACCATACCTTCTGATGTTTATCCATGTTTATTTAGTTTTTTTGTGCATTGTGCACCAAATGGACGCTGAACACCTATCAATGTTTCAGTCAATGATTTCAGCCCTACAAAATGTTTGGTATAGCTGAAATTTCGGTGTCTCACTAAAATGTAAACAATTTTATACCTTTTTTTTATTCGCTTTCGTACTATTTTCACAAGCAAGGTTTATATTTTCAAAACTCGTGCTTCAAAAGTGTACTTTTTTCATACATTTCAGCATATTTTCAGTTGTTTTAGTACAATACACAAAACCACAAAGTATCCTTTTCACTACACAAAATAAGTGTTTCATCTATAAATGTTTAATTTCCAGTAACTGCCTTTCATAAAGCTCTTACTATCAAACTTTTGATTTGCATCTCTTCTCGTTCAGTTTAATACATTTGTTTAATATTTAATCCAACTGATCTTAATGGTTAATCAATGAATCATTTGGTACACCTATAGATTTATATAGACATAGTTTCTACTTTGTTTGCAATTTCTGATATGGTTAACCATATGTAATGAATTATTTTTACATTTATAAGCGTAATGTTATGTAAGCGTAGTGCACAACTTATATGTTTATTTACAGCACAGCACAAAGGCTAACCTGGATGAGGTTTCGTTTAGTAATGTTGCATCTGAGACACCTACGCCTAATTGTGACACATATATAGCACTTGTTTGTCACCCTTATTAGGCAAAGTTCAAGGGAAGTGTCAGCATTGTCTTAACTGAGGTCAGAGGTCAAGAGAAGCCACTCTGCTAATCCTATTTTCAGTAGATAATGCTAAACTCATTTCAAGATTGTAGCAGAATTGGAGTGAATATTTTAAAGCATAATTCACTTCTTTGGTAAATTTAACCAACTCAGCAGAGGCTTTGGATTGCAGTCCAGATGTTTTCATTGTCAGTAAATCCTGCAGCGTACCTTAGCTGACATGATGATCCGATGGCTATCGTAGATTGAACCCAGCAGGTGTTCAGGTCTAGGTCATAGTAGCACATGTCTTTTGACCCCTCAGATGACTTCATCCTTCATCCTTTTTTTAAATGGTCTTAAATCTGTAACTAACTGTACAGTACAGTGCGATTCGGGACCGTAAACCCTGATCCGGCTTGCGTTTCTACCGGCAACAGTGCGCTTATGATAGGTGTGGTGCAGCGATCAACGCCATTCTCGCACATAGAAGAAAGCAACACCGTAAACAACAATGGACGACATACAGCAGATCTTCTTCTTGCTTCTTAGCATGTGGCCATTGTCTCAAGAAGACACGCTTTGTTTGAGCCAAGGTTGCAGGCCGCAAGGAAAAACACAGCCGAAAAAGCACGTGCAAATGACAATTCTCTGTCAACCAATCAACGTTCTGCAGTGAGTATAGGTCCACCGGACTACTATGCTAGGTACCCCAACGGAAGGGTGCCAAAATAGTGGTACGGTACGGTTCAGAATTAGGGTACCATTCACAACTTATGACAATGGAAACGGCAAAAATTGCTTACCGCACTGAACTGTACTGAACCGTACCGCTCAGTGAAAATTAGCCATAAGAGAATTACAGATGCAAACCTGCTACCATGTACCAAAAACCTCTGTGACCACTTTTAATTGGTGTTTTTTTATATTATTAATTTAACATTTATTTATTTTAAAATTTTTACTTTAGATCTATTTATTGATTTATTTGAAATGTATTTGTTTATTTAAAACATATTTATTTAAAAGTGATTGATTTAAAACGTATTTTAAAATAATTTATTCATGTATGTATTTTAAATGCATTTATTTATTCATTTTAAATTTGATACATAATTTATTTTTTTACCTTGGTGCCCCTGCTGGGTAAAAATTATTTGTAATATATGCATATAGTAATACATATTGAGATGTCAGCATCATTATCATCAAGCTTTTAATGGCTTATCCTCATTCTGCTGATCAAAATGCTCTCATACACACACACACACACACACACACACACACATATAGGATGATAATGCCAGAAATCTTTGACCTTCTGAGGACATTTTTTTGTTCCCATAAGGAAAACTGCTTATAAATCATACACAGTGATACTTTTTGAAAATATAAAAATGCAGAAAGTTTTCTGTGATGGATAGTTTTAGGGATAGGGTGTACAATATAAAATTCATGTCTATGGAAAGTCCCAATAAAACATGGAAACCCAATGTGTGTGTCCTGGTAAACCCTACATTATGGGGACAAAATATCCCCACAAAGATGGCAATGTCCAAAATCCTTGCCCTTGTGGGGACATTTTTTGGTATAAATCATACTAAGTGGTGTTTTTTGAAAATGTAAAAATGCAGAAAGTTTTCTGTGATGGGTAGTTTTAGTGTAAGGGAATAGAATATACAGTTTGTACAGTATACAAATCATTATGTCTATAGAAAGTCCCCATAAAACATGGAAACCAGGTGTGTGTGTGTGTGTGTAATTTTAAATATTATTTGCTAAATTATTTATTTTGTCAGCTACTTTTGAATGGCCATAAATGGAAAAAATGAAAGATGATAGAATGTTTGGCTGTACTATTCTTTTAAAACAACTGCTTTTTGAATGATTGCCAGTGTTCTATAAAAATGAATAGAACACAGCTCAGCATTAACATGGGTAGTTTATAAAGATGTTAGTATGATAATACAAGGCATCTGTGAGTCCATGTATGGAGGTCAGTGCTGTCAAAATTGTGGCTCAAGAGTTATTCCACACCCTTCCTTACCCCTCCCTAATCTTTCCCTCTCTCCCCTTCTGTGGCTTTATTCCAGGACCATTAATTTTCCTGAGTGACTGCCACACGTCAGTGTGCGTCTGCCAGACTTGGTAATCCCGGGGTCACTTGACTCCTGTGTCAGCGTCCAAGGACGTTCTGTCACTGAGCTTTATGTGTGTGTGAGTGATAGCAAGGGGGTCTGCATGACTGGGACCTGCTGGAATGGAAAATACCATCCACGTTCCATCACAGGACAACGCAGGGGGAAACCCAGAAGCCCTCCTGAGACGTGCAGCCAAAACAAGAGGGTGTGTATTGGGATATTGTGCTTGATGTTCGGAAATTCACACGGTCGCACGGCCCAGAATAGATCCCTAATCTGTTAACAGGAGTCTGGTTATAGTAAATCAGCTTTGATTATCATGGGTCAGGGATATTAATGTTTCACGACTGATCTGAAATCAGCCTGACACACTTTCTGTGCTCACATCTGAGTAACATGCACAGATATGCTGATCCCAGACCAGCGGTTACTTCTGAAGTTTCCGGGGCAGATTACAGCAGGTCACCCAACTCCAGACATTGTTTAATTAGTTTTTATCATGACACAGCTTTGAAAAGCTCTATTAACCACATTGTGTGTGAAAGAGAGAGTCAGACCATATTCAGAGTGTTTGGCTGGGTGTTTTGGTCTATATTTATTCATGGCTTCGGAGTGGAACCTTGGTTCCCAGAAAGGGTTTTCCATACAGATACAGCTTGGAGTTCACATTCTCCCTCTCTCTCTCTCTCTCTCTCTCTCTCTCTTTCTCTTTCTCTCTCTCTCTCTCTACAGTGGTGATAGCAAACAGGTCGTTATCAAGCATCGTCTGTGTTGAGGTTTACAGATAAACAGTTTCCAGGGAGACCACCTTGTGTTCTGGCAGATCCGTATTGGATCATTCGCTGTAACTTATTTTGCCAATAAATCAATAGTCAAGCTGTTTGTCAACAAGTTGTGTAAATAGTTACTAAATGAAATGTGTTTTCACCATGTCGGAGCTGCACCAAACAGCTGTTTCTTTGCTTTAGTATTAGAACTAGTCGTCTTGTTTACTGGGTGTTTGAGTAAGCTACATACAGAATGTCTTTAATATATGTGTGTGTGTGTGTGTACAGGGAAAGTTTAAGATCAATTACAGCTTCCCTTCTCACTTGAAAGAGGGTTTCCCAGGATCCAACAGTCTCCATATCCTCATAATATACACTACTGTTCAAAAGTTTGGGGTCATTAAGAATTTTTAATGTTTTTCAATCTCTTATGTTTACTAAGGCTGCATTTATTTGATAAAAAAAAGAAAGAAAAAAAAGTAAAATCTAATTTATTCCTGTGATGGCAAAGCTGAATTTTCACATGACCATGACCTTCAGAAATCTTTATTGTATGCTTATTACAAAAATCTTATTATTATCAATGTTAAAAACAGATTTTTGTGGGAACAAGGATTTTGTTCAGGATTCTTTGAAAAATAGTATGTTTTTATTTGGCACTTATTTGGAATAAAAAATCTTTTTATAAAAGATTATAAATGAAAGATTATACATTATAAATGTCTTTCCTGTCTCTTTTAATCTAATGCACCCTTGCTAAATAAAAAATAATAATTACTTAAATCACGATGACACCACACCTTTGAATATTATCATATTATATATTAAGCAAATATTTTAATTAGCATATAGCCACTTTTCCAAACTTTTTTTTATCTGATTAACTTTTCCTGTAAAGTTACCACATCTGTTGCACACAAAAGCAATGTCTCTGTGTGTTTTATACACTGTTTCAGGCCTGGTCAGGGACAATTCAGGAAAAAATAATAAATTATTGAAAAGTCAATCAAGACTTCTTTGTATATATAAATACTCATTTATATTAATAAATAGCATGGTATAGCATGGGATAACCTCTGTATTAAAGGAGGCAATAATGTTAGACACTTTATCCATTAGGAGCCGTCATATTCTGAACATAAACTGTTCACAATAATATAAGGAACATATTAAAGTAAATGAGATCAATGTTGATTTGTTTGTCTTCTGTCATAAGTGGGTTGAAACATTAACAGGGGCTTGGGGCAAACTAAATCTAGTAATAAAGTGAAAAATGAAATGAAAATTATAACCAAACACACATGATTCTGTTGAGCTTATGAATGCAATGGCCAATCAGAGGCATTCAGATTAGTCATCGCTGAAACTGTGGCGTTTTGTTCATTGCGCACGCTCGCTGACTGAATTCTCTCGTCATAAACCACAAAATGCAGATGTACATATGATGCAAGTAAGAGATTCATTTCACAGTGTAGACAGCTTCATTGATTATAACTGTTTTTCTTTTTTTAGAGTGCTTAAACTCACGCTGGACTGAAGTCAGTGATAAAGTTCTTTGATAATGTTCTTTACTCGCTTTATATAATTTATTTGCTGTTTAAGTAACTGTGGAAATTAAAT